>OX456986.1:103017763-103360263 GCA_949752695.1 Melanostoma scalare | reverse complement strand
GCGGCGTTGGCGCTGGGTCGGTCCTCTTTCTGGATGAACTCAAACTCGTCGGTTAACTCCATCAGCTCTTCTAAACTACGGAAATCCTTTCTTTTGATGTATAGAAGATACTCAGGTCGGAGGTTGTCATATATCCTGTCTAGGTGTTCGGCGGCCGTCATACGTGGATGTTGGCGGATCAAGTATAAAAATGAACGGATATAATCCTTAGCTTTCTCACGTAGGCCTTGGCGTTTCCGCAAAATCTCATCTTCTAACTTGACGTAGTAACGTGACGGAAGGAAGTAGCTGATGAAGGAGCGACGGAAGGCGTGCCAATCATGGAAGTCGTCTCGGTTGATCCGCAGCCATTCGAGAGCGGAACCCTTGAAGATGTCCGGTAGGGTGCGCACCATCTGGTCAAGAGGGATTTCGTAGCACTGTGCGAGTTCTTCGATCCTCTCTAAGAATTCCAGAGGCTGGCCGGAAGAATCGAAGCGCAGACCCCACTTACGCACGACGTTCATTAACTCCGCTTCGTAACTCAACGGGAACCGGTGTTGGACAGGGGGGTCGGACGGGTGTCTACGGGCTGTTTCATTGTCGTTAGGGCGACTAGTCGGAAGAGCCAACGTAGCGCGTTCGAAGTGTTGCTGTCGGTACACTAATTGTGACGTGGACGGCGGTGATATTATGTCAGCGGGTTGAAGTAGAGGCACTTGCAGGCTGGTCTGGTAAACGGACTGCTTAGCTTTGCGTGCGTCCGTCGGGATGGTGTCTTCTTCTTTGGCGTCGTTTCGGGCCTCAATTTTCCTCTCCCACTCCGTGCATAAGTTCTGGGTGGACTTATGGGCTCGTAACTCCTTCAGGTGTTGACTCAACCGCTGGCGTAAATCGCGTACGGTGCCAGTGGTGTTCAATCCTCGCAGAATAAGCGTCTCGACGAGCTCTGGCTTTTTCAAAAAGTATATGAACCCCAGGTTCTCGTATGGATTGAAGTCTTCCTCGGAATGGTCGGAGGTCTGATCGGACGTTGCGGGTGCGTTTTCATTACTTGCCATGTTGGACGGGGTTCGGTCGGCGGTGGGCGGCTGCGGTCGGTGGACAATGCGTCAGTTCCAGGTAACGGGCGGTCGGGGGTTGAACGCTTAGCAAGGTCCCTGCTCGGGCGCCAATTTGTGAGGCTTCTTTAATCCCAGCTGGGGTAAGACTCAGCGGGTCCAGGGTTTCTTCCCAAGGAAGCTCTAAAACTTGGGTGCAGTAGTCCAACTTCTAAAATAACTAGGCGAGTCGAGGCAATTTATGAGTTACAATCTTGTTTATTGTTTTTCAAAAATAGACAAAAGAAAAAGGAAAATAAAAGTCTTTACAATGTTTGAAGTTAAATTGGGTTTCTCTTCAGTTTTAGCACAGTATGAGTAGATGGGTCACGGCGCAGGCTCGCCGGCCTGATACTTGCGAGTGCTTCGGTTGGATGACGCTTCTCCTTTGGTTAAAGTTACGTAGGTTAATCGCTTGGCTTTCGGACGGCACGGAAGTTCGAAATCGGTACGAGGTCGATTTGACCGGGCGGGTTTTAACGACTGCTGCGCTCCTGTAATAATAAAAGAATATAGGTACGATTAGGAACGTCGTCTATAAGAAGAGGCGACGCTTGACGGAACAACGGGGGAGGAGTGGTTGCAATGACCACGGCAGAGGAACTACCCGACGGCCTCTGTTAGGAGGAACTCTTTTTCGGTTAATTCGAGTGTTTGTTGTGCAATTTTGCACAAGCGGTCTTGTGCTTTGCGGTGAATTGACTGGCGGCCTCTGATAGGAGGAACACTATTCCAGTGAATTCAATAGTAGTCGGGGAGTTGACTGGCGGCCTCTGGCAGGAGGAACACCTTTCCAGTGAACTCAATAATAATGTGAATTTGACTGGCGGCCTCTGGTAGGAGGAACACCTTTCCAGCAAATTTACTAGGACGGTCGGGGAATGGAGAAGATGAAAATTATTGAAGTTGTAGTTGTATTGCCCCTAACAACAACTAGTTGACAAATCTTTTCTTCTTTTTCGGCAAATTGTTACTTCTACTTATTACTTTTCCAGTAGAAAGTAACTGTGAGGCATATCAAGGCGAGTGAAATATTATCCCTCGCTGCCCATGCATGTGCCTATACCCACCGATCACAACAACAAAGTACACTCGGCGGTCCGTGGTAGCTTACCTGCTGCTGTTTAATTGAATTTATTTTCGTATGCGAAATGCGTACCATTGTACCAACCATGCAGTGTACTTGCGCATGTGTTTGGTTTTAGTTGCTCGCTGGGTTGGTGTGTACCAATGCTAATGACTGCTTGCGTGATTACTCGGTGCACATGTTATTGTGTGTCAGCGAGCGTAAATCGTAAGGTAAGTTGGAGGTTGTTTGGTGGCAGCCAGGAGAAGTGTGGCGCATCGTCACAAAATGTAGGTGGTTCAAATCAGAGGTAAAGTATTTAGGACATGTTATTAGTGGGGATGGAATCAAACCGAATGAAGAGAAAATACGTGCCATTTTAGAAGCTCCTACTACCAAAAATGTCACGCAGCTCAAAAGTTTTTTTGGAATGTTAAATTTTTACAAAAGGTTTATACCTAATTTGGCTGCAAAATTGAGACCATTGTATGATCTATTAAAAAAGAATGCTAAATTTGAATGGAGGGCTGAGCATTCTAAAAATTTTCAGGAAGCAAAAAAGTTTTTAGTTAGTACTAATGTTTTAGAATATTTTGATCCTAACAAACCAATAATTTTGACATGCGACGCTAGTCCATATGGTATTGGGGCAGTGCTTGCTCACTTAGTAAATGGAGAATAAAAACCAGTCCTATTTGCTTCTACAACTTTAAGTGAATCGGAACAAAACTATTCACAAACTCATAGAGAGGCTCTAGCAATCATTTACGCGGTAAAAAAATTTCATAAATACATTTATGGGCACAGATTTACCATTGTAACAGATCATCAGGCGTTCAGAGAAATATTTAGTGAAAAGAAAGGTCACTTAGCGGTAGCAGCAGCAAGGCTTCAAAGATGGGCCATTCAACTATCAATGTATAATTTTGATATTAAATATAAAAGAGGTACGCAAGTAGGAAACGCCGATGCACTTTCTAGGCTACCTTTGTTAGGGTCAACAAATGTTGCAGAAGATTTTGTAAATGTACTGGCATTTGGACCCGATAACATGAAGCTTCTGAAATTACGAGATATTAAAATTGAAATAGAGAAAGATAGGGTTTTAAGTAAGGTAAATAGTTGGCTAATGAATAGAGACAATTATAAAAATGATGTAACAATGAAATATTATATAGAAAGAAGCCAGAGTTTTTCGTGTAACGAGGGGTGCATATACTATGGGAACAGAGTGGCTATTCCGGATACTTTGAAGCATGATGTGGTCAGATTGTTGCACGACACACACGTGGGAATAACCAGAATGAAAATGCTTGCGAGAAGCTATGTTTGGTGGAGAGGGTTAGATGCGGACATAGAAGAGTTTGTTAAATGTTGCCAGGCGTGTGCTCAAACACAAAATTTTACAAAACTAATAGAAGAATCGAGTTGGACTCCTTCACATTATCCTTTCGAAAGGGTTCACATAGATTTTTTTGATATAGATGGTTTGAAATTTCTTCTCTTAGTAGATAGTTTCTCTAAATGGATTGAGATTGCTGAAATGAAAGGTACAAAAGCAAAAGTGGTCGTTTGTAAACTTCGTAATTGGTTTGCTGTTTTTGGATTACCAACCCAACTAGTGTCCGACAATGGACCTCCCTTTCAATCGTCTGATTTTATTGAATTTTGCAAAAGTAATGGTATTAAGGTTTTAAAGAGTCCACCATATCACCCACAGTCGAATGGACTCGCTGAAAGGGCAGTTCAAACCGTGAAACGAGGTTTTAAGAAATTTTTAATCGAAAATCAGTCTAGTAAGTGCTTAAGTTACAAAATTGACAACTTTTTGCTAAAATATAGAAATACACCCATAACTTCAACCAATAAAACACCTGCGGGTATGATTTTTAAATTTAAAACTGTAACTTTATTAGATGTTCTAACATCAAAAACCAAAAGCAGAAATGTACCTGTTGAGAATGAAACAACTGATACACATATATTAAGCTATTTGAATAAAAAGATACAGTTCAAAGAAAAAGAAAGCATATATTACAAAAATAATTTTAAATCGCATGTCAAATGGATTCCTGGACAAATAATTAAGAAAATGTCAAAATCATTGTACAAAATTTCAATAAATGGGGTTCAAAAAATAGCCCATATAAATCAGTTAAAGCATAGAAATTGTTCAATTAAGTTTAGCCCACATGTCACTCTTTTTGATAAAAGTAAAATAGAGAATGTAATGCAACAAGAAGAGCGTTGTGAAGAGGAAAATGATGAGTTTCATAGTGCGGAGGAAGAAACCTTTAATGATAAGAAAGAAAATAAAAAACAAATTCAAAACGAACAACATAAATATAATTAAGAGTAAGGCGAAAATAAATTACTTTAAAAATGTAAATTAAGGAAGCAATTGTTAACGAAAATAATAATTTTTAAGTAAGAAAGGAGGAGTTGATATATAGGTATAGCTTAAGAGAATTATTCTTACTCTTAATTTCTTATGTACTAGAATAAGAACAGATAGCATACGAGATATAAATCGATGATGGTCAGTCTGAAGTGAGATGGACTCAAATAAAGATCACAGAACGAGTAAAAGTGTTTTATTAAAATATATTAGTGCCCATTTTTTTCTTACGCGCTACAATCTACTGTCATCAAAACAATCGGGTTTTCGAAAGAATAACAGTTGTTTAACTGTCTTATTGAGTGTATCTGAGCAAATTAGGAACAATTTGACAGAAATCAGAAATCACCTTACGGTGAAAGAACTTTTGAAATCGGTCCAGTGGCTTCAAGGTTCCCGTTTCTGTTGCCGTTCCCGTAGGAATATTGGGATAACAACAGCCCATGTCCTTCTTTAGGCTCAAGACTATCTCTGCCCCAAAATTCATACAAATAGGTTCAATAGTTTGGGCGGTAGATGGTAAAAAAGAAAAACAGACAGACGGAGTTGATTTCGGTTCTATTGTTGTGTTTCCATTAATCCACTTCTGATAATTCGAATCCACTTGTGCAGGCTAAGACACATAATGACATAATCGTTATGAATGAACATGCACATAGTGATTCGAAGAAAGAAAAACAAAAGAAGGAAAAAGAATTGTATTGTAACTTTGTTTAAGACCCACTGAACGTATTGTACTATGGAATCATATTGCACTTGAATGGATTGAACCAGAGGTTCAGTCTATGCAAGTGAGAATTTGAGAACTAAAGTTCACTTGAGTTCAAATGAGTCGTAAACAGAGAATTGAACAAGAATTGAAAAATAGAAACATTGATTTAATGTAGTATATAAGGTTATACATTTAGGAAATAAATTTAAGTCTAACTTTGATCAAACAATGTTTCACTTCACTTAAAATCGTGCACTTAACAGTGCTCGGAAATATAAGCGGCTGGAGAGCTTAGAAATACTCAAAATTAGGGAACTTGACATAGCATGGCGATCCTGCATTAACGACAAACTGGAACATATGCAATACGAATAAAACTTTGTAATGTATCCATACCCGCGCTCTTTTAATAGTGGGAGACCACAAGACAATGACTACAATCCTGAATCGAATATGGATATGCACGGTGGTGGTAGAAGCCAAAACACTTTCAGCAGAGATTCCATTGAGTTGCACATGGCAGACACTGCGTAACAATTTCCGTGTCGTTGGAGAAGTAAAATTTGCAGAAATTCATGGAAATGATGTTGGTGTTGTCCATTTTTACTTGTTTTTTAAGAGAGACGCCGAGTTGGCAATTGCACTAATAGATAGGCGAACAATTCAAATCAGCTTATTTAAAAAACAAAAGAAACAACAATTTGTAACCTTAATATGAAACAAACGTTAACATGAAGGCGACAAACAATGATGAGGGATGAGGCGTAATTATAATTAAGCTGTACGTGTTTATATCAAATAATATTTTTTATTCAAGAAAATTGTTTTGCCGACGACATATACATGAATTTTATTGTAAGTAGGTAGTATGTAAAACTAATGCTCATTTCAAGAAATGCTAAACTGATTTTTAAATAAAAAAAAAAGTATAAATAAAATTTTCATGGAGTTCAATATTATAGAAAAACTGTTAGAAAAATTAAAGAAAGCACCTAATAGAACGTACAGTGAAAAATATATTGAAGAAACTAACAGACAAATAAACATAGCAAAAGACAAAGATAATAAAGACAGCTGACGTTAAAGACTTTCAAGATTTAAGACTATAATACAATAAATTAATTGAAGAGATCCGTGAATATTTAAAACCAAAAGACAAAAACACTGAGCTAGAAATAGAAATAGAAGAATAAAATACTGAAGACATTGATGTAGAAAAGACCAAATGAATCAGAGACATTGGGTGGTATGCGAAATGCTTTGTCTCAGTCTCATGAGATTGAGCTCTGAGAATAAGCTCGAGATTGTGAGATAGAGCATTTGCAATGAGACAAAGCTCAATTTGGTATGCAAGAGCATTGTCTCATCTCACTATCTCAGTCTCAAAATGTCTTCTTCAAGTGAAAGTAGTGTTTGTGATAACTCTTCAAAAAAAAACGACGATACAAATATTTTTTTTGTGAATTTTATTAAAAAAAATACAGTTATTTTGACAAAAAGTCAAACTCCTGACCTAAAAAAAAAGAAAAAAAATGCTTTAATAGCATTCAAATCGGAGTTTGAAAAAAAATTTGGCAAAAATATTGAAATAAATCAAATTTCAAAAAAAATTACAAATATCAAAATAAGAATAAAAGAAAAATGTGATCGCAATAAAACGGGAAATAGAAAAATAAAACTTAAGTCATGGGAAAAGGATTTATGGGACTTATTCAATGGTGGGTCTGAAAATCCGAATCCGGTGCTAAATAGGCTCGAAGGTAAAATACAATTGTTTTTTATAATAATTGTTTGATTTTTCATGATGAATATTTTATTACAGGAGCAGAAACTGTAGCCATAAGCAGAGACGAATCCTCTAATTCCGTTTCAAATGCAACGAAAATTTTGAAGGATTCGTCACGGAAAAGAAGACATGCTAATAATGAAATAGAAGTTTTGTCAAACAACGAGACAGGGGAAACGAGGGATCTTTCATTAACTGATTTACAGAGGCTAATTTTACTGAAGCAAAATTTAGTGTTGACCAAAAAATTAAAACTCCTTGAAAATAAAGTTATTACACAAGAAAATGAAATTTCTTTTGAAAATTTTTAAGGAAAACAATTACATAATGTACATACATATGTTATAAATAAAACTCTTGATATTTATGTTATTTTTGTTTTTATTTAAAAAAAATGTGCACAATCTAACGGTTTTGGTTGAGCAAAAGCCTCGCAATTTCGTTTCTTTTGCTCTGACGAGCTTCTCTGAGAAGAGAATCTCTCCTTGATGTGTCATTGGGGGGAAAGAGAGGGGTATGTTCTTCTTCTTCTATATCCATTGGAGCATCCATCTGGTTTTCCTCATTTTCATCCCCACTCTGGAATGCTTTTGAAATGTTGTGCAGAATAAAACACGACATTATTACCTTTGGTGCGTTGCGTGTTGCCACTCTTAATTTATATTGCAGACAAGGAAGTTTTTGTTTAAGCTGGCCAAATACTCTCTCAATAATAACTCTCTCTTTCGTTAGAATATTGTTAAAGTTAACTTCAGCGGCACTGACAGGGTTCCGGTACGGAGTCATTAAAAACGGAGTAATTCCATAGCCCTCGTCGCCAATGAGTACAGTTGATGAACTTTCAAGGAGAGTTTGGTAAATTTCAGAATTTTTAAAGATTCTTGAATCATGTACCGACCCTGGCCAAGAGATGTCAACACTCGTAAACAGTTCTGCTCCGTTGCAGGTCGCTTGAACATTTATTGAATGAAAACCTAACACAAAATAAAGAGAATTATTAATTACAGTACCTCACATTCAAAGTGGGACACCTAAGAAATAAAATCTTCAATAAACTTCTTTACGAAAAAAAATGCAGAGTTGCTCACTTTTTTAAATAATTTTTATTTTTATTGCTTAATATTGGCCTCAAATTATTATAAAATAAAAAAAAAATTTCAAAAAACAACCCCGATTTGTTTAAAAAAAAAAGATGAAAATGATCTGTCTAGTATTTTTTTTTAATGCAGGTCACACTCAAAGTGGGACACCTGCTGTTTTCTAAGAAAACTAACTGTAATTGCCACGTTATCTATATTATTTAGTTGCAGTTTTTATAGAGCTTTCATTGTGATAGCATTAAAAAAAAAAAATCGAAATGTCAAGGCAAATAACCTTTGAAGAAAGGCAAATTGTGATTTTCAATTACCAAAAAGGAAAATCCGTTCGCAAAATAAGTAAAGTTGTTAAGAAAGTAAATCTATGGTGTTTAGTGTAATAAAACGGTTTCGGGAAGGTCGAATAGAAAATAAACCAGAAAGTGTTGAAAGCAAAAAAAAAAATTGCGATAGAAATGTGCGGTTTCTTTTAAGAAAAATAAGAAGTTATTCTTTGCTGTCCTCAATTGGCCTTTAAAAAATGTTAAAGGACACTTAAAATGTTGACTTAAGGGCAGAAAGAGTTCGGCGGTTTGTTAGGAGAAACGAATTGAGTGGCTGAGTTGCGCACAAAAAACCGTTAGTATAAGAAAAGAATCGTCGTTTAAGAATGCAATTGGCCAAAGAAATATCAGAAAAGAATAGTCGTTTAAGAATGCAATTCGCCGAAGAAAATGTGACAAAGGATATGAATTTCTGGTCAAAGGTAAGTCGCATTTTGTTCTCCAACTTCAATCTTAATTCGGTCAATTCATTAAAAGCCCATTTTACGGACGAAACCAAAACTAATCTTTTTGATTCTGATGTCACATGCTCTTTGGCCAATTGCATTCTTAAACGACTATTCTTTTCTGATATTAACGGCTTTTTGTGCGCAACTCAGCCACTCAATTCGTTTCTCCTAACAAACCGCCGAGCTCTTTCTGCCCTTAAGTCAACATTTTAAGTGTCCTTTAACATTTTTTAAAGGCCAATTGAGGACAGCAAAGAATAACTTCTTATTTTTCTTAAAAGAAACCGCACATTTCTATCGCAATTTTTTTTTTTTGCTTTCAACACTTTCTGGTTTATTTTCTATTCGACCTTCCCGAAACCGTTTTACTACACTAAACACCATAGATTTACTTTCTTAACAACTTTACTTATTTTGCGAACGGATTTTCCTTTTTGGTAATTGAAAATCACAATTTGCCTTTCTTCAAAGGTTGTTTGCCTTGACATTTCGATTTTTTTTTTTTAATGCTATCACAATGAAAGCTCTACAAAAACTGCAACTAAATAATATAGATAACGTGGCAATTACAGTAAGTTTTCTTAGAAAACAGCAGGTGTCCCACTTTGAGTGTGACCTACATTAAAAAAAAAATACTAGACAGATCATTTTCATCTTTTTTTTAAACAAATTGGGGTTGTTTTTTGATATTTTTTTTTTGTTTTATAATAATTTGAGGTCAATATTAAGCAATAAAAATAAAAATTATTTAAAAAAGTGAGCAACTCTGCATTTTTTTTTCGTAAAGAAGTTTATTGAAGATTTTATTTCTTAGGTGTCCCACTTTGAGTGTGAGGTACTGTATATTTTTGAGAACACTCAAACTTTGTGTTATCTACCTTTTCTATTTACAAATTCAGCACTGTGACGGATAGGCTTTTTAATGCGCTCGTGCGTGCAATCAATTGCTCCAATACAGGATGGGAATTGATACTTATTTAGCCAAATTACTTTTTCGGCATCTGTCTGCTCCAACGTATTCGGAAATTTAATCCAGTCCTCTTTCTTGCTTACAATTTTTTCACCAACTTCGATGATGATCCTAGATACCGAACTTTGGTCGATTTCGAAATCTTCAGCAATTCCGCTTTGGAAACCAGGATCAGCAACGAATCGTAGAAAAACCATCATTCTGGTTTTATTAGATAAACGAACACCCCGAAAAGTATCACTACTTTGAAAAAAATAATCAGTTAAGGCCTCAATTTGAGTTTGGGTAAACCTATAAAGAATTTTATAATTTCTTGTTGACTCAACAGGAGCAAAAATATTCATGTACTCAGCCATTGTTATTCCTGAGACAACAAATTTCCAGTCTCAACATTTTACGAGCTTTGGCTCATTTTAATGAGACAAAGCTTTTTTTCTGCATACGGAAACATCTCAAATGAGATAGATCTATAAAATGAGATCGATCTCATTTTTGTGAGATTTGTCTCAAAACAATTTTGCATACGAAAGCTAGCAAAAGCTCAAAATAATGAGATTTGAGACTGAGACAATGCATTTCGCATACCACCCATTGACTCAGAAAAAGATATTAAAATACACACTATGGCGAATTTCGATTTAGTTACTGCTACAAAGGTTTTGCATGAATTTCAAGGGGAAAGAAAAGATTTAAGTAATTTCTTAGGTTTATTTGAATTCTATCATAGCACTCTCAATGATTAAGCACAAAAAGCGATACTTATACAGTTTATTTTAGCTACAAAACTTTCAGAAAAGGTAAAAAATAGGATACAAACTGAAAACACACCTAGAAATCTTGAAGACTTAAAGAGAGTATTAAAAAGCTCATACAAGTCAAATAAAACTGCATCAATATTACATAGTGATATTGCAAATTGCTATCAAGGAAACCAGACAGTCTTGGTCTTCGCTTCACGCATAGAAGGATTACTAGCTTCTCTAAATGAATTGCAAACCTCGGAACAAGGAGATGAGCACAGAAAAGTAATAGTAAGACTAAACGATCAGATAGGAATGACAGCTTTTAAAAATGGTTTAGCTGAACCATACAAGTCACTAGTAGTAGCCACGAGACCAGCTAAGCTTTCAGAAGCAATCCAAATCGCATTAGAGATAGAACCTATAACCGATCTAATAATGTCATGCACTACAATAGGGGTAGAGGTAGCAACAGAAATAATTTTAGAAGAAGCAACAGTAATTAATCAAATCACAGTAATACATTTCAGAGCGTCAACAGAAATAATTTAAACCAACATAGGAGTTAATTCAATAATAGAGGACAATACAGAATGCAAAGAAATAATTATAGGCAAAATGTTCAGGGAAACGGGTTCATCCCCGGCGCAGCAGAACCCGGGGTTAATGTCCAGAAGAAGATAGTAAGAAAATAAAAACTCAGAAGGACACACAAATTTTATAAAATTGGGCCTAGCGCATTTCTCACAACCATGCCTTGTGAGGGAACGGAGGGGACCTACAATTTTCTGCCTGTTCCGAACGGCTAATCGAGAAAGCGTTTTTCATGGCAATGAATACTATCGGAGGACTTGCCAATTCCTCGCGAAAGGCGATACCCGTTTAAAAACACACCACGGGTACCACTCAATGGTCAATGAATAGCTACATGAATTTTATGAGCTTTTTTTATCTGAAAAATATTGGTTTAATTAATAAAAATACAGAAAAAAAAATTAGTTCTTTATGTTTGTTTTTCTTACTACTTTTTTTTTATTATTTTTTCTCATTTTTAAGGTTGCACATTTCATTATTTAAAATATATCGATATATCGATATTTTTCTGATTCGATACATCGATACTTGATATTTTTTTTGATATATATCGATACGATATATATCGATATATTTTTTCATTTCCAACGCCAAAACATTAGCGACCTCCCAGTGGTCGCTGGAAAGAATCTTGAAGGTGCACCTTGGGGAAGATAAACACGTTCGAGTGGTCACGATACGAACCAAAGAAGGCAATTTTCTACGCCCGATCATAAAACTTACTCTCTTGCCATGTCCTGAAATTCCTTCAGCGGGGGCGGCATGTTAAAGAATGAAAATCATTTACCCTTCTGGTTTATAATAATAACCCATGTCATAATTTTCTACTTTTAATTTGTATTGAAAATTTACTTTCATATCACCCTGTAACTATAAAAGTTGTACATTGAGGCAAACACACCTACATACGCATACACACTGCATTTATTATTGCCGTTCATTCGGCTAGCGGTCCGCTTTGGCTGTATACATTATGTATGTATGTATGTTTCCCTTTGACATTGAAATAGAATGGCATAGAAGAAGTAACCACCGAAGAGAACAATTGCCTAAAAACTCCTTTTGGATGAATTAAATTTTTATGAAGTTGTACGTTGTCTTTAATTTAGCGATTAATCCAAGTTAACTTATTGATCGAAGTTTAATTAGGCATGTCAAAAATATATCGATATAAAAAAATATCGATATATTTCGTTCGATATATCGATATATATCGACAATACTTTTTTCACCGATATATCGATATATCGATATAAATATTCATGTATCGAAAAGGCATAAAAAAGATACTTTTTTCGGGTACTAGAAACTAGCCTGCAAACATACCAAATTTATTGCAAAAAAAAACTTTTCTATACCTTTCACTATATTATCTTAGACAGGAAAATACCCATAAAATGTGTGCAACCTTTCATTGACCACTTAGCAAATCATTTTGTGAGTTTTGATAATTTCACAGTGTAGTGTAGTAATAAACCCAAATATCGAACACAAATAGAAAGGATTTATTATTATGAAGAAATGATCAATTGTATTTTAAATTAATTTTTGATTGTTTTTTATTGGGCTTTTTGATCTGTTATTTTTCTATGCAATTAATAAATTAATCCATTTTTAAAAAACTTTATCCCGACGTTTCGTTGATTATTTTCCAACTTCTTCAGGGGGTCTTTTTTATTGGACCTATAATTACAATTTTTGGATTCTCTAATTTTTACTCTATAATCTAGTTAGTTACTTACTATTCTCAATTTACATTTGTTTTCATTTAAATTAAAAAAAAATTTTGTTTTGTAACCTAAGTGGTCAATGAATAGGTACATGAATTTTATGGGCCTTTTCCTGTATAATGCAGCTAATATACCTTGCATACATTTCTCATAGTTGGAAAACTCTCTTTTATACCTGTCGCTGTTAGTTTTGTTTTACAGGAACAACCCATAAAAGTCATGCAACGTTCATTGATCACTTGGCACTGGGGTTGAAAATCATTTTTATTTGTTGTTCAATATTTTGGGTTTTTTACGACACAATGTAAAATATGCCAGAAGTTAAAAGTAAAAAGGATTTGCAAACCCCTGTGCCCAGTGGTCAATGTAACGTTGCATTTTTAAGGTCGCACATTTCATTATTTAAAATATATCGATATATCGATATATCGATATTTTTCTGATTCGATATATCGATAATTGATATTTTTTTTGATATATATCGATACGTATATATCGATATATTTTTCCATTTCCAACATCCCTAAGTTTAATTCTTATTACGCTTCTCTATTTCGATGTACTCCGTGAGAAGCTGGTTCTGCTACTCCAATTGTCATCGCAAATGCTAAAGTTTCAGAAAGAGTACTTGTTCTAGCAGTTCGCACAGACCACTGAAGATGTAAATCGGGAATGGCATGAACGAATGACTTAACAGCAAGCTGGTTGATGATTTCTTTTCCAGCATCTAGGTATACCAGGTGAACCAGTCTTTGGCCGACTGTTTGGAGCTGCTGTAGACTTTCACCCCTTTTCTGGACTCTGTTATTGAGTTGGACTTGGAAGACTTCTTTCAAGTCGCTATCGCCAAAGCGTTTATCTATACTTGCCAAGAGATAACTGAAATCGCCGCTCTTTCCAGCTGGAACAGTTTGAAGTTGTTCAGCTGCTGGTCCTCTAAAAGCAAGAGTCAGTGCTATGTAATTGTCTTCGTCATCCCAACCTTTTATTGTGGCGGCTGCCTCAAATTGTCTCTTGTAAACTGTCCAAGAAGACAGTTCATCAAATGTTGGCGGTTTCATCTCCTTTTTTTTTTGAAAACTTTCCAGCAGATTCTCGAATTTCGAATTTCCGGATCTGGACTTATTCCTCGGTCATAACAGAAAACTGTTTTTCAGCTCGGCCTTCTACAATTTCGAAACGATTCTCTATAATAGAAAGCTGTTTTTCCACACCTTCAACGCGTTATTATGCTACTTTAATTTGATATCTACTTTTATTTGATATACACCAGGGGTGTTGCAGATATTCGCATCCGCATCCGCAATCGCGGATTATTCGCATTGATTTCAACATCTGCATCCGCATCCGCATCCGCATCAATTTATGCGGAGTTTATGCGGATGTGATTCAAAGTTTTTTTTACTTACTATCTGCACACAGTTAAAAAGCAAAGAGAAACTATTCCGTTTTTTCATTTTTTTCCAATGTACGCAATAAGGTGACAGCATTGCAGAAAAATTTACCACAATGCTTACCGAGTGGAATATTTCGAAGGAAAAAGTGCACTGCATTATACGAGATGAGGGGTTTAATATGAAAAGGGGAATGCGATTAGCATTGTTTACAGATCTAGATTGTACCGTTCACAAGATGCAAATTGTTATTCGGTGTGGTTTACAATCGCAAGAAAACATTAAAGACATTAAGCAAAAATTAAAGAAAATTACAACCCATTTCAACCATTCAACTATTGCTCAAAAACAACTCGAAAGAATCCAGGACAGACTAAATCAACCACATCATAAAGTACTCCAAGATTGTGTGACACGCTGGAATAGCACATTTTACATGTTTGAGCGTTTTTGTAAAATAAAAGATGCATTAAGTCTTTATGCCAATGACAATAACATCGAACCAATTTTGCCAGAGGAGTGGAAAGTAATCGAAAACTGTCTTGAATTATTAAAACCTTTTGAAGAAGCCACTCGTGAAATGAGCAGTTCTCAGGCACTTTTATCATCTGTGATTCCAATTATTCAAATGCTTATGAAAAAACTTGATGAATACCTATCAAAACCATTGGCAATTGATCCCATTCGGGTTGCAGTCTTAAATCTAAAAACACAATTTTCCTCAAAATTTTCTTCTTTGGAAGATAACAATTTGTACGCGATTTCAACATACTTAGACCCTCGCTATAAACATAAATTTTTCAAACCTGTCACAGAGGAAAGAATAAGAGATGAAATATTAAAAATGACAATCATTCCTTTAACCTCTGACTCTCCCACGAAGTCACCAAATTCAAAAAAATCAAAAAAAAACAGAAAAAAGATTCAGAACCAGGAACTTCCGGGTTGTGTGACAAGGCTTGCTTTAAAAGCGATATGGCGATGATGCTAAATTCATCGAGTGAAGATGATGGTGAAGCAGAATCTGACAACGCAAGTCCCGAAACGCTTCTTCGAAGAGAGATAGCTACTTATCGCAATAAAAAAAGACTGGATTTGGATAATAATCCCCTCGATTGGTGGAAAACTAATGAAACAGATCTTAAAACACTCTCCAAAATTGCACGCAGGTATTTGTCACCTCCACCTGCTAGTGTTCCCAGCGAACAGTTTAGTGGAGCTGGTTTAATCTACGATCCATTAAGAAACAGATTGGAGTCTGAGAAGGCTGCAATATTATTATTTATCAAATATAATTCACCTATTTTTAATTTTAATTATTAAACCATTTTCTTATTCAGTAACACAATGAAGTACAATACATTTTTATTTTTATTTTTAAATAAAAAAAATTTAAAATTGATAAATTTTCATTCATTTATGTATTTAAAATGATATATATTTCGCAAGTTCTAAGATCCGCATCCGCATCCGCGGATATTAGTTTCCTAAAATCTGCATCCGCATCCGCATCCGCGGATGTCAAAATTTGCACATCCGTAACAACCCTAATATACACCTCGACTAATAATCACATTAACTCAATCTTTTCACTATCTCTATCACTTTATAAGTACTGGAGGGCTCTCGATATCAGAAGCCACTTTATACAGGGTGTCCCGTAATTCGTTTTACATACTTTGGGATATGATTCTTGGTCATATTCTTAGAAAAAAATTGTTTTACAGTAAAGTCCGTTTCTCAAGTTTGACATCACTTTTTGACAATTTAAGAAAAGGCTAACTTTGGTGTACCCTGACCTGTGTTAAATTCGATATCTCTGTCAATACTGATGATATAGACCTAATCTTAGACCCAATTTTTTGTAGAAATAACAACCTTTAAGACTGTATTTAAATTAGGCTTCCATAGGTTTAAAGTTGCCAGATTTTCAATTTTAAGTGGTGTTCAAATTTTCTTCCCAAAACAAAGTTTTGACTTTGAGGTAATTTTTTTGGAGGAAAGGCCTGATAAACATAGGGTTTCCTTATTTTTTACAGATGGACAAAACAATAATAAAGAAAAAACTCAGCATTAAATTAGCTCAAAAACCCATACATTTTATGATACTTGGAAAAATACAAAATGGGAAAAATTTAAAAAAAAAAATAAAAAAAAGTTTGCTTTGAGGTTTGTTTGAATAAAACAATAATATGATCACTTTTAGTAGTTTTTTTTATGTATTTAATACAAATACAATTATAACAAGTGCTCAAAGCCCCATCCTTCGTTTTGAATCCATGCCAGAGCCCGTTTTTGGATTTCATTGTGGATGTTTGCTTTAAATTTGGGGTATGAATGTTCAATAGGTAAATAAGTCGTATAAAAGAATAAGAAAACAAATTTGTTCATTAGTTTGTCAAATTAAGTCACGATTGCAGTTTGATCAGAGAGTTTTTTGAAATGCTTTCATTTACGAGAGAAGAATACGCAGACATTTTTTTTCTTATATGAGTTCTTAAATGGAAATTGAAGAAAAGCACAACAAAGGATACCAGGAACTTTATACTAACTGAAAATCTGGCAACCCTTAGCCTATAGGAGTCAAATTTAAATACAGTTTCAAAGATTACAAGACTACAAGTAAGACAAGAGTTATCGACAGCAAACACCCACAATGAAATCCAAAAACGGTCTCTGGCATGGATTCAAAACGAAGGATGGGGCTTTGAGCACTTGTTATAATTGTATTTGTATTAAATACATAAAAAAACTACTAAAAGTGATCATATTATTGTTTTATTCAAACAAACCTCAAAGCAAGAACTTTTTTTTATTTTTTTTTTTATTTTTCCCATTTCGTATTTTTCTTAGTATCATAAAATGTATGGGTTTTTGAGTTAACTTAATGCTGAATTCTTTCTTTATTATTGTTTTGTTCATCTGTAAAAAATAAAGAAACTCTATGTTTATCAGGCCTTTTCTCCAAAAAAATGACCTCAAAGTCAAAACTTTGTTATGGGAAGAAAATTTGAACACCACTTAAAATTGAAAATCTGGCAACCCTAAACCTATGGAAGCCTAATTTAAATACAGTCTTAAAGGTTGTTATTTCTTCAAAAAATTGGGTCTAAGATTAGGTCTATATCATCAGTATTGACAGAGATATCGAATTTAACACAGGTCAGGGTACACCAATGTTAGCCTTTTTTTAAATTGTCAAAAAGTGATGTCAAACTTGAGAAACGAACTTTACTGTAAAACAATTTTTTTCTTAGAATATGACCAAGAATCATATCCCAAAGTATGTAAAACGAATTACGGGAGACCCTGTATATTGAACCATATGCAATCGAGAGCTTTCCAGTAATTTCCAACATCGAGAGCCTTCCAGTACTTGGCTGTAAAGCATTTCCCCTCCTCGTATATTTCTATGCACAGTACACACACATACTGACTCACAAGCTACGCCTTTAGTTAGATGAACATTACAGCGATGCCACTTTGCTGTTTCGGTTGAACGTGTTCGTTTAGAAAATTCGTATTAAGTGTTGGGTGTACATTACAGTATAATAAGTCATATGACAAAGAAGAAATACAATCTTTGTTCAGGTGAATCTCCAACTAAAATACGCCCTAGTAGGTTGCCACCCTTAAAGTGGAGAGTTGGAAATTTTCTTGAACATTATTCGGCTCGCGGCTAATTGATGTGCGGCGGCTTCTCCGCCGGCTAAATGGAATATATGGATAAAAATTCATTCGATTTATTAGCAGCCACCTTTCACAAACCTCCATTTTTTGCATAAAAAGTTAAACCTAACAAAAAGGAATTTTATAAAGTAAATTTTTATGAAGATCTAATAAAATAAAAAGGAAAAGAAACTCAACCAATTAAAAAGGGTTTTATGTTAAATAAAAGAAAAAGGAAAGAGGAATCTACAGGGAAGAAAAGGCACACACACATAGTGCATTGGCAGATGCTACAGGTAATTCTGTGCCACTCAACATTTGGTCCTTCGAGCCGGATAGCAGTACCAGCAATATATATATATACTGCAGCACAAAGATCGCACCATTTTGGGATCACGTTTTTGGAAACTGTTGGCACCGTCCCATACGAACAATTTATTGCCAGTATATTCGACCATTTTCGGATCAAGTTTTTTTGGTGGAAACTGTTGGCACCATCCCATAATAACAATTTGTTACCAGTATATCCGACCATTTTCGGATCAAGTTTCTGGGAACTGGCACCGTCCCACAATAACGGCACGTCCAATATCATCGATACTACTTCTGTATAGCCATATTACGACTGTATCCAATATCTTTGAGGCTACATCTTCTCGAAGTCAGAGAAACACATATCAGCGAAAAATTGTACATCCACATCTGTAACCATTGACATCTGTAGCCAAATATTAAATCTGTAACAAAGGAAACGAAGTCAGCCACAGCTCATAATAAGTTCCAACATCGTCAGTTCCAGCATCGTCAGTTCCAGCATCGTCAGTTCCAGCATCGTCATCGCAGCCAACATAAATTTTGTATTGTACAGGTATTTATACAGTTTTTTCCAATTTGAAATTTTCTATTTTATATTCATACGTACATATTGGTACGTTATAATACGCGTTATAAAGCGGTGAAATTGTGAAATATAAGTGCGTTACATTAAGACAGTTCGTAACGGTGGTGAGAAATTTAATTTTTAATTAAAACGCGATTTGTATCTCATTTTTGCCATGAGCTTGGAAGATTAAATTTTGGCTTGCGACACATTGGTCGATTTTCATGCGGCATTTAAAGAAAAACCACGTAATAAGCTTTCACAATCGGTGATCGAAGCATTTCGGGTTGAGCTTCAAGAATTATGGCTTGAAGTTAAAAAGGTATATGCTCAGTATGCGCGGGTGGCTACGGAGGATGACGACCTCAAGGCGTTACTCGTTGAGGTTAGGGCAAAATATAAAGGTTCTTCGAACACATATATCGAATTTCTTAGTGAAATTCTGGAGGCCACTCGGCCAATCGAAAGTAAATCAAAAAAGGATGGCGATAGTAAAGATTATAATGAGGAGGTTTTAATGCATAGTATGCGTGTTCCACCATGCGAAGCGGAAGTTTTTAGTGGAGATTTTTTAAAATGGCCAGCGTTCAGAGACATGTTCACTGCACTTTATGTCCGGCATGCAAAACTAAGTCCCGTTCAAAAACTTTTTCATTTGCGTGCCCGGACTAAAGATCATGCTTTGAACATTGTTTCCAAATTTGAAATTACGAACGAGAATTTCGAAGCTGCGTGGTCGGCTCTTAAAGAGCACTACGAAAATAAAAGAGTACTTGTTAACAGCCATCTTAAGGACTATTCACATGAGCACGACTAACGAACGACGAATAAATAAAGAAATTAGATTTTAAGTACCTTACTAGCATAAATTCCTCACGAATTTTTTTGGAAACGATGGAAACATAGTTCATACTTATTTTTAGGTGGATAAACTTTTATTTTTGTGCCTAAAATTTAAAAAATTGAGAAAAAAAGTTTATTCGTTACGAATAAACATCTAGTAGGTACGAACTGACAGACTTTATTCTCGTTCCACATACTCCACACTCCAACGAATAAATTTTTCGCGCGTACTTAACCTCAAAATCATTTCCCATTTTTGTTTTGCATGTAAATTGTGTTCGTTATTCGTGACGAATGTAAAACACTCACGTGAATGAAATGTCAAAATTAACGAATTTTCGTTCATTCGTCGTTCGTTGGTCGTTCTCATGTGAATAATACTTAAGTGTTTTACTCGGGCAACCGTGGATTCAGGTAGAATCGGCCGCGGCATTGAAGGAACTGCAAAGCAACATCAATGATGCTCTTATTGCTTTAAAGTCACATAGTATCGAAACAAAAACATGGGACGCGTTTATAACCTATTTTTGTGCAACTCGTCTTCCATCTCAAACACTTTCACTTTGGGAAGAATCCCTCGATAAGCCCACAGAAATTCAAACGTGGGAGAGCATGAATATTTTCATCTCAAATAGGTATCGGGTTTTGGAAAATGTCGCTGATATGCAAACAGTTAATAAAGTTTCGCGAGTTACAGTGCCTAAGCAACAGTCTTCAAACAATACGCCCCGTGTTCGTGCACATCATGCCCAAGTAAGTTCCCAACGCAAAATTTGCCAGGGAGAACGCTCATTACGTTTATGCCCAGAGTTTTTAAAAATGAACGTGTCCAAAAGAAGAAATGCGGTTAGAAAATTAAAATATTGTTTCAATTGCTTAGCCTATACCCGTATGGTACCCACGTGCAAAAGTGAAAACACATGCTTTCATTGTAAGGGAAAGCATCATTCACTTTTACACTTTGATAGCACTCCGCCGGGGAATGCAAATACAAATTTACAGTCCACTCAAGCTCCAAACCCAAGTACACCCAACACTGCTCCAAATAACAGTTCGAGATATTCAAATCCCACTGAAGCCCCGAATGTAAATGCCCAAGCTTTCTTTGCCAAGTCACAGCGAACAACTTTGTTGGCTACGGCGATAGTAAGTATTCACCAAAATCAAACTGATTTTGAGTGGCGAGCGCTAATCGACCCGGGTTCGGAAATTTCTTTTATTTCTGAAGAGGTTCAAAGGAAACTTCAACTTCCCGTAAGATCAGTTAGAGCCACGGTGGCAGGCATTAATTCAAAGGTGACAGCAACTTCTTCAAAGATGTGTTCGTTTACACTTAAGTCTCGAGTTGATGAAAATTTTAATCTTTTTGCTCAAGCTCTCGGTGATCGAAGCATTTCGGGTTGAGCTTCAAGAATTATGGCTTGAAGTTAAAAAGGTATATGCTCAGTATGCGCGGGCGGCTACGGAGGATGATGACCTCAAGGCGTCACTCGTTGAGGTTAGGGCAAAATATAAAGGTTCTACGAACACATATATCGAATTTCTTAGTGAAATTCTGGAGGCCACTCGGCCAATCGAAAGTAAATCAAAAAAGGATGGCGATAGTAAAGATGATAATGAGGAGGTTTTAATGCATAGTATGCGTGTTCCACCATGCGAAGCGGAAGTTTTTAGTGGAGATTTTTTAAATGGCCAGCGTTCAGAGACATGTTCACTGCACTTTATGTCCGGCATGCAAAACTAAGTCCCGTTCAAAAACTTTTTCATTTGCGTGCCCGGACTAAAGATCATGCTTTGAACATTGTTTCCAAATTTGAAATTACGAACGAGAATTTCGAAGCTGCGTGGTCGGCTCTTAAAGAGCACTACGAAAATAAAAGAGTACTTGTTAACAGCCATCTTAGTGTTTTACTCGGGCAACCGTGCATTTAGGTAGAATCGGCCGCGGCATTGAAGGAACTGCAAAGCAACATCAATGATGCTCTTATTGCTTTAAAGTCACATAGTATCGAAACAAAAACATGGGACGCGTTTATAACCTATTTTTGTGCAACTCGTCTTCCATCTCAAACACTTTCACTTTGGGAAGAATCCCTCGATAAGCCCACAGAAATTCAAACGTGGGAGAGCATGAATATTTTCATCTCAAATAGGTATCGGGTTTTGGAAAACGTCGCTGATATGCAAACAGTTAATAAAGTTTCGCGAGTTACAGTGCCTAAGCAACAGTCTTCAAACAATACGCCCCGTGTTCGTGCACATCATGCCCAAGTAGGTTCCCAATGCAAAATTTGCCAGGGAGAACACTCATTACGTTTATGCCCAGAGTTTTTAAAAATTAACGTGTCCAAAAGAAGAAATGCGGTTAGAAAATTAAAATATTGTTTCAATTGCTTAGCCTATACCCATATGGTACCCACGTGCAAAAGTGAAAACACATGCTTTCATTGTAAGGGAAAGCATCATTCACTTTTACACTTTGATAGCACTCCGCCGGGGAATGCAAATACAAATTTACAGTTCACTCAAGCTCCAAACCCAAGTACACCCAACACTGCTCCAAATAACAGTTCGAGATATTCAAATCCCACTGAAGCCCCGAATGTAAATGCCCAAGCTTTCTTTGCCAAGTCACAGCGAACAGCTTTGTTGGCTACGGCGATAGTAAGTATTCACCAAAATCAAACTGATTTTGAGTGGCGAGCGCTAATCGACCCGGGTTCGGAAATTTCTTTTATTTCTGAAGAGGTTCAAAGGAAACTTCAACTTCCCGTAAGATCAGCTAGAGCCACGGTGGCAGGCATTAATTCAAAGGTGACAGCAACTTCTTCAAAGATGTGTTCGTTTACACTTAAGTCTCGAGTTGATGAAAATTTTAATCTTTTTGCTCAAGCTCTTGTTCTCAAAACAGTAACGGAGAATTTACCTTCGGTTTCAATGGAATTAAGAGAATCTCAAAAACTTTTCGATTTTCAACTGGCAGATCCCTATTTTAATCAAAGTTCCAAGATTGATCTATGGATTGGCGCGGATTTATACCCGTCTATTATCCGTGAAGGTTTGAAACATAAGGTGTTTCAGCAACTAATGGCTCAAAACACAGTTTTCGGATGGGTTTTACTGGGCCCTCTGCAAAACCCCAATTCTGCAAATAATATGCAGCCTTCCAAATCACTATCGTTTTTTAACGAAGTTTCTGTTGTATAGGAAATTCAAAGGTTTTGGATAGTAGAAGAGCTCCCACAAATTCAAGTATGGACGGCCGCGGAACAATTTTGTGAAGATCTTTTTGAAAATACCACGTATCGTGATGACACCGGTCGTTATGTAGTGCGGTTGCCGTTCAAAGAACATTTTTTACAAGATCCTCGTTTAGGATTTTCATACGGAAACGCACAACGGCAATTCCTCAAAAATGAGAAGCGTCTTTTAAGCAACCCTAGCTTTAAACATGAGTATGATTCGGTTTTATCGGAGTACGTTGACCTGGGTCACATGAAGCCAAGTGATTCAAGTGAGACTGGTTTAAGCGAACAAAAAGCGTTTTTTATGCCGCATCACGCAGTCATAAAGCCCGAAAGTTTAACGACAAAGGTTCGTGTTGTCTTCAATGCGTCATTCGCTTCTTCAAATGGGAAGAGCTTAAATGACGTATTGTATCCGGGCCCAGCGCTGCAAACGGACATAACGCTTTTAATGTTGAATTGGCGGCTTTACAAATATGTTTTCAATAGAATAGCGATATAGAAAAAATGTATCTGCAAATTAAGATACATTCCGATCAAACCCCCTTTCAAAAAATTTTATTTCGAGAAAACCCAAAAGATCTTCTCAGTGTTTTTGAAATGACGACAATAACATTTGGTGTGTCTTGCTCTCCATACTTGGCCATTCGTACATTGCACCACTTAGCTAAAACAGTAAAAATCTCTCATCCTCTAGCTTCCACTATACTTCAAATAGAATTGTTTGTAGATGACGTTTTATCAGGAGCACATGATATTTCCACAGCGTTAAAAGCGCAATCCGAATTAATTCTTGCTTTGCAATCGGCTGGTTTGAACTTGAGGAAATGGACGTCGAACTCAAAGGAGTTGTTGGAATCTATTCCAAAAGGTTCACTTCTTAACGAAGACTTCTTAAAATTTGATGATAAAAGTTCAGTTAAAACTCTCGGTATACAGTGGAAGGCAACAGTGGATACATTTTCCTTTTTGGTTCAGTCAATTCCCCAAGCTAGTTCTTTCACTAAGCGTTCAGTTTTATCAGTGATACCGAATATCTATGATCCAGTAGGGTGGTTGGCCCCTGTCGTGATTGTCGCTAAAATACTGATGCAACAAATATGAAAGGACAACACTGATTGGGACAGCAATCTTCTTCACAGTACAGAACAAAGGTGGAGAACATTTGTATCCAGTTTGCATGAAGTTGCAACGGTGTGTATTCCTCGGTGGGTAGAATATCGTCCACATGGTGTATCACAAATACATGGGTTCTGCGATTCGTCGGAGAAGGCCTATGCAGCATGCATTTATTTTCGGGTGCAACACTCTGATAAAATTACATCACATCTTTTGTGGGCCAAATCGAAAGTAGCCCCAGTGAGTACAATTTCGTTGCCCAGATTAGAGCTACAAGGTGCTGTTCTTTTGGCAAGGATGCTCCATTTAGCGTCAGCCTCACTTCAGATACAAAACCTTTCGTCAGTCCATTTGTGGACGGATTCTACCATAGTTTTAGCCTGGCTTCAGAAACATCCAAGTTCGTGGAAAACCTTTGTCGCAAATAGAACAGCGGAGATTTTGAAAAATTCGTCAG
Source organism: Melanostoma scalare (assembly GCA_949752695.1). Taxonomy (NCBI): domain Eukaryota; kingdom Metazoa; phylum Arthropoda; class Insecta; order Diptera; family Syrphidae; genus Melanostoma; species Melanostoma scalare. The sequence goes on along the minus strand of OX456986.1, from coordinate 103,335,712 downwards.
TGACAAATTGGTCGCACGTTGTTTCATCTGAAAATCCAGCTGATTTGGCTACAAGGGGAGTTTCTCCGGCCGATTTAAAACTCAATTCATTGTGGTGGAAAGGTCCTGAATGGTTGGTGCAATCAGAGTCAGAGTGGCCAAAATTGAAGCATAAACCAGTCGACGAGTCAGTTTTAGAGATGAAAAGTATTAAAACACTCACAGTTCAAGTCGTTCAAGATTTTGAAGAAGATCTTTGCAAGTATTCAAACTGGCATAAGATGGTTTGTGTATTCGCTTACATCTTGCGATTTTGTCACTCTTTCAAAAAACGTTGAAACTTGAAACACACACGTTCAGAACTCTCACACGAAGAAATTGTATTAGCAAAACGAAAACTTGTCGTTCTTACTCAACAAAAATACTTTCAAAAAGAATATTCTGATTTGGTACAGAAAAAACAGTTGGCTTCCAAGAATTGGTTGGAAAAATTCAATCCCCTAATCGACGAAGACGGTAATTTGCGCTCCAATGGAAGATTGGTGCAATCGACTTTGTCATACAGTGAAAAATTTCCGATTTTACTCCCTGTCAATTGTCTCTTCATTCAACGGTACGTTGAATATGTTCACGAGTTGTATCTTCACGGTGAAATTCAACTCATGTTGCGGATGATTCGATCAGAATATTGGACACCACGCATTAAAAACCTTATAAAAAAAGTGTATAATTAACTGTACAACTTGTACTCGGTACAAAAAACATGTGCAAACGCAATTAATGGGTGCGTTACCCAAAGAAAGAACAGTTTTGACTCGGGCATTTACGAATGTAGGGGTAGACTTAGCAGGACCACTTTTAATTAAAACGTATTATGGTCGAAAATGTCGGTTGGACAAAGGATATGTATGTATTTTTGTTTGTTTTGCGACACGGGCCATACATCTGGAACTGGTGAGCGATCTCACAACACAAGCCTTCCTAGCTGCATTTACACGCTTCGTGGCTCGAAGAGGAATGCCTGATAAAGTGTTTTCCGATCACGGAACTAACTTCGTGGGAGCCTCTAAAGTTCTTTTATCTGACTTTCATAAGTCACTTACGCAATGTCCTACCGCCGTCGCTCATCAATTCTCACAAATAAAGTGGAACTTTACTCCTCCCTGTTCACCTCATATGGGTGGGTTATGGGAAGCGGGCGTTGAAAGCTTCAAAATGCATTTTCGAAAAGTGGCAGGCAACGAAAAATTCACATTCGAAGAATTTGTAACTCTGCTTACTCGAATAGAGTGTAGTTTAAATTCTCGCCCAATCTCACCCATATCTGAAAACGTGACTGACATTGATCCATTGACCCCTGGTCATTTTCTCACAGGCGACTTGATGACAGGTCAGCCTGAACCATCTTTCCAAGAAGAATCCCTTACTGTAACGAACCGGTGGAAAAAGTTGAAAATTCTCCATCACCAACTTTGTGCTAGGTGGAAGGAAGAATATTTAAAAGAGCTCCATAAGAGGTACAAATGGAAACATCCACAAAGAAATATCGAAATAGATGACTTAGTTATTATTCGACACGAAAATTTGCCACCCAACGAGTGGCGCCTTGGTCGAGTTATCAAAGTGTATGCCGGACAAGATAATAAAATTCGGGTAGCAGAAGTAAAAACTGCGAATGGAATCGTCACGCGTTCGATTGCCAAACTTTGTGTCCTCCTACCTCAGTAGCAGAATGAAATCGATTAAAAATCTTTATTTACAACGTATTCAGAATGGAATACATTTATTCAAATCAAAAATTAAGACTGCTCTCCATTGTGATATTCAAAAAAAAAAAAAAAAAAAAAAACAAAACAAATTTACTTAATACAATTAAACAGTAAAGCAAATTGGAAAAACATTGTATGATATCTTTAAGTTTTGGAAAAAAAAAAAAAAATTATTAAATATATGTATGTATAACAATATAGACATTGCAAAGTTTTCAAAAGGATTAACGTAAACTCTTTATTGAATAATAATTTGCAATTAAAACTTTACTATGATAATTAAATGTCAATTAACTTGAATTTAGTGTTTGGTGGTATTGTGGTATAATGCTTTTTCATAACAATAAATTTCGCAATAAATATTGCAAGGCGGCCGGTAATGTTCAGGTGAATCTCCAACTAAAATACGCCCTAGCAGGTTGCCACCCTTAAAGTGCAGAGCTGGAAATTTTCTTGAACATTATTCGGCTGGCGGCTAATTGATGTGCGGCGGCTTCTCCGCCGGCTAAATGAAATATATGGATAAAAATTCATTCGATTATTATTAGCCACCTTTCACAAACCTCAATTTTTTGCATAAAAAGTTAAACCTAACAAAAAGGAATTTTATAAAGTAAATTTTATGAAGATCTAATAAAATAAAAAGGAAAAGAAACTCAACAAATTAAAAAGGGTTTTATGTTAAATAAAAGAAAAAGGAAAGAGGAATCTACAGGGAAGAAAAGGCACACACGCATAATGCATTGGCAGATGCTACAGGTAATTCTGTGCCACTCAACAATCTTATTTGGTATTGAAATGTGAAGTTCGGTTGCATTATTTCGAAAACTCTTTTTTTCCTGTTTTTTTTTTGCAATTTAAATAAAACCTAGTGGGAACAGCGATGCTATGTTCGCACCTGAAGCTAAACTGGGTTTCATTCCAGAATAGTTTGATTTAACCCAAGTAGTGTCCGCATTCCGCATACGTAAAAAAGTTTTGAGTTTATCTTTTTGTCTTAAGTCAAAAAGATCCAGACATAAAGTGTGAGCAGAACGTTAGCGACGCGTGCGAGAATTCATTCTCTCTCCGCTCACTTCCACTCTCTTAAACGTCAAATCCACTGGAATATTGGAAATAGTGCATTCAGCGCACTTGGTTTCGAGGAGGTTATCACGAAACCCAGTGACTAAAAAGGTTTCATTTTGTATGGCAAAACACTTGTTTATCATGTTGGTCTGGGATTGTTTTGAGTTAAACAAGTTCAGCTCTCAGGTGTGGACATAGCATAAGACATGTATCTCTAGGGTTGACTGTACGATAAAGAGCTCAACTTTCACTCCCTGAGAGAGTTTTTCGATTCGTGTATTCTCAAATCCCTGAACGTTGCTTTCGTTAGGCCAATCCTTGAATATGCCTCTCAAGTGTGGTTTCTGAAATAACACAAGCTTAACGCCTCGAAGCTTTCCAACGCTGATTTCTTCTTTACGCTTAGCGCAAACTTCTTTTGGAAGATAGATACCCCTTGGCTCCGTACGAACTATAGTACGATCTATAGTTTTAACAAACCTCTGTCACGTACCTATGTTTAGTTTTAGTTTTAAATACATTTTTATTTTTTATCTCTTATAACTACTTATATGCTATCAAACACCGTAGGCTAACGCAATGGGTCGATGAGAAGAAAATTTTGTCAGAATTTCAGGCAGGATTCCGAAAAAGTTACTCAACAGCAGACCATATCTTCTCGCTTTATAATATTGCTGACTCTTACCTGAAGAAAAAGAAGAAATTGTATGCGTTCTTTGTGGACTTCCGTGGAGCCTTTGACTCCATTGTGCGAGATGCACTTTTCTACAAATTGTTTGAGCTAGACGTGTCCACTAAAATCATTAATATACTGAGGGCGTTGTACGATAGGAACACTGCATGCGTGTGGGATGGAGTTGCTCTATCTGAAGAATTTCCAACAACAATGGGGCTGAAACAAGGCTGTATTCTGAGCGCTTTGCTTTTCATTCTGTTCATAAATGACATAACGGATGCAGTCAAAGGTGGAATAAAGATTGGAGGAGTCACGATTCCTGGTCTAATGTATGCAGATGATATAGTGTTCTTCGCCGACTCCATAAATGGAATGCAATTAATGATGAACAGATTAGGAAACTACTGTAAGCTCTGGAATCTGGTAGTTAATATACAAAAATCAAAAATGATTGTGTTCAGAGATGGCTAGGGTAGACTCGCGAGGAACGAAAAATGGACGTTTAATGGGAAAGCTGTTGAAACTGTGCGCGAGTACAAATACTCGGAGTTCTTATAACTGCAAATCTAAACAAAAAGAGACACTTGAAGGGAAAATTATCAGAATCAAAAAGAGCCATTTCTGCGGTATGGCAGCGCTGCATGAGCAACAACTGCATCGAACATAGTGCAAAGGTTAAGTTATTTCGCTATACGGCAATGGCGATTCTCTTATATGGAGCTCAAGTATGGGGATATCGTTCTTTTGAAGAAGTAGAGAAGTTTTTGCGATACTTTATTAAAAGAATTTTTCATCTGCCGAAAAACACGCCAAACTACATGCTTTACTTAGAGACTGGGACACCTCCTATGATAATGGAAACTCTGATCATACACTTCAACTATATCGCTAAAGTTATGGAGATGAAAGAGGACAGGATACCTAAGATCATTCTTAAAAACATGATTCGTATGAGAGGATCAATGGTGATAGAGTGGGAGAGTCTGGCGACCGAATGTGGTACTAATTTGACGATTGAGCCAAATGAACAAACGTCTTCGCTGAGAATTAAGTTCAACACCTTGCTTAAGAGTCTCGGAAGTTTTCTGTATGACAGAAATGTAGCTGAAGCCAAATCCTCGTTGTTCAGAAACATATATAGTCGTCTTGAATATAACCTGGGAAACAACACGTACCTGCAGAACAGCAATCAAATCAATAAGATAAACATGGTTTTCAGAACAAGAGGCGAATTATTGGATTTGAACTACAAACCGCACCGATCTGATCTTCCTATACTTTGCAGCCTCTGCAACATGAAAACGCGAGAAGATACATATCATTTCATTGCAATATGTCCAGTGTTGAAGGAGTTTCGGATTAGGTATTTTAAGAAGAACTGCCTAAATGAGGAAGAGCTGATTAACGTTTTAAACGGAGAGAAAGGATGGGTTGTACTAAATAGTTATGTTGTTACCGCTCTACGTTATAGAAATTCCATTATTGAAGAAAATTTTTAAAATATTAATTATAATTTCAACTTATCATACATATAAAGATCATTTCTGCTTTTTATTCAGCTATATTTTTTTTTTCAAATTGTCAGTCTGGTAGACGGCCATAGGCCAAACCATTTTAGACTTAAGTATATATAAAAATCATGTGAAATTTTTGAAATTGAAAATGAAATAAAGTCATTTAACTAACTAACTAACTAACTATCAAAAATGTTTAAACTAGCTTACATAATAACTTAATTAACTTACTGACCCTAGGCGGATACTCTAAATTACTCAGTAACTTAATTTTAATGCCTTTCGGCCTAAAGATACAATATATATTTCAACCTATAACTAGAATTATAAACTAAGAAAATTTAAAAAACTTAGTTTTTCTGATCAAATTTTTTGGTTTTTCTTAAAATTACTTACAACTAATTAAAACTAATTAAAACTACTTAAAACTACTTAAAACTAGAGCAGCTACAGCAGCTTTTTTTTTTTTGTTTTTGTTTTATAATTTTTTTTAAGTTTTTGTTTGTATTTTTTTTATGTTTTTGGGTTTTTGATGCCGCTTTTAGTTTTTAAATTTTTTTGGTTTTATTAATTTTTTACAAATTTTTTTTTGGATTTTCGACGCCGCTTTATTTTTATTAATTTTTCTTTTTTGGATTTTTGTATTTTTAACTTTTTTTTTGCCACTGCGCCCACCCCCTATACCCTAAGTCTTACACTCTATACCTTTGTAAGCCAGCCATTGGCGACTCGCTATCATTAACATTTTCCATATGTTGCTCAGACAACCACCAGAATAGTTTTGACGTTTTCATAACGTCCAGTCGATTGCGATCTGAAACCACCCTACTGAACCAGAAGAGCTCCTCAACTTCTCCGCCTACTGCGGCGACGTCACGGTTGTAAGGAAGCCGTCGTTCTACGGACTTACGGCAGACGTGGTAGATTAACGGAACCGCCAATCTGTCCTGTATCAAACCTATCATGTCAAAATAGAGGAAAGCCTCCGGTGGGACAAATCCACTGAAACGTGTGCTCTCCAAATATTCTATATTGGGGTAGTAAGCCCCAAATATCAGGCCATTGTTCAAAGACATCGCCCTTGCAGTGTGACCCCGAGTCAGTTTTATCATGAAGTTGTCGATTCTGTTTATTTGAGCCCCGTTGTAAAGGACCCCATTAGGATAATATTTTCTGTACTCCGACTCTGGTGTTCTGTGCAATCCAAGACAGGTACGCAGACACTGTCTCTCAAACACCCGATTCTTTTCCATTTGAGACGCTGTAACATTGAACCACACGGGGCACCCATAGACAATCATTGGCCTTATGAGGGCCATGTAGCAAATCACTTTCACTCTGCTGTCAAGTTGTCTGCTGTAAAACAGTCGCCTTGTTAGAGCAAAAGCTCTTCTAGCCCTGGCCAGAGCCGCATCCATATGTTTGTTAAAATATGGACACTGATCTAGCCAGATGCCGAGGTACTTGACTACTACTTTGTTTGGCAGTGGGTGGCCATGTAGATCAACGATCACCAGCTTGCGCCAGTTCTTTCTCGTATCCCATGAGGCCCGAGCCAACGGGGTTCTAAACACAATTGTTTCCGATTTCTGAAAGTTGATTTTCAACTTCCAGTCATCGCAATATTGCTGAATCTTATCGAAGTCACCTTGCAAGAGACTTCTGATGTCTTCGATCTTTGGGCCGGTTCTGTACGCAATGAGGTCATCGGCGTACGCTATAGCATGGTGAAGAGAACCAATTAGATCGCCAATGAAAATGCTAAATAAAATAGGCGAATTCACCGCTCCTTGTTGCAGACCGTTCTGTATTCAAATAAAATAATAGAAAATATTTAATACCTAGTTTTTCACTTCTTCCGCGCGGAGAGGAACCACGCACTATTTTTTTTTTTTTTTTTATTAGCGCAAAAATCAAGGGGTTATGATTACTATTACTACCCTTATAATGTTATAGAAAACAGTGCGACCATTTAGGAAAATAGGAGAGGATTTGATTGGAGACTCCGATGTATGTTGCATTTTGATTTTTTGTGAATCGTAATGTAGGGGAGAAACAGGGTCAGGTAGATCATTCCAAATTCGGTTGGTGCGACGAAAATAAGAATCTCTATACTTGAGTGTACGCCCGCAGTTGGGCTCAAGGTAAAACTGATGAGCATTCCTAGCGAGGCGGGTGTTGCGGCTAAATTGTTTTAGGGGAGGAATGCAACTGGCTATTTCACTACAGCACTGTTTGTGAAAAAAGCGATAAAAGAGAGAGAGACGGGTGACGTTTGGACGATGTCCAAGAGAATCAATCGATTCTACGATTGACCAATCACGTATATCAATTTTAACACTCTATTTTGTACCCTATCAAGTAGGCGCAAGTATTTGGGGCACACCAGTATTTATGAAGTGGGTATCAGACTTGAAGCCATCCAATACAACTTGTATTGAGCGGACGGAAAGGTAATTTCTAATCCAACGAAGAAAAAAAACGTCGATACCAAAAGCACGCATTTTCGATAAAAGAGCCTGATGCCAAATTCTATTAAATTTTTTAGAAATATCAAGCGCCATATCCTTACTTTCTCTAAAACAATACAAAGATTGGTTCCTTTTTTCGGTGAGATAAGCTGTCAAATCACCAGTGGACCGTTTTCTTTCTTTCTTCAAGATATTTCATAAGTTGAAGGTTGTAACGAAGCATTTGTGGCTTCGTCACATGCTGTAAGTATGCAATGGTAAATTGCTTAAGCACCACCCTCTAGTGTCCGAAACCAGACCTATCACCCGCGCCACCAACCACCGACAAGTCACCATACAAACAGATAGCCGAGGCACGCACCCACAATATCGTACTGAGGTGTACCACAGTGTGGTAGGCTATACAATATACAACAACAGTGGTGTACTAGGCAGAATACATACAGCATAGGTAAATGGCAAGGGGGAGATAGCGAATGGTGAGCAACAATGTACAGTGCTTATGGGCTGCACACGACACTGCAGCGACGAACGCACATATGGTTTAGCTGTGATGAGGTAATCACATTGTTGATCGTATTAAGCGGCAGCATGGTAATTTCACCGTGCGTTATTTTTATATGGGCTGTGCACCGCACACAGCATGAAAATGAGTATAAATAGGGCAGCCAAATGAAGAAAAATCGTGAACTGAACACCATCAACAGCAACTACCAGGCCGTCTCCAGCGAGCTCAGATGCGTAAACATCATGTTCAAGAACGCAGTGAACTACCACAACGACATTCTTCTTCAAAACAGGCTTCAATCCATTAAGCCAGGATCCGACACCTTCCAAAAAATCAACCGGATTATAGGGAAAAAACCCCCAAAGCTAGAAACTATAAAAACAGCCCATGGTGAAGCTTCAACCGACGCGGATAAAGCCAAAGGATTTGCGGACTTCTTTGAAGAACACTTCAAACCAAATCCCCCCTTGGACCCTGCATTTTTGGAAGAAAACAACTCCTCAGTTCAACTCGCACAAGCCCCCCAACAGACCATCCAATTCAGCGTTGATAATCCGTCCAGCGATCCAACAGACAACCTTGAGCTCACCACTCCTGAAGAAATTCAACAGTTCCTACACAGAAGCCGCCCAAAAAAGTCAACAGGACCGGACAAGATATCCACACTCATCCTCAAAAGACTACCCCAATCAGCGACGATATTCCTTGCAATTATCCTTAATAATTGCATCAACAACTGCGAAGATTGTTGCAATCCCCAAGAAATCCAACAACAAAGACGTCTCTGGATACCGACCCATTTCTCTCTTGAGCAACATGAGCAAATTACTAGAGGAGCTTCTACTGACACGGCTGAAATCCTTCTGCAGCAACAACAACATCATACCAGACACATAGTTCGGCTTACGTGAAAAACACTCCACCTTACATCCTCTTATTAAATTTCAGCACGACATTACCTCTTCCTTGAATTGCCATCAAGTCACTGTTGCATGCCTTCTCGATATCGAGAAAGCATTTGGCAGTGTTTGGATTCAAGGACTAGTGCATAAACTCTTCCAACTAAATTTTCCACATGCACTAATCAAAATAATATACAATTTTCTTCATTGCAGGTCATTCTTCGTTCAAATAGGAAGTTGCCACTCATCAACAAGGACAATCAACGCTGGAGTTGCACAGGGATCAAAGCTAGGACCGTTCTTGTTCAACATCTACACATCGGACCAACCACAGCCAGAAGACGCACAAACTCTCCTGTTTGCCGATGAATCCCTCACATACGCCAAGTCCATGTTCCCGGTATTTGCTGCCAGAAGAGTTGAAGCCCACGTTAGACAGCTTTGCGAGTACTACCAGCACTGGGGTTTCAAAGTAAACTCAGCCAAATCCGAGCTAATTTGCTTTAGACGACCATCCACCAGATCCGGGTATGCAAGAGGACGCTCAACCAACAAGTGTAGAAGTACCAAGATCTCCTAACTCGATGGAACTCAACTAACGGCCAAAAACAATGTGAAGTACCTGGGAGTACAGTTCAACGAATTACACAGGTTCAACCCCCATGCAGCTGCTGTACTAAGGAAAGCCAACTTCGCCTTTCACCGCATCCATCCACTAATTGCGAAAGAACAACGGGCTAAGCCAGAAGACGAAACTACTTCTCTGCAAGCAGCTCATTCGGCCTGTACTGTTACGTACTGTTTCCGTACTTCGTACACGGCAACAAAAACCCACATGAACGAGCTGGCAGTTCTAGAGCGGAAGATCCTGCGGATCTGCACTGGTCTACATTATGACAGGATACGAAGGAAGCACGTCAGCAACAGGAGACTCTACGGAGAAGCGAAAATAGTACAACTAGACAGGTACCTCATCGACTCCAGCCGTAGATGTCTGCGAAACATGACACACCACCCGAATCCCTTAATAAGGAGCATCATAAGCCAGCCAAGACATCCCAGCCCGCGGTACCTTCTAGCAATGGAACTTCTGGATGAGGATCTTATCCCTACAAGTGATGAAGTGAACATCAACTTCTATGCTGACCCGGGGTAAGCATACCACCGTGGTTAGGAGCCACCAAACCCCCACCCTCACCCCTCCCCACAATCCACAATCCGAGAGAAGAAAACGACAGACGAGTAGAATAACCAGTCACAGCAGCAATTAATTTTAACTATTTTTTTTTTATCTAGGTCAATGTAAGAACGTTAGGCGTCCTCTGTGCCAACAACATATAAATATAAATTGTACATATTATATACGTAGCTCAACAAAAATTAATGCTAAGAAAAATCGTCAGTCCGCCGGCATCGACCCAAGCAAGCAGCTCGCTCCCAAATAAGCGTATGAGTAAAAGGTAAAAGGTAAAAAGTTAACATTATAAATGCATGGTTTATTAAGTATTGTGCCACAGGGGGCAAAGACTAGTACCCTTAGATCCGACCGGCCATAGCTATTGTTTTTAACCTACCAAGGCTTTCGGGCGCTTGTTGTTCATAACCTACCAAGGCTTTCGGGCTCTTGTTGTTCATAACCTACCAAGGCTTTCGGGCGCTTGTTGTTCATATCCTACCAAGGCTTTCGGGCGCTTGTTGTTCATAACCAACCAAGGCTTTCGGGCGCTTGTTGTGCATAACCTACCAAGGCTTTCGGGCGCTTGTTGTTCATAACCTACCTAGGCTTTCGGGCGCTTGTTGTTCATAACCTACCAAGGCTTTCGGGCGCTTGTTTTTCATTACCTACCAAGGCTTTTGGGCGCTTGTTGTTCATAACCTACCAAGGCTTTTGGGCGCCTGTTGTTCCTAACCTACCAAGGCTTTCGGGCGCTTGTTGTGCATAGCCTACCAAGGCCTTCGGGAGCTTGTTGTTTCTGACGTGACTAGGTTAGGTTAGGTTTAAAAGGCTGTCAGGAAAACAAACTGACACACTTAGACCAATATTAGGACCATTGTGATACCATAGGTATTATGCGAGGGAGTACCTCACTTAACAAAACCATTTGGAGCTTTTAATAAAGCGAAGGATATGTAGGGGATCTGTGTGTGCCAGATCGCTTGGATCATCAAGAAAATATTTTCCTAGATGCCGCTTTCTTTTAAAAGAGAGTGCAGGACATGAGCAGAGGAGGTGTGGGATTGTCTCCTCCTCCTCTTCATCTAAGCAACTTCTGCAGAGGTCATTTGAGGGAACGCCAAGTCTTATGGCGTGTCTTCCTATCAGACAATGTCCGGTGATGACATTGATTACGGAGCTAACTTGCAATCTGGCAATTGATAACAAATGTCTTGTGCGTTTTGGATCTAGACCTGGCCATATCCGTTTTGTTGCCACGCACGTGGTGATATTGTACCACCTATGATTTGTTCTATCCATTGCCTCTTACTTTAGCATAAGTTTACATGTAGCGATTGGTATACCAATATTCAACCTGCTGGTTGAGATCGGTAGAACGGTTCCTTCTCTGGCGAGTTCATCGGCTTTGCAGTTACCCACGATATCTCTGTGCCCCGGCACCCAAATAAGGTGAATATTGAACTGTTCAGCCATCTCCTTAAGAGATAAGCGACAGTTGAGGGCGGTTACTGAGTTCGTAGAAACAGCGCCGAGTGATTTGAGGGCTGCTTGACTATCTGAGAAAATCCGGATATTCGTTGAGGATATCACGTTTTCTTTTAGCCATGATAGGACCTCTTTGATCGCCAGAATTTCCGCTTGGAACACGCTACAATGGTTTGGAAGGCGGAACGAGAGACTTACGTTAAGTCGGTTTGAGTACACCCCACAGCCTACCCCTTCTTCGGTTTTTGAACCATCTGTATAGAAATGAATTGAATCATCTCTCAAAAATTCTTCGTCGTCCCAGGTCGTTCTCGGTGGGATTGAGACTTGGAACTTATTATCAAAAACCAATTGGGGGATGGTGTAGTCGGAGTGACAGGGTATTGATCCGAATAAATTCAGGATTGCAACGTGACCGATGTTGTTATCGGTCCATTGGGAGATAGCTCTCATACGAGTGGCTGCACTGGTGGCCATTTGTTTGCTGAAGATATCTAGTGGTGTGAGGTTAAGGAGTGTATTTAGTGCAGCTGAGGGTGTTGATCTCAGTGCTCCGCTTATACACAGACAGGCTGTTTGTTGGACCTTGCTTAAATTGTCGCAGTAGGTCCTTTTATCTAGAGCGGTCCACCATACCACTACTCCGTATGTGAGTATTGGTCTGATGACCGCGGTGTAGAGCCAGTGGGTGATATGGGGGGAGAAACCCCATTTGTTACCAATGACTTTTTTACAGGAAAATAAGTCCACGGTGGATTTCCTGATTCTTTCCTGTATATTGGGTTTCCAATTTAGCTTTTTGTCTAGGATTATACCTAGATATTTGGCTTCGTTGGAAAGTACAAGTGAGATTCCATTTATTGATGGAGTTATTAGTTGAGGAATTTTATATTTCCTGGTGAAGAGAACGAGTTCAGTTTTCTGAGGGTTGACCCCTAGATCACATTTTCCCGCCCATTTAACAAGTTTATTTAGAGCGGTCTGCATCAGGTCCGTAAGGACGTGAGCATGTTTGCCGGACACCGCAATGGAGACGTCATCTGCATATGCAATCACTTTGAATCCATCAGCTTCTAAGTCAACTAGAAGTTCATTGACAACTATATTACATAGAAGAGGGGATAGGACTCCGCCTTGCGGTGTTCCTCTACTGACAGATCTCTTTGCAGAGAAGTTTAGTAGAGTAGAGTTGATTCTCCTGCTTTTTAGCATTAGATTTATCAACTCCACTATGGAATCATCTACTTTGAGCTTCGTCATTGCCTTTGTAATTGCAGAGTTGCTGACGTTGTTGAAGGCGCCCTCTATGTCGAGGAAGGCGGCCAGAGTGAATTCTTTGTGATGGAGGGAATATTCTATAGTACGTACCAGGGTGTGTAGGGCCGTTTCTACAGATTTTCCTTTGCAGTAAGCGTGTTGTGCTGTAGATAACAATTTTGGATCTATAGCTGTACGCAGGTGGATATCAATCAGTCGTTCTAAAGTTTTAAGTAGGAAAGATGATAGACTTATTGGTCGGAGATCTTTTGGGTTTACGTGGGATCATTTCCCAGCCTTAGGTATAAACACCACCTTGACTTCTCTCCACTGAAGAGGGATATAGTTCAAGGTGGTACAGCCGATGAGAATTACTTCAAGGACAGGGATAATAATGTCCGCGGCCTTTTGAAGTTCGGCTGGAATTATACCATCAGGTCCAGGGGATTTGTATGGGTCAAAGCTGTTAATGGCCCAAACTAATTTTTCCCTTGTAATCAGATCGGGGTTGTTTGTTATTATGCTACCTGGTTCTGTGGAATCATAGTTGCATAAGTTCTTAGAGCTTCCTGGAAAGTGAGTGTCCAGAAGCAAATTGAGCGTTTCTTCGCAGGATTCTGTCCAGCCGTCAGCTGTTTTCAAACTGCTAGGCATGGTCGGACTTTTTGAGAGGATTTTTCTTAATCTAGAAGCTTCTGAAGTATCTTCTATTTTTCCACAGAAGTTTCTCCAGGAAGTTCTTTTATTTTTCCTCAGTTGATATTTATAAGTTTTGAGGGATTCCTTGTAGGAGTCCCAGTCTATTGAAGTTTTAGATTGTTTAGCTCGGTTGAAAAGTTTTCTACATTCCTTCCTGAGCGGTTCTAGGTTCGAGCCCCGAGCTCCACCACAGTGGTTTCAGTTTTCCTCTTATTTTTATAAGAGGACAGGATTTCTGCAGTGAATGGTTAAGGGCAGTGGTAAGATCATTGACTTTTTTGTCTAGATCATGTTGGTTTGTAGGGTTTTGTAAAAGTTCAGGTTTAATAAACTTTTTCAAAATTACCCGATATTTTTGCCAGTCAGTTTTCCGATAGTTTCGGTTCCTCATTAAGATCAAATTGAATGTATCTATGATCAGCAAAGGAGTGTTCAGTAGGTACTTTCCAATTAGTAATCCTATGATGAACCGAGTCGGAGACAAGAGTGATATCTAAAACTTCCTGTCTGTTTTTGGTAATGAATGTTGGTTCATTGCCAATATTACTTACTATAAGGTTAGTACTTAAAATAAAATCAAAAAGTGACTCACCCCTTTCATTTATGTCAGTACTACCCCATACTGTGTGATGCGCACTTGTCATTGGTCTGGTATCTTATTGTGGTTACATCACGATTGCTGTAATGATAGAGTAAAAATACATTAGTGCTACTTCTTACCAATATGCAGGATCTGGGTTCACCTTTGTCCTTCATATACAGTAGAGTATATCCAGGAGTCCTTAGTCCTCGAACGATGGACTTGATGATCCAAGGCTCTTGGATAAGGACAATATCTTCCCCCCTCTTGTTTAGACGGAGAAGAAGGGAGGCCGAGGCCTGCTTGGAGTGTTAGAGGTTAATCTGAGTTAGCTGCACCATCTTGGGAACAACTAAGTAGACTAACCCCCACCACGGTCTGGTTGAGGTCGTCGTCTGTTTCGCTCTCAGAGTTTGACCTAAGAAGGTCATCCTCGTTGAGCAAAACCTCGTTAGCGGAGTCATCAGTCTCCAAGTCGGAGAATTTGACGACGTTTTGGGCATCGGAGTCATCAGTCTCCAAGTCGGAGAATTTGACGACGTTTTGGGCATCCAAGTCGGATGTGGAGGGTTTGTTATCATACGTTTCAGCAGAGGATGTGCCGAGCTCGTCTATCTCCATGGATGGAGGGTCGACTTGCCCTGCGGGTTCTTCCACTGAAGACGCACTTTTTGTTATGGAAGATGGAACGATGTTCTGTTCTTCATCTTTTTTGTATATTTTTAAGGCAATATTAGACCAGCCGAACCGAATCACGCCTTTTGTCGCAGCCAGGGGAGCTAGGGAGTCCTTATTGATGACTATTATAGCCGATCTATAGTGACCCTCCGGCTCTTCCAGCTTCGCGACTTTCCAGTCATGGGTAGGAACGGCTGGATTGCCGAATTGAATCATTTTCATGATTGTTTCTTTGCAGGAGAGTTCTGCTGGTAATCTAGCGCGAGCTTTAGGCCTGCAAGGGATATCCTCCCTTGACACGACTTCAAGCTTAGCACCATTCCAGAAACCCTCTAACCTGCTTATCGCAAGCTTATACAGATCGCGCGATCTCTCTCCATCAAACGCAATTAACCTGACGCGCCCCTGATACCATCCTGCGTCCTCAAAGATGGCAGGTTCCCCTGGGTTTTCCATCGTAAGAGTCCAGTAGGAGGCCTGGAGCTTGTTCATGATGATCGCCCATTGATCGACAGAGATCGCACCATCCGCGTTACTCCTGTCAATGACAGCGAAAATGGGTTTGTCCTTCAGTGCCTCACTGTACGACATGTCTTTTTTGGAGCTGAGGGTGCTTGGTTTTTGCACCTTAGGCCTTTTGGCGTTCGGGGTTGACTGCTCGAACGAGCGTTGGCGCTTAGACGTTGAGTCTTCGCTGTTTTTATCATTTATTGCAATAATTTTCATTGCCCACTCAAGTTTGGCAGATTGCGTTGTATCAAGCTTAGGTTTAGGTACCGCACCTAACACCTTCGCAATTTTCTCCGCATTCCGCCTTTCTTTGTGGTTTGGGAATGTAGGGAGGTTGGGATGCCCTTCGTTGTCCGTTCCACTGTAAGACACAGTTTCACCTTCAACTTGGGGGTTAGGGGGATTGGAAACCCTTTCGTTTTCAGTTTCACTGTAAGTCACAGTTTCACATTCAACTTGGGGGTTAGGGGGATTGGAAACCCTTTTGTTTAAAGTTCCACTGTAAGCCACAGTTTCACCTCCAGCTTTGGGGTTAGGGGGATTGGACACCCTTTCGTTGTTTGTCCCACTGTAAGTCACAGTTTCGCCTACAACTTGGGGAAGGGAAGGAGTGTTTCCGGAGCTCGAAGGAGGTCCTCCCCTTTCAGCCACGGAGCCGATAGTCTCGGCACCCGTACCGTCCGGGTTGGTCGACCTTGAGTCCTTTGACAAAGGATGGGATGAGATGGGAGGTTGGGGCAGTGTTTTTGATGAGGGTAGCCCTTTCGTCAACATATCACAGTTCGCGTTGGAACCGAAAGTCTCGGCCCCTCTACTTGCTGCAAAAGTCTTCTCCGGGGTCCCTTCAATACGGGCAGTATGAGTGGAAGTGCTACAGAGAGTCACTGCAACTCTTCCACTGGTTTGGGCATCCTCCTTAGGAGGGGCGTTAGAACCAGAGGGCTTTCCACATTTCTTGGTTAGCTTGTGAGGCCTTCCTTGAACTGCAGTCGGCCCCAGCCCTTCCGCAAATCGCTTTAGTCGTTATAGTAAATAAATTTGTCACTGGCGACTTTTCCTCTTTCGAGGCCAAGCCACCGCCGGCAGTCGCGACACCTGCCGACTTTTGAACGTATATCCCCGTTCGTTTTTTATTCCTTTTATTTACTTTTTCCATTGTTTCATTTCAAGTTTTCGAACATTGAGGTTTTGTTTTGAGTTATGTTGGTTGGTCAGGTTCTGCAGCTGGATTGCTGGAGAAGATGTCCATAAGCACCCCCACCACGACAAGGTCAACTCATAGGGGATGCTGACGTGACTACCTATAGGGTGTATTGTCACGATCGCCGTGCCACTGGTGGCCGAATAACTAACCAGACCTAACCTGAACATATTTCCTTTTCCCTAGGTGACGCGACTACTAGCGTACCAACGCACGAGGCTAGGTACATATCAGCCTTTCTGAGGAGCCCCGTACAACCCCTCCTATCCCAAAACAGTTCCAGCTACATCGAAAGTTCCAGTATATGAAATTGAATTGTTGTATTCTTTATTATTAAAATTAAAACATTGTTAATTGTAATAAACCCGTAAGAGAAGTTCTAATAAAGAGAGAGTTTCTGACTTTTGTGAATTTTCGCGTGTTTATTTCACTGACCTTGGCCAGCCGCGAGTGTTTCACCGGCTGGAAACTAAAGCACGTCACAATTTGGCGCCCGAGCAGGGACCAATAAGAACCACTCCGTGAAACAAAAGAAACTCTCTTTAGAACTATAAACCGACTTACCGAAAAGAAAAAAAACCCAGACATGTCCGACTCGGAAGATAATTTTGACGTGTTCGGGAGTATATGAGCAATTTACTTGCTTAGCAAACCAGAACTCGTCACTCGCATGCAACAACAAGGACTTGATACGGAAGCTGCGAAACCTCCCTTCGGAAGCGGTGGACATATACACCACGTTGTTCAACAATGCGCTGAATAATGCATATTATCCAGTGCGTTGGAAGACGGCAGTGGTCCATCCTCTCCTTAGAAAAGGTAAGGATGGTTCCAATCCAGCAAATCTACGGTCAATTAGTCTTCTTCCGAGTATCAGCAAAGTATTCGAGAAAGTTCTTAATAGAGCACTGTCCACATGGACTGAGGACAAACATATTATTCCAGCAAATCATTTCGGTTTTAAGGCGGGTCATGATATCGTACATGCCGCGTCTAAACTTGTATCTGATATTCAATGGAACAAAGCTAAAAAGCAGTGTATGGGTGCATGTCTGGTTGACTTGGAGAAGGCTTTCGATACCGTTTGGTTAGACGGTCTTTTCTATAAATTGATCAGGTATGGCATGAGTAAACCACTGCTATATATTCTTAATGACATGCTTCATGGTAGAACGTTTGTTGTCAAAAGTTGCAGTATAACTTCTACCAGAACCTTTTAAAATACAGAACGGTCTGCAACAAGGAGCGGTGAATTCGCCTATTTTATTTAGCATTTTCATTGGCGATCTAATTGGTTCTCTTCACCATGCTATAGCGTACGCCGATGACCTCATTGCGTACAGAACAGGTCCAAAGATCGAAGACATCAGAAGTCTCTTGCAAGGTGACTTCGATAAGATTCAGCAATATTGCGATGACTGGAAGTTGAAAATCAACTTTCAGAGATCGGAAACAATTGTGTTTAGAACCCCGTTGGCTCGGGCCTCATGGGATACGAGAAAGAACTGGCGCAAGCTGGTGATCGTTGATCTACATGGCCACCCACTGCCAAACAAAGTAGTAATCAAGTACCTCGGCATCTGGCTAGATCAGTATCCATATTTTAACAAACATATGGATGCGGCTCTGGCCAGGACTAGAAGAGCTTTTGCTCTGACAAGGCGACTGTTTCACAGCAGACAACTTGACAGCAGAGTGAAAGTGATTTGCTACATGGCCCTCATAAGGCCAATGATTGTCAATGGGTGCCCCTTGTGGTTCAATGTTACAGCGTCTCAGATGGAAAAGATTCGGGTGTTTGAGAGACAGTGTCTGCGTACCTGTCTTGGATTGCACAGAACACCAGAGTCGGAGTACAGAAAATATTATCCTAATGGGGTCCTTTACAACGGGCTCAAATAAACAGAATCGACAACTTCATGATAAAACTGACTCGGGGTCATACTGCAAGGGCGATGTCTTTGAACAATGGCCTGATATTTGAGGCTTACTACCCCAATATAGAATATTTGGAGAGCTCACGTTTCAGTGGATTTGTCCCACCGGAGGCTTTTCTCTATTTTGACATGATAGGTTTGATACAGGACAGATTGACGGTTCCGTTAATCTACCACGTCTGCCGTAAGTCCGTAGAACGACGGCTCCTTTACAACCGTGACGTCACCGCAGTAGGCGGAGAAGTTGAAGAGCTCTTCCTGTTCAGTTGGGCGGTTTCAGATCGCGATCGACTGGATGTTATTAAAACGTGGTAGTTTATTATTATTATTATTATTCTGGTGGTAGTCTGAGCAACATATGGAAAATGTTAATGATAGCGAGTCGCCAATGGCTGGCTTACAAAGGTAGTAGTAGTAGTAGTAGTAGTAAATAGTGACTTTATTTAGCAATATTTATAAAAATGATGAGCATAATTACAATTAAAATCATTTACTGATATCACTAATTATAGCATTGGCTTTTGCCGTCAGCCAGAAAAAGAAAGTTAAACATATAAATTGTAAGATATAAAATCAAAAAAGAACATTTATTCAGATTGTTAAAATTGCAATTGTGAATTCTGTATGTAATTTTGTTGTTCATTAGAATGCTTCGTTCGTTATTCGGCTTCGGTAGCTTAAAGCTGAAGTGACGAATTTGGCTAGTGCGGTCCAGTTCAGTCCATTTAGGATTTCTTTGACTTCCTCTACGTTCAAAATTCTTTTGCTTAAATAAAAGCGGCGGATCGATTTTAATATAGGGCAAATTCCTAGAAAATGGAAAATACAATATGGCAATACGGGTTACAAAGGTTTAGAGTGTAAGACTTAGGGCATAAGGGGTGGGCGCAGTGGCAAAAAAAAAATTTAAAACCAACAAAAAAAAGTAAAAAATACAAAAATCCAAAAAAAAAAAAAATTATAAAAATAAAGAGGCGTCGAAAATCAAAAAAAAAGTTAGACAAATAAAACCAAAAAAAATTTAAAAACTAAAAGCGACATCAAAAACCCAAAAATATAGAAAAAATACAAACAAAAACCCAAAAAAAATTATAAAACAAAAACAAAAAAAAAGAAAGCTACTGTGGCTGCTCTAGTTTTAAGTAGTTTTAAGTAGTTTTAATTAGTTTTAATTAGTTGTAAGTAATTTTAAGAAAAACTAAAAAATTTGATCAGAAAAACTAAGATTTTTAAATTTTCTTAGTTTATAATTCTAGTTATAGGTTGAAATATATATTGTATCTTTAGGCCGAAAGGCATTAGAATTAAGTTACTGAGTAATTTAGAGTATCCGCCTAGGGTCAGTAAGTTAATTAATTTATTATGTAAGCTAGTTTAAACATTTTTGATAGCATGTAAGTAGTTATTAGAGATAAAAAATAAAAATGAATTTAAAACTGAAAACTGAACTTGATACGGAAGGCACCTTGTCCGCGCTAAGAGCCCGCTTTAGTTCCGACATAAAAAAGCCAAGACGTAGAAAGTCCACCCAGAATCTATGCGAAGACTTAGAAAGCGCCGCAACGGAAAGAGAATTTAAACCGGCTTGTGAAGCCGTAACCGAAATCGAGCCGAAGTTGCCCATATATACAGAAATCTCTTTCGAGGTACCCTCGTACGTACCGCCGCCCTCCGAAAACATACAGCCTAGACCACGCAATGAATCCGACCCCGACGAGGCCAGCACATCACGTGCAATTGGTGCAGCGTCGACCAGGTCCAATCTCCGACCGACCGGGCGATTCATCCTCAGCTATGAAGCAGAGCTGATCAGCAATGTACGGAAGTGGGGGTTGAGGTTCGATTCATCGGGGAATGCAATGGAATTTATGGACCGTCTCGAGGAGTTGACGGCCTGTTACGATATTCGCCCCAATGACATCGTCGATCAGCTATTCACCGTAGCCACATGCATCGCGCTTAGTGCCCGAATAATTCGTGACCTGTTCCACCTCCTACCACCCAAAAAATCAAAATTAATAAAAAAAAAAAAATTTAAAAAAAAAAAAAAATCCAACTAAAACAACCAACAATATTGCAAATCTCTCCAGCCGCGCCGCGAAAATAAAGTCGAGTGCAATTATAATCAGTGCTGTGAAAGTGTAAAAAAAAAGCCCATGTACTACTCAATAGCCCAAACACTAAGTGCGTTACCTGCCCATCGTCTCCTCCCCCACATCACTCTCGCAGTCCCAGTGACTGCACACATTTCTTTGATTTGATAACCTGTTATCTTATCTGGGCAGTGTGTGCAGTCAATGAGACTGTGCGTTTGTTAGGCAATCAACGGTGTTGATCCCGTTGGTGAACTAAAGTCAAGTTGCTAGCTGGGCATAACACCGCTAGGAATTTGATTTTGTTTTCTAATAGGATATACACTTGTTGATTCGACTTAGTTAGCGTCTGCGGTTGATATTTTGTTTTATGTGTTTTTGTGGATTGTAATGTCGGGTAGATTTCGGGTCGATTTTAGCAACATTAGGGGGTTGCGATCGAATTTCTTTGCTGTGTACGCTCACACTGCAAAATGCAGGCCAGCTGTTTTGGCACTAAGTGAAACACAGGTGGGTGTTAATTCTGATCCCTCAGAGTTCAACCTGCCTGGATAAAGCTTAGTGCCACTATTCTTTTCCTCCCATGGCCTCGCCGTATATGTTAGACATGATATTGCTTACCAACTTCTACAACAATACGGCCTATGTTCCAATACGAACTTTAATTTCATGTGGTTAAAATTCACCGTCCGTAAGCAAATCATTCATTATTGTTTTATTTATAGAAGCCCCAATTGAGATAGCAATTCAACCTCTAAGGAGTTAGATGCGCTATCTGAGTCCATAATAAGAATTGTCTCCCTTTATCCTCACACTGAAATCGCAATCGCGGGCGATTTCAATGTACTCAATTCTGGTTGGCTTCGACATTCTGGCCAGACAACACCCGAAGGAAAATATGTTGAAATCTTCGCTGAGTTTAACGAACTAGCTCAACTTGTTGATGAGCCCACTCGGGTTCCAGATATTGAAGGCCATGCGGCCAACACTCTTGACCTATTTCTCACTTCTCATTCCGAAAAATACAGGGTTATAGTATCATCTCCTTTAGGCAAATCGGACCATTGTGTCATATCGGTAGATTTTTCGTTCTCCGTCACGGTAATAAAAGAGAAAGTCCCCAAAAGAACTGTATGGCAATACGAGAAAGCCAATTGGGACGGCCTGAATAATTTCTTTCGAAATTTTAATTGGTCATTGTGCTTTCTCGACGGAAACGTTGATGCATCAGCTGATATGATATCTAACGTAATTCTCAACGGCATGAGAAATTTTGTTCCTCACAGATTAAAAAGTATCATCCCCAAAGAGAATTCGTGGTTTGATTCAAGCTGTAAAGAGGCGATTAGGGATCGAGAAAGTAGTTTTCGAAAATTTAAAGACAACCCGACTGTAGAAAACCGAAATTTGTTCAAACGGGCCAGAAATATCTGTAATGCTCAAATACAAAGGGCTAAGTTTTTACATGACCAAAAAGTAAGGCAAAAAATACTATTGTGTCCAAAAGGAAGTAAAAACTTTTGGTCTTTTGTAAAGAACATTAAGAACTCGACCACGTCATCGGTCCCAACGCTCGTCTTCAATGACTCTCCGTATGTCAACTCCATCGACAAAGCCAATTTGCTGGCAGCTCAATTTGCTGCCAACTCGACACTTCCTTATAGCATATTGGCTCCACCTGAGCTCGAGTCTGCAAATTCTTTGATGAAGCAGATATTTTTTCGAACTCGCTCGGTTGCGAGCGTCCTCAAAGATCTCAACATACATAAATCCGCTGGTCCAGATGGTATCCCCGCCGTTATTTTCAAGAGGTGTTCTTCTACGCTGGCAAAACCACTGCGTAAACTTTTCCATCTTTCCTATTCTGCTGGGATTTTTCCGAGCAGATGGAAAACTGCATTTGTCCAGCCCGTCCCTAAAAAAGGCGAATCTTCCTCCCCTTCCAATTACCGTCCAATTGCACTTACGTACCTTCTTTCCAAGGTCATGGAAACGTTGATTAACCGTCAACTTATGAAATATATTGAAGAACGAATGCTTCTTAATGACCGTCAGTACGGCTTTCGTAGCAAACGGTCCACTGGTGATTTGATGGCTTATCTCACCGAAAAGTGGAACCAATCTTAACATTGTTTTGGAGAAAGTAAGATTATTGCGCTTGATATTTCTAAAGCATTTGATAGAGTTTGGCATCAGGCTCTTTTATCGAAAATGCGTGCTTTTGGTATCGATGAGTCTCTTCTTCGTTGGATTAGAAATTATTTTTCCGACCGTTCAATACAAGTTGTGTTGGATGGCTTCAAGTCTGATACCCACTTAATAAATGCTGGTGTGCCCCAGGGCTCCGTTTTGTCTCCGACTCTCTTCCTCACTTTCATTAATGATCTCTTGTCTGAAACTTCTAATCCGCTTAACTGTTTTGCTGACGACTCGACCCTCAGCTTTTCATATTCGTTTCCAAATTCACGTCCCTGCTCTTCGGATGTGGAACTGGAACGGTTGCGTATGATAAGCTCATTGAATTCTGACCTTGACAGCATTGTTGCATGGGGTCTTATGAACCGAGTAGAATTCAATGCTTCGAAAACTCAATGCTGTCTCTTGTCGTTGAAGCTTAATATGTATGTTCGAGATTAAAACAACCGCTTAGACGCTCAGCAAGAGACTGACTCCTTTTATTCAGTTGATCTTAAAAGACTAGTTAGTGCATTAGCACATTCTAATTCTATGTACACAATATGTGCTTTCATACCATACATAACAATTCACCCTTTTCTTAGATAAAAACATTGTCTTACTTAAAACATATTTTTATAATTCAATAGTAATATGTAAATTGAAAGTAATTCAATTCATATAAATTTCAGTTTAGTATAATTCAGTTTTGTTAACAAAAATTCATATTATTAAAATTAATTTATAACAGTTCGTAGTATATAAACAAAGTAGGTAATACATTTTTTTATTTTTTTTTTTGTATTCAGTATTTGTAATTTATTTTTTTCTTGCCTAACATTTTCTTGATTCTTTCAGACGTTCGTTTTGGATATAATTTTTTAGTGAACGATCTTTTGTTTAATGTTTTATTAGTAGCGCCATTTTCGTTCGACAAATCTTTTCGTATGAATAAGTGCTCTGGAGTAAACCCAACGTGTTTCACCCTTCTCTTGAGCTGGTTAACATGCACTTGTCGCAAATTGTTCTTAAACTTTATAAGGTATACATACGAAGAAATTTGTTTAACGATCACGGCTGGATACCATTTAATGTATTTTTCAAAATTTCCTTTATAGTATACATCTTCCCCTTTTTTAAATTTTTTTAAATAGAATGGGGTTTTCTTTCTTTTCTTTGTAATTTTCTTCTTTCAAAATGTCTAACTTGGTTCTTGGTTTAAAATTAAATATTAAACTAGCTGGAGTTTCAAGAGTTGTCGTATTCGGTGTATTCCTATATTTCATTAAAAAATTATCTACCCTTTGCTGCGGCGAAAGTCGTTTTGTCTTTTGGTCAATGAATGACTTTTTAAAATTATTCTTAACCACTTGGACTAGCCTTTCGGCTTGACCATTTGATTGTGGGTGGTAGGCCGGCGATTTCAAATCTTCAATGCAATGTAGTTCACAGAAGTGTTTATAGATATAGGAATTAAATGGTGGACCATTATCTGTTACGCATTTTAAAGGAAGACCATAAACTGCGTAATTTATTCTTAGCTTTTCAATCAAAGAATCCGCGTTAGTGTTTTTCATGATATAAACATCCATATATTTACTATAGCTATCTACGATTAAAAGATATGTTTGTTTTTCAAAGAAAAAGAAATCCAAATGAATTCTTTCGTAAGGAAAGGTAGATTTTGGCCATTCTTGCAATTTATGTTTTGAATAATGATTTCCTGTTATTGCACAGGTTTTACATGCATTGACATAGTTTTCTATGTTTTCGTCAATTCTAGGCCACCAAACCAGTGAACGAGTCAGTTCTTTCATGCGAACTATGCCCACATGGCCATCATGCAAAAGACCTAAAATTGAATTTCTTAAGGAAAAAGGGACTACAATTCGCATGCCATAAAAAATAACCCCTTTTTCTAATTCTAAAACACTTTTTTTTAAATAGTAAGGCTTCAATTCGCAACTTTTTCTATCAGGCCATTTATTTAGTTCCATATATTCTTTAACTTCTTTTAAAATGTTATCCTTTTCAGTTTCTTTTCTTATTTCTTGTAGGTTTAGTGGAATTTCATCCGAAAAATTGAAAGTGTTTATCAAGATTTCCTCATCTCCTGACTTATGAGGCAATGGTAATCTGGACAGACCATCTGCATTCAAATTATTTGCACCTTTCTTGTAAAGTATGCAATAATCGTACATGGAAAGTTCTACCGCCCACCTTTGCAACCTTGAGGCAGCAACGGGCGGGGTAGGTGTTTTCTCTCCCAAAATATGTTTCAATGGCTGATGGTCTGTAAAAATAGTTATTTTTCTGCCAAAAATAAATTTTCTAAATTTTCTCACAGCAAATATAATACTAAGGGCTTCTTTATGCAATTGAGAATAATGCTTTTCAGAAGGACTCAACGAACTGCTAGCATACATGCATGGCTTTTCTTTTCCATCATCAATAATCGACAAGACACACCCTATGCCGTAAGGACTTGCATCGCAAGATAAGATTATATCTTTAAGTGGATTGAAATGAGCGAGCACTTTGTCACCTGTCAGCAAAAGTTTGGTCTTTTCGAAAGCCTCCTCGCATTTCTTCGTCCAAGAAAACTCAACATTTTTCCTAAGTAAATTGTATAAATCATGCAGCTCCGAAGATAAATTCGGTAAAAATGTTGAATAATAATTAACGAGCCCTAAATAAGAACGCAGCTGTGACACATCTTTTGGCCTTGGAGCTTTTAAAATGGCATCAATTTTGTCTGAACAGGGTTGACGTCCCTCCGCACTAATAATGAATCCCAAATATTTCACTCTACTTTCAAAAAACTTACATTTGCCAATGTTAATTTTGACGTTATGTTTTTGTAATTTTCCCAAAACAACTTCTGTTTTCTTAACGCAATCTAAAAAACTTGTTCCTTTAACAATTATGTCATCTATATACCCTGATGCATAGTCTAAATCTTCTAAAATCTTATCGACGACTTCCTGGAAAATTGAGCTAGAAGCCTTCGCTCCATAAACAAGTCTAGTATATCTTAAAAGTCCTAAAGGTGTATTCACTGTGAAGTACTCCTTACATGAGTCCGTCAATTTAAGCTGCTGAAAGGCACCCGTCAAATCAAGAATGGTGAAATGAGTATAACCACTCAAATTAGAAAATATATCCTCGGGATGAGGAAGTGGATAATGCTCGGTCTTCATATATTTATTTATGGAGACCTTACAATCCATACACAACCTCACTTCTCCATCCTTCTTCATGACGCCTATTAATGGACTTGCCCAATCACTGTGCCTGACTTTTTCTAAAATTCCTACCTTTATGAGTCTCTCGAGCTCTGCGACATATTTTTCTCGTAACCCGAACGGGACTGAGTATGCCTTATATACCATCGGTCTTGCCTTCTCATCTAAAATCACATCGGCCTCAAAACCCACAATCGAATTCTCCAAGTTTTTATCAAAAACACTCGCGAAATTTAGTTTTAATTTGTTTATAATGTCATCATTTGTATTATAACTTTCAGATATCTTACTAATATTTTCAGGACTTACTGTTATTTCCTGCGCAAAAAACGTTCTCCAATTGGGATACAAACGATCCAACCAATTTCGACCCAGCAAGGGAACAAAGTTGTTTTTGCTTTTAATGACAAGCATCGTCAATTTCATTTGATTATTCCACCTCTTAGACTTGACCATAACCTCAATACTGCCCAATACGACCACGCGCTCTCCAGTTACAACTTCTATGGACTTTGAAACATCTTTTAGTTCAATACTTTTAAATAAAGATAAATAATCATTTTCAGAAATAACAGTGGCACATGCACCTGTATCTAGTTCATATTTCACATACTTCTCATTTACCAATAACTTAACCTTTAATGATCCCGAAATAACCTCATTCACATAGTTCAGCGCACCCAGCCAAGCACCATCATCAGAGCTTACATCAGTCTCCACTCCGTCTGCCTCTGTACCATCCATGTAATGCACTCTTCCATGACCCGCTCGATGTTTTAACTTGAAACAATTTTTCTTTATATGGCCATACTTTTTGCAGTAAAAGCATTGTATTTCTTTTCCTTTGGCTCTGAATTGTCGTGTTTGTGACCTCTCTCGACGCTCAAATTTGTCATGTCTTTCATTTTTCGATTTATTCAGTCTTGTAGAGCGATGAATAGCATTGATCTCACTAGATGCCAGTGTGCTTGGTTGCACCACCTTCATTTGATTCTTGGCCATCTCGTCACCTTTCGCTAGATCTACTGCGTCTTGGAATTTTAATGTTGATTTTTCAAGCAGTTTTGCTCTCACGCGGTTATCTTTGATTCCAAGAACAAATCTGTCCCGAAGAGCATCGTCCAAGAAAGTGGCAAAATCGCACGTGTCGGCTAGTTCTCTTAGTGTTATCACGTAGTCACTAATTGATTCATCGTGGTGCTGATTACGAGTTCCAAATTTAAAGCGTTCTGCGGTGATGTTTCTCTGCGGAGTATAGTGACTCCTCAGCTTTGAATTTAAATCCGCGTATTCTACATGCTCAATTGTATCAGGTAGAGACACATTTCTAATCACTTTGTATAGCTCCTTTCCTCCAAGGTTCAAAAGATAAGATTTCTTTTCCTTATCATCAGTGATTTTATTTAAATCCATTAAATTCTCAAAACGCTCTAAAAACATATCAAACTCGTCTTCCGAAGGATTGAAAAATTCAATCGCACCGATAAAATTAGCCACGTTTTGAGCCATGTGCTTTTCGTTTTTTATTTTAACAGAGATCACTGATTTACTGCTTTCTGAGTCTGATGACATATGTATATAATTTTTTTTTTTTTTTTTTTGTCCTCGTCGCCAATTAATATGTATGTTCGAGATTAAAACAACCGCTTAGACGCTCAGCAAGAGACTGACTCCTTTTATTCAGTTGATCTTAAAAGACTAGTTAGTGCATTAGCACATTCTAATTCTATGTACACAATATGTGCTTTCATACCATACATAACAAAGCTTAACATTCCCCCATTGCCATTATCCATGAATGGTACCTGCATCGAAGAAACCGAAAAGCTGTCAGTACTTGGTATGTGTGTAAACGATGATCTTCGTTGGAACGACCACATATTTGAAGTCGCCAAAAACGCTGCTAAATGCTTAGGTTTCTTGAAACGATGCAGGCAGTTCTTCACCAAAACTGGAGTATAACTCTCATATCTGGTCAGGTGCTTCTCAAACATCTTTGCGCCTACTTGATAGGGTACAAAATAGAGATTTAAGATTGATAGGTGATAGTTCAATCGTAGAATCGATTGATTCTCTTCGACATCGTCGAAACGTTACCTGTCTCTCTCTCTTTTATCGCTTGTTCCACAAACAGTGCTCTAGTGAAATAGCCAGCTGCATTCCTCCCTTGAAACAATTTAGCCGCAACACCCGCCTCGCTAGGAATGCTCATCAGTTCTGCCTTGAGCCCAACTTCGGGCGTACAGTCAAGTATAAAGATTCTTATTTTAGTCGCACCACCCGAATGTGGAATGCTTTACCTGGCTCTGTGTTTCCCCTGCATTACGATTTACAAAGATTCAAAAGCAACGTGCATCGGTGTCTACTTTCGAACCCTCTCCTATTTTCCTAAATTCTCGCACTGTGTTTAATAACATTATAAGGGTAGTCATAACCCCCTGATGTGCGCGTTAATTATAAAAAAAAAAAAAAAAATCGTTAATGCCGTCCCGGAGATATTGGGGGGTACGGCGTTAGAATGGTTCCGCAATAACCGGGAATGTATAAACACATGGGCTCAGTTCCGCACGACCGCCGAGCAGTGTTGCCCCCACCCCGACCGAATTTCAATCGCTTCGACCAGACGCAGCTCCCACCACAAGTTAACCAATACGACAGAAGCACCCATTGTTGGAATTGCAAGCAGCGGGGACACAACAAGGGTAATTGTCGAAGGCCCTTTCGGCTATTTTGCTCATATTGAGGACAGGATGGACGGTTGACGAGAGAATATAACTGTCATCCGCACAGAGCTGCTGTCATGGACACTTAACATCGTAACAGTGATCCGTTACCATTCAACCCCAGTGACTAAGCTATTCTTCGTAGTCATACCAAGGACTTGACAAAACGGCGCGTGCCAGGCAAACAGAGTTAAGTCCTCCGCAATATCCAGACTAGCGAAGGTCAGAAAACAGATTATACCGTTAATTCCCCGCTCATCCGTTTTGCAGTCAAGGAGAAGACTGGAAGTTATGTGTACCATTGACTGAAAGAAAAAAATCATGTGCAAGAATCATGACACCACGACAGATAGACACCTTG
The DNA here is from genome assembly GCA_949752695.1 of Melanostoma scalare. Taxonomy (NCBI): domain Eukaryota; kingdom Metazoa; phylum Arthropoda; class Insecta; order Diptera; family Syrphidae; genus Melanostoma; species Melanostoma scalare. The sequence goes on along the minus strand of OX456986.1, from coordinate 103,306,704 downwards.
GTAAAGTAAAGGGGAAATTCATCCGTGAGAGAAGTACCGTTCGCGCCCATGTAAAAGATCAGAGAGGGTTCCTGTCTACGGACGACAATACAAATCCAGAAGATCAACTGAATTTTATTCAGTCTGCATTAGTCAACCGTCACGAGCATACGCAAATGCAATATTCAGAAGAGATGGACGCCGCTCGGCCCTGGAAACGCCAGCCGACCGCATCCAAAAAGATCACGACGACTAAAAGACCTACCAGCCACCAGCCGAACTACGCTGGATACGACCAAGCGACGCATAGCCCATGTCCCAAATCTGACCGGCACCTCGCATGGCACCATTACCAGGAAGTCCAGCGAGCATGGAACGACTAGCCGCTCCGTTATCACCAAGACCGCCACTCCGGCAACTACAACAAAGGCATTAGACCGAAGGATCCCCACAAGTCGAGGACCCCAACCGATCCAAAAAACCATGGTATGCCGCTACTGGGGAAGAGGTATGCCATACCAGATAAGGACGTTCCTATCCGCATCCCAGTCTCTACCAACACCAGCCAGAAACCCAACAAATCTCCCAGTATGGAGCTAGGCCAAACATCAGCCACCACCAGCCAGGAAGCCCAAACTAGGAGTACACTCGTGAACGTACCGTCGCAGCAAAGTGGACTCGCCATCACCGCTAACCCCCGCGGAACGAAACCGCCGGACCGACGCCCCGGTGGAACCAACGGTGCTCATGCTGGAAAGTCAACGTTGACCTGCCAGGGAGGCAGCAAACAGCGGCAGGGCAAACCAGCCCCACGCGCTAAAGAAGTGGAAGACCCATTCGCAGGTATCGATGTTAAAAGCCACCATCTATACCACGTCAATAGAAGTCGCCAGCGATTCTTCTTCAAGAGAAGGGCCGGCATTATCGTGTTGCACTTTTTCCTTCGCCAATTCCTTTCTTCCTTTGGGGATAATAACTTTTAATATATTACACTGAAAACAAGCTAATTTTAGGTCGGTAACGAACTTTAAAACCGCGTACAATAAAAAGAGTAAATGCAGCTAATTATTTGCACAACCGGTTGGCGTGCGTTAAGAATTGAAATGTCAGATTATATTGAGGGGAGTGTTGGCAAGAAAAAAACAAAAGTGCATCCTGCAATGAAAATTTGCTGTCACCGCGGCTAGCTCAGCTGGGTGTGTTCGATAGGTTGATCTGAGGAAAATTAAATTAATCGAAAGTGAATTAAGGGGATGCTAATAAAATTTATAGAGGTAATCAATTGATAGGATAGGGTGTCCTAAAAATAGTGGGCGCCAGAAAATTTTTAAGGAGTAAATTTTCAAACCTTGATGTGAAAGAAAAAAAAAAAAAGATATGTTGGAATTCCCAAAGGGAAGTTTAGTTAATTTTATTGTAATAAACGGGTGTCTGGATAAAACCGTGGCCGGAGCCTGGACTAAAACCAGAATCTTTTCGATATAAAACCAAAGGTACAGATTTACTTTGTTGATGTTGGCAGGAGCCGAAATAAAGAAGAGTTTAGAAACAGAAAGTTGAAAGTTAAGAAAAATAGTAAAACAGGTTATTGTGTCGTTTGGACACAAAGAAGAATTACTTATGGCAAGTTTCCGAAAGAAAAAGTAATAGTAGAAATACAGGTAAAACGGTCGCGAGTCCCGCAATCTCGGGAAAGAAAATAAACGGTAGGACAACGAAGGCCTAGCGGATCTTAATTTTGCCTCAAATAATGCGTCTCTAAAAGTACTCGAAAAATCCTTGGACAAGAAGGATTTTCCGAAATGAAAAATAATTAAAATCAAATACTTAGCTTTTCTATATACCACTCTCCCGTAGCTCCTCAAGAAAATATCGTCTCCGCTCTAATCTCAATTGTACCCTTACTAGGTTTTCCCAACTGGAATTTTTCCGCAAAAATCGGCTTAGTAGGGTATCTCCCACTCCAAATCAAATCAAAAAAAAATCTCGAATCTCAAAAATAAGTCGTGATAATTCCTCAGAGGCTTTCTATCAGATCTTTCTTCTTCCAATCTCAAGAATCAAGAGACCATCAAGATGGCGGGTTTTTCTCCTCCATGCGGCATCGGCCATCCGGCCATCCTCGTCAGACCTTTAAGCGTGGTGTTGTTCGGTCTCACTTTTACTGCAGCATTCCGCCATTAGGCTAGAATGTGCGAGTGAGATGTCACGAATCAACTACCCGCGGTCCTTTGCGTTCAGGTGATGTGATCACCAGTAGCCTAGTGGACGAGTTCAACCCCTAAAGAAAGACTTACTCCGAAAAATTATTTCCTTCGCGCAAAGTCCCCAGCCCAAACCGGCCCAAACTAAAATACGAAGAAGATATTTTCTCGGAGAACACAGAACAGGAGAAGCTAAGTTTGAAAGTTCGAAGTACTGTCCGTAGACCTTCGTCCAGAGCGTTAGTAAAGGGAAATGAGACTAAAGTCGGAAACACGTCTCTAAGTGATTCTTCTTTTATGTCAATATCAATTAGATTTCAATTAAAAGTTGATAGTAAGTTTAGGTTGGGCAGAAGGCCATACTACTTTTGTCAAAGTGACGTAAAACGTTGGGTAGGAATTGATCATCTACCATGGATGTTTGTATTAAGTGTTGTTGTGTTGCCTTGGGTGTTTTGCCAGGTTCCATTAGGCAGTTTTTGTGTTTTTCGTGAGACCGCCCGTCTGCACGTTCATCAATGTTCGTTGGGGACCGCCTGTCCCTTTTCTGGTCTAGCTTTGACCGATTTTGCCACAGCAACCTACGTGGGATGTTTTTGCATAACGCTAGGTGAGTAAACCATAGGCTGATGGGACCTTGGTTGCCCCTAACTCTCCCAGAATTATGCAGCCACACCCAAAAACGAAGAAGAGGAAGGGATACGAGAAAGGATCCTAAGGATACTTTTTGTAGCGGTAAATTTTACCGCGACAAATCCCACCCTTACCTCCCAGGAAATGTGCTTACATTTCAAGGAAATGTAAACCATTTCCTAAGGTGAAACTAGGTAAAAGGAACGAAGAATAGGAAGACAACACAACACTTACGATTTTCCATCAATTTGACATTTAAAAAGTTAAAATTAAAGTTAAAGTTAAGATCAAAAGTTTAAAAGAAAAAGTTAAAAGAGTTAAGAAGTTAAGAGTAAAAAAAAGTTAAAGAAATTATGTTCAAAAGGAAAATGAGATATGGTCTTGTTCGATAAATAAAAGTTACAAGAAAAATAATAACGGGAAGTAAAGATACTTATATGTAATCGGGGGTCTTGATTATAGACTAAGTGTCAGGATCATCGCAATAAGGTTTTAAATCCTTTGCGTGCCAAGTTCCGCGATCTTTGCCATTCTCATCTATAAGGATATACGTCCAAGGTGACGTCCGCTTCGATATGCGGTAGGGCCCAACAAATTTAGGAGCTAATTTAGCTGCAATTGTAACGAACCGTCACAGTGCGGATATTTCGTTCAACGAAATTCGAGCGATATACACAAGATATATGTATATCGGAGTAACCGAACCAACAAACGCACCGAATACCTCCGCACACGCAGCAACACACACAAGTTACATACGCATTTCCAAGTCGCCCATTCACCCCACTCGTTATGTGCAAACACAGGCATCGGCGTGCGACAATGAATGTGCATTCACCACAAAAATTGATCAATGGGTTTTGCTCATTTATAGAACTCACATTCACATGTCGTAGGAAATGTGATATAGGGATGTAACTTGTAGAGGTAAAATTAAGTTTTCTGCTCCGCTTCGGTAGAGTGTACACCACTCAATTGAAAACTTGGGATTTGGTACCTTGGTACTATCCCACTGCATTTTTGAGAAGGACGGCGACAGCTGTCCAAATTTGTTTATTCTTCTTTCCACTCCCTCAGAGTGTAGGGAGGACAGGCCGCAGGCCACCTGATTATTCTTTGGCATTTGTGCTGAAGACAGAGTCCGGTAGACTCAAACGTTTATTCCGTGTAGATTACCATAAGGCAATCTCCACGGACATTGGGAGCTGCTGACGCAAAAGTAGCTTCAACGATAATTCCATTGCATTGGTGCTTTGGACATAAGGCAGAAGCGAGAACCTGCTTGTTTATTCTTCTTTCCACTCCCTCAGAGTGTAGGGAAGACAGGCCGAAGGCCACCTGATTATTCTTTGGCATTTGTGCTGAGGACAGAGTCCGGTAGACTCAAACGTTTATTCCGTGTAGATTCCCATAAGGCAATCTCCACGGACATTGGGAGCTGCTGACGCAAAAGTAGCTTCAACGATAATTCCATTGCATTGGTGCTTTGGACACAAGGCAGAAGCGAGAACCTGCTTGTTTATTCTTCTTTCCACTCCCTCAGAGTGTAGGGAGGACAGGCCGAAGGCCACCTGATTATTCTTTGGCATTTGTGCTGAGGACAGAGTCCGGTAGACTCAAACGTTTATTCCGTGTGGATTCCCATAAGGCAATTTCCACGGACATTGGAAGCTGCTGACGCAAAAGTAGTTTCAACGATAATTCCATTGCATTGGTGCTTTGGACATAAAGCAGAAGCGAGATCCTGTTTGTTTATTCCTCTTTCCACTCCTCCTGAGTGTAGGGAGGACAGGCTCATAGCCAACCGTTTATTCTTCGGCATTTGCGTCGAGGACAGAATTACTGTGTTTATTCCTCCTTCCTTCCTCCTGAAGGTATCGAGGACAGGCTTTTAGCCAACTGATTATTCTTCGGCATTTGCGTCGAGGACAAGATTACTTGTGTTTATTCCTCTTTCCTTCCTCCTGAAGGTATCGAGGACAGGCTTTTGGCCAACTGATTATTCTTCGACATTTGCGTCGAGGACAAGATTACTTGTGTTTATTCCTCCTTCCTTCCTCCTGAAGGTATCGAGGACAGGCTTTTAGCCACCTGATTATTCTTCGGCATTTGGGTCGAGGACAAGATTACTTGTGTTTATTCCTCCTTCCCTTCCTCCTGAAGGTATCGAGGACAGGCTTGTAGCCACCTGATTATTCTTCGGCATCTGCGCCGAAGACAATATTACTTGTGTTTATTCCTCCTTCCTTCCTCCTGAAGGTATCGAGGACAGGCTTGTGGCCACCTGATTATTCTTTGGCATTTGCGCTAAGGACAGAATTATTGTATATGCTAGTTTAAGTAAAACCTAATGTTATTAAGTCGATAAATAAAAAGGGAGTTTATTGGAAAAATAAAAGTTGGTTGTGGTTGTTTATTTTGGCTAAATCTTGGTGGAATCTTTCTCGACTTCTGGTGCTTCGTCGAGAGTACTTTGGACACGCTGAGCTTACCTCAGCCTTAGAAAGAAAGCATCACAAAATGGCGCCCGAGCAGGGACTATAAAAGATTCCAAACAACCAAGTCAAAACCAATACTTTTCGAAAGGTCCCACCTTCTAAGAGACCACATACCAACCAACGCCGTAATTTGGCTAGATAAATTACGAGAGCAAATTTTTGAAATCGACATTCTTCTCCCGACCACCGCCGACGGCATATCCGACTAGAACCAGCAATATGTCAGAATCCGAGGACCATGACGATCAATACTTGAACCCATGTAAGAATTTGGGCTTCATTTATTTTATGAAGAAACCTGAGCTGGTTGAAACACTGGCAGCCCGTAAATTAGACGCGACAGGTAGTGTACAAATACTACGAAAACGCCTCAGCCAACATTTAAGGAAGCTGAGAGACCACGGCTCGACACAGAATCTTTGCCAGACGTGGGAAGATACGATAGAGAAACGTCTCGATGAGGATGAAGATCCTACTACCAGTGTGGCGATTCCTCCTGTTGTACTTACTCAGACGACCACCGACCAAAGAACGCCACATGCACCTACGGCCCCGTATTACACGGAAATCCAGTTTCCTGTTACTATGAGGAGAGGTTTGAATAGACAAGAACCTAGTACCCCGGGGCGTACGGAAGAACGACCCTCGGGCCAGCTCTCCAACCATATGGGACCCTCACAGAGTTTACCAACACACTCTCGGTCATCAGGTCGGTACACCTTGAGCTACGAGGCAGAAGTGATGAACACTGTCCGGAAATGGGGTCTCAGGTTCGATGGAACTGGGAACCCCTTGGAATTCATCAAACGGGTGTCAGAACTAACGACGTGCTATGATATCCCGAAAGACCATATGCTTCGCACGCTCCCCGAGTTTTTCAAAGGAAAGGCATTGGAGTGGTTGAGAGTTAAACTGGAGGATTTGACGACGTGGGAAGACTTCCACCACGCCTTCATTCAATTTTTCTTACCACCTCGATACCTGACTAAGCTCGAAGACGAGATATATCACCGACGTCAAGGGCCGAGAGAAAACGCAAAAGAGTATATCTCGAAGACCCAGTACTTGATACACCAACATCCACGGATGACTGTACAAGACAATCTCGACAGAATATTCGATGGGCTGAGACCCGAATATAGGTTATATGCGCGTCGTCAAGACTTCCAGACAGTCGACGAACTATTACTCCTCGTCGAGGAATGCGACGCGATTAAGAGAGATGAAAGGTATACACCTACAACCCCGTCGCGACCGAATGCAAGCTCCACCCCTATGCGACACCAAACCGCTGCTCCCGCAATCTCTTACGATCGCCAGACTCACTGCTGGAATTGTAAACAGCGTGGCCACCGTAGAGAAAGCTGCCGAAAGCCGTTTCGTTTGTTCTGTACATTCTGTGGGCAAGATGGCATCTTAACCAAGGACTGCTCGTGCCGGCGGCGCGACAACGTAGCCGTAGTATACAACAAACCCCACCAAGATCCACGACCTTATGTGCCAATCAAAATTGAGGATGAGGTCTTCTACGCCTTGGTAGACACTGGCTCAACGAAAACCTACATCAACAAGCAATTCCGAGACCATCTTCGCCGAATAAAGATACCTAGCTATTTATCATACGAAAAGATAAGTATGGCGAACGGAACTTCCACCACAACGAAAGAAAAATACAGGATCTCATTCGAATTAAACGGGATGCAAATCAATGAAGACGTGATATACATGCCAGCCCTAGAAGCTGACGCATTACTTGGACTGGAAGCATTGCAACAAGCCGGTTTGAAAATACTTATAGGAAATCAGATCGTAGAAGGTAAAATGCCAGGTCATTACGACCCCAAGCCAAGATGCTCAGCCACCTCAAATTTACTACCCGATCAGAACCAAAAAGTAGAGGAATTCCTCGATACCAAACTCCCCGCTTTCGAAGATTTAAGAGGCATGGCTCAAGTTCCACCTCATGAAATTCGGTTAAAGAACGAAGAGCCATTTAGGCAAAGTTATTTCCCCTGGAATTCCTCAACGCAAGGAAGACGGATACCAGCCGACCCGAAAATAGATTCGACAGAACGAATCCCGACCCGACCATCTATGTCCGCCCCAAGACGCACCAGTGAACCCGTGCACTTCAAAATAATAAGCCAACGGGCACCGTCGCCAAAACCGATCGTGGCCCCCGATTCTCCCAAGAGCTGCATGAAACCTATCAGGGACCGGAGAGCGGCTGCAGAGGAGTTGTTCCGGAAAAAGAAGAAAGTCGCGCCACGAGAAGAGCCGAAGAAGATGGGTTTTAAACGCCCACTCATCACCAACCAAGAGCGCCAGCCATCGCAACCCTCAACCAACCAAGAACGCCAACCATCGCAACCCTCCACCAGCCAAGGGCTCATAGCCAGAACGCGATCCCCGATACCGAATGAACGTCCTAGCATACCAACGACCCTATCGGAAACTCCCCAAGCGATTCTCGTCAATTTCGTGAGCGAGTACCCCCGGACCCCCGCGATGCCAGATGACCCCTTCGAACGTATAACGTTACGGGGTAGACAACATCACCGGACATTTTACATCCACAGGCCCTGGGGAAGAATTTCGGTGCGATTAAACAAGAAAGGGACGCAGGCGAGCCTAAAATACGGAACACAAACCAAGGTCATCGAGATAACACAATAGAAGAACCGGAGAGACCAGACCATGAAAAGAATGATAGTTTTTTGATTATAAGAGTTAAGTTTTCGGTTAAAAAAAAAAAAAAAAAAAAAAGAAAGGAAATAGATTTTAAGTAAGAAGTTGTTATTCGAAAATATTGAAAAAAAAAAAAATTGAATTTTGGAAAAAAAAAAAAAGAAAAAAAAAAAGAGAATTATTAATTTTAAGCCGAGAAAGTTCTCGTCTTGTGAACAGAGGGGGCTCTGTAACGAACCGTCACAGTGCGGATATTTCGTTCAACGAAATTCGAGCGATATACACAAGATATATGTATATCGGAGTAACCGAACCAACAAACGCACCGAATACCTCCGCACACGCAGCAACACACACAAGTTACATACGCATTTCCAAGTCGCCCATTCACCCCACTCGTTATGTGCAAACACAGGCATCGGCGTGCGACAATGAATGTGCATTCACCACAAAAATTGATCAATGGGTTTTGCTCATTTATAGAACTCACATTCACATGTCGTAGGAAATGTGATATAGGGATGTAACTTGTAGAGGTAAAATTAAGTTTTCTGCTCCGCTTCGGTAGAGTGTACACCACTCAATTGAAAACTTGGGATTTGGTACCTTGGTACTATCCCACTGCATTTTTGAGAAGGACGGCGACAGCTATCCAAATTTGTTTATTCTTCTTTCCACTCCCTCAGAGTGTAGGGAGGACAGGCCGCAGGCCACCTGATTATTCTTTGGCATTTGTGCTGAAGACAGAGTCCGGTAGACTCAAACGTTTATTCCGTGTAGATTCCCATAAGGCAATCTCCACGGACATTGGGAGCTGCTGACGCAAAAGTAGCTTCAACGATAATTCCATTGCATTGGTGCTTTGGACATAAGGCAGAAGCGAGAACCTGCTTGTTTATTCTTCTTTCCACTCCCTCAGAGTGTAGGGAAGACAGGCCGAAGGCCACCTGATTATTCTTTGGCATTTGTGCTGAGGACAGAGTCCGGTAGACTCAAACGTTTATTCCGTGTAGATTCCCATAAGGCAATCTCCACGGACATTGGGAGCTGCTGACGCAAAAGTAGCTTCAACGATAATTCCATTGCATTGGTGCTTTGGACACAAGGCAGAAGCGAGAACCTGCTTGTTTATTCTTCTTTCCACTCCCTCAGAGTGTAGGGAGGACAGGCCGAAGGCCACCTGATTATTCTTTGGCATTTGTGCTGAGGACAGAGTCCGGTAGACTCAAACGTTTATTCCGTGTGGATTCCCATAAGGCAATTTCCACGGACATTGGAAGCTGCTGACGCAAAAGTAGTTTCAACGATAATTCCATTGCATTGGTGCTTTGGACATAAAGCAGAAGCGAGATCCTGTTTGTTTATTCCTCTTTCCACTCCTCCTGAGTGTAGGGAGGACAGGCTCATAGCCAACCGTTTATTCTTCGGCATTTGCGTCGAGGACAGAATTACTGTGTTTATTCCTCCTTCCTTCCTCCTGAAGGTATCGAGGACAGGCTTTTAGCCAACTGATTATTCTTCGGCATTTGCGTCGAGGACAAGATTACTTGTGTTTATTCCTCTTTCCTTCCTCCTGAAGGTATCGAGGACAGGCTTTTGGCCAACTGATTATTCTTCGACATTTGCGTCGAGGACAAGATTACTTGTGTTTATTCCTCCTTCCTTCCTCCTGAAGGTATCGAGGACAGGCTTTTAGCCACCTGATTATTCTTCGGCATTTGGGTCGAGGACAAGATTACTTGTGTTTATTCCTCCTTCCCTTCCTCCTGAAGGTATCGAGGACAGGCTTGTAGCCACCTGATTATTCTTCGGCATCTGCGCCGAAGACAATATTACTTGTGTTTATTCCTCCTTCCTTCCTCCTGAAGGTATCGAGGACAGGCTTGTGGCCACCTGATTATTCTTTGGCATTTGCGCTAAGGACAGAATTATTGTATATGCTAGTTTAAGTAAAACCTAATGTTATTAAGTCGATAAATAAAAAGGGAGTTTATTGGAAAAATAAAAGTTGGTTGTGGTTGTTTATTTTGGCTAAATCTTGGTGGAATCTTTCTCGACTTCTGGTGCTTCGTCGAGAGTACTTTGGACACGCTGAGCTTACCTCAGCCTTAGAAAGAAAGCATCACACAATGTAGTTTGCGGCATCTGAAATTGCGAAATTTCTTCGCCAAACCAAATCGCCAGGCTGATATTGCACATCACGCCTGCGAAGGTTATACGTTTGCGCGGACTTTTTGGAAGCCGCGCCTATCTTCTTAGCTATCTCTTCCCGTAGCTTCCTAAATTGGTCCTCTCTATCTATCACTCCTGTGTGGTCCCTATCGCTATCCCTATATCCTATGTCACGACCACATGTGACCATGTTCCTACCAAAGTTAGCAAAGTATGGCGAAACTCCTAAATCCTCATGCTGGGATGTCCTAATCGCACAGGCAACCTTTGCCAATTGCGAATCCCAGGTTCCTATGTCACGACCACATGTGACCATGTTCCTACCAAAGTTAGCAAAGTATGGCGAAACTCCTAAAACCTCATGCTGGGATGTCCTAATCGCACAGGCAACCTTTGCCAATTGCGAATTCTCAGATACATAGGCTCGAAGAGTAGTTTTTATAATTTGGTTAATGCGCTCCGCGGGATTTGCTTGCGGGTGGTAATGCGCTGTAAAACGGAGTTGTGACCCGTAGGTTGCGGTAAGCGCTTTCAGTTCCTTGCTACGGAACTGGGGACCGTTGTCACACACGATCCACTTGGGTACGCCGAAGAGTAGGAAGACATTATCTTCCAGCTCTTTGCACACTGCTTTCGCAGTTGCAGAACGAAGACAGAATAAGAGGGGGAATTTGGTGAAGTAGTCTACAATGGTAAGGATATAGATGAAACCCCTAGATGATTTTGTTAGTGGACCCACCAAGTCCACACATACCATTTCCCACGGTTTAGAGGTGCCTTCCCTTTCAGACATAAGACCAGCTGGTTTCTCGTTGATCGGTTTCACTGTTTGGCAAATTTTACAATTTTTCACATAACGCGTTATATCTACCCTCATTTTTGGCCAATAATATTTTTCTAAAACCCTAGCATAAGTTTTCCTAACCCCCATGTGTCCCGCTAGTGGACTATCGTGACACTGTTTCAAAATATCTAACCTATCCTTTTTCCCTACTACTAACTTCCATTCTTCACTACTCTCACAGACTACAACATGTTTCGGTTTCACATGTTTATATAGTCTCCTATTCTCTACTCTCCAAGATGGATAAACTAACGGTTGCTTTTGAACTAACAAGATCATTTTCTCCACCCAAGGGTCCGTATCCGCATCCGAGATACCAGCCACTACTGGGACTCCCCGCGACAACATGTCTGGAACAACATGTTCTTTCCCCTTCCTGTGGATGATCTTGAAGTCGAATTGCTGTAGGCGGATTGCCCATCTAGCCAATCTACCTTGCGGATCTTTCAGATTGTTCAGCCACACGAGCGAGTAATGATCCGTTACGACCGTAAACCGAACACCTTCGATATATGGCCGCAACTTCTCAACTGCCCACAAAACGGCCAAACATTCCTTTTCAGTCGTCGAATAATTTCTCTCACTTCTATTGAGAGACCTACTAATGTAGCAGACTGCCTTCTCCCCTTCCTCAAACTCTTGAGAAAGCACGGCTCCGATCCCATAATCAGACGCGTCTGTTTGTACAACAAACGGTCGGGAAAAATCCGGGCACGTAAGAATCGGTGCCGTGACCAAGCACTCCTTGGCTTTCCTAAAACTTTCCTCACACTCTAGGGTCCAATCAAATTTCTTACTTTTCTTAAGAAGATCCGTAAGAGGCCTAACTAATATTGCAAAATTTGGAACAAACCTTCTGTACCAAGAAATAGTCCCTATAAAACTTCTAACTTCTTTGATATTTTTAGGGGCCGGAATATTCAACATGCTTTCGACCTTTTCTGGGTCCACATGGAGTCCGTTTCTATCAACAACATACCCTAAAAATTTCAAAGGCCTACAAAAATTACATTTTTCCCTACCTACTTTTAATCCCGCTCCTACTAATCTTTTAAAAACCTCCTGCAAAATTTCTAAGTGTTTGTCAAAGGAATCGGTGACGATGATGATGTCGTCCAAGTACACAAAGACGTAAGGTTCTAGGTCGGGACCCAAAACGTCGTCTATAAACCTTTGCCACGTTGCCGGGGAGTTATGGAGACCAAATGGCATCCTCAAAAACTCAAAAAGACCACGGCCAGGCACTGTAAAGGCTGTGTACTTGCGCGATTCCTCCTCCATGGGTATCTGCCAGCAAGCAGACTTAATGTCAAGAGATGACAAAAATTTAGCGTTCCTAAGCTTATCCAAAATCGCTGAGATAAACGGAAGTGGATAAGCGTCCCTATCTGTTACAGCGTTAAGCTTCCTATAATCGACGCAAAACCGAAAGCTTCCATCCTTTTTCTTGACGAGCAAAATCGGAGAAGCCCAAGGGCTCGTAGACTTCTGGATAACTCCAGCATCTAACATCTCCTGAAGCTCCTTGTCAATACTCTTCTGGATTGCGGGTGACACAGGGTAATACCGCTGCTTTATCGGTTCTGCAGTCGTCCTAATCCTATGCTCAACTAAATTGGTACAGCCTAACCCCTCAGTCATTTCCTGAAATAACTGTTCTAAACACCTATCTAACTTTTCCCTATCCTCACTACCTAAATCTGACTTTTCCCTAATGGACCCTACATCTGTTATTGAGGCAACTGCTTCCTGCTCTGAAAAACTCCACACACCTGATCTCAAATCCGGGACTATTACCGATAGCGCTCAAAAGTCTGCGCCAAGGATCAATAAATGTGGGAGGTTTGGTATAACTAAACATTCTAGTAGTATGGATTTGCCCTCCACCTCCATTGGAAGCGACAATGATCCAACTACTCCTACTCCCGCCCCATCCGCTAGCGCAACCGACCCTATACTACATTTCCCTAACGTTAAGCCTAAACCCTTCAAAATTCTCCACCCATCCCTACCTACTATTGTGCGAGAAGCACCAGAATCTAAAAGACCTAAAAACCTAATGCCAAAAATGTTGACCTTCAAATAAGGTCGACTATCCCTACCATTTGCCGCGAGTGTAAACCCTAACTCAACCCTGTCCACCAGCTGATCGTCAGCAGACGACCTAACTAATTGCGACGGAGCTCTCGTCCTGCTGACCCGAGAGTCCGTTGCCCATTTCCCGACCCGGAACCAGAACATTTCTTGCAATCCCTACGATAAACATTCAACGCACCACAACCAAAACACTTTTTAGCAACAGGACACGCATTCGAAAAATGACCTTCTCTATTACAGTTGAAACACCTAACGACCCTTCGGAATGGGTTATCTGGTGCTGACTCAACAACCGCCACTCGGTGCTGACCTGCCGCACCAGGTTGATAACCACACTCCGGTTCCAACAAATTTTTTCCACGAGAGGGGGGGGGGGGGTAAAAGAATCCACATTCACCTTCAATGTGTCCATCTCTCTTCCAAGCACCGCAAGCTCCTTCACCGTAGTCGGCTTAGCGCTAGCTATTTGCTTTTGGAAGAATGGATCCACATTTTTCTTCAAAATACCAAGCATTCGACTCTCACTCAACGGCTCACCTAACCTCCTAAACAACGTCCTCATCACGGCGAGGTATGCGCCGAAGGTTTCGTCCTTCCCTTGGGATCTACGATTAATCTCCTCCAAGAGAAGATCATCGTAGTTCGCAGGAAGGAACTCCGCCTTAATTTCCTGAACTAGCTCTTGCCAGTTCCTTAGCTCACTCCTTACGGTCCTATACCATAAGAGGGCTCTTCCACTTAACAACTCCGTCGCCGACTTAAACAAATGTGCCTCAGACACATCGTTCGCTACACGTAATTCTTCAACCCGTTCTAAAAATGCATTCACCGACGAACCATCCGACTCTCCCGTAAATTTCACATTCCACTTTCCCACACGTTCCACTCTTCTCTCATACCTTTCGTACGGCCTATGATTCTCTAACACTCTATCCTCCCTTTGCAATCTATTATCCCTATCCATTCTATTTTCCATTTCAAATCTATTTTCCCTATCCATTCTATTTTCCATTTCAAATCTATTTTCCCTATCCATTCTATGTTCTTGATCCATTCTGTTTCCTCTGGCCATTCTCTCTTCACTCACTCTTCGTTCTCGCTCTAGCTCTCTTTCCAATTCCCTAATTCTTAACTCACTCGCACTTTCAACACTTCTTTGCTCATTCATACCCCTAGCAGCCAATCTCTCAACAACCACATTATTAACAACATCGTGTTCCCTTGCTCTTGAATTTCTCAAACGAGAGCAACCGGCAACTTGCAATGGACTTACGCTCACCGAGCGGCCACCTGAAACTCCTGGTCTTGCATTCTTCTTTGGAGATTCATCCTCCACATCACTCTCTCCACTATCACCTAAAAGCACTCCTAATAACAACAACAACTCATTTTTCAATTCACTCTGCACTTCTTCCTCATCATCATTCTCGCACACTGCCCTGCCAATACGAGCTAACGCCCACTCAATCTTTGTTAAAATCTTCACACATTCAGACGATTTTGGATCTTTCGGGGGATCCTTCAGTAACATTCTAATATCTTCTATTTTCAACTTCACAGCCTCACTGTCTTCTTGGAAACTAAATGGGTAAGCCTTTGAATTTTCCAGCGAACCCCGCGATTCAAGTACTCTTGAGGATCTGAGGGCTTTCCTCATCACCTCAACCGTACTGACTTTCAACCCACGAATTTGCATTTCATATGCAAGCTCATCTTGAGCCAAACGACCAATATTCATTTTTAACAACAGACAACTCTTTGCAAATTAAAAAAGTAACGATCTAAACTCCTCTACAGACAACTTTCAAAACTTCAGCACGATTTAACTAATGCTCGCAAAACCACAGCAACTATTTAGTTTTATCAGAAAGCAACACAAAATATCACCTTCAGAAACTTTCCAAAACAAAATCTCACAACCAAAAAAAAAAATATAAAACAAACTCTCTGTTTTCAAAACACAAAGATATCAAACACACTTTATCAAACAAAAAAACGCAAGAAAATTACTTCAAATAAAGTGAATATCCTAAAAAGTAACAACTCAACTACCAAAAGTATCAATTACAAAAAACACTCTTTTTCAAAATCTTTTACCAAAAAAAAAAAAAAATTCACGACTCACAAACTCAAGTTCAGAGTCCAATCGCTCGATTGCAAAACAAAATTTAAAAAAAAACACCCTGTTTCAAACTTTTCCAACAAAAAAATTCACACCACAATCTGACTTCAAAAGCAAAAAAAAATTCAGATGTACACCACAAAATTATTTCAAAAAAAAAAATTCAACCGCAGAAAAAAAAGGTTGACAACCACTGAATTTGAATTTGACTCGCTCACACAAAGCAGCCAATACTGCACTGTATAATGGTACACCCAAGCAGAAAAAAAAACAAAACAAAAGCCAAGTAACCGGCGCAATCAAAATGTATGTATGTATGTACCACCAATGCACTAGGTACGAGAAGAAAAAAAACAAAACTAAGTTCAACTAGCCGGTACGCTGTGCACAAATAATTTCAACCACTAAGTATATGTATACGTAGGTATGTAGGTATGTGCAAATCAAATTATTTTTCACGCGGTAATTTAATAGGTATGTAGGTATATATGTATCAAAATAAGGCAAATGAATAAGAACTTAGTTAACTAAATAGTTAATAAAACAATAAGAATAAAATGAAAACAAAAAAAAAACCTTACTTGGGGGTATACAACTGAGCGTATGTATACTTAACCAAACTTCACTCTTCACTTTCCAGACGCAAAAAAAAACCACTTGTTTTAAAGATGACTATTGAATTGATGATGGTGATTATTTATACTATTTCGATGTTGTAAACGCAGGAACCTAAATAGGAATAAAAACAGAGCAGTAAAAAAAAATTAAGAAAAAAGAACAAATATCACAAAATTCACAGAACGATACACTTTAACACAGACTGCAAAAAAAAATTCCACAAGATTCTCACAAAGCCCGACACGTTGGGTGCCAATTTGTTGCACTTTTTCCTTCGCCAATTCCTTTCTTCCTTTGGGGATAATAACTTTTAATATATTACACTGAAAACAAGCTAATTTTAGGTCGGTAACGAACTTTAAAACCGCGTACAATAAAAAGAATAAATGCAGCTAATTATTTGCACAACCGGTTGGCGTGCGTTAAGAATTGAAATGTCAGATTATATTGAGGGGAGTGTTGGCAAGAAAAAAACAAAAGTGCATCCAGCAATGAAAATTTGCTGTCACCGCGGCTAGCTCAGCTGGGTGTGTTCGATAGGTTGATCTGAGGAAAATTAAATCAATCGAAAGTGAATTAAGGGGATGCTAATAAAATTTATAGAGGTAATCAATTGATAGGATAGGGTGTCCTAAAAATAGTGGGCGCCAGAAAATTTTTAAGGAGTAAATTTTCAAACCTTGATGTGAAAGAAAAAAAATAAAAGATATGTTGGAATTCCCAAAGGGAAGTTTAGTTAATTTTATTGTAATAAACGGGTGTCTGGATAAAACCGTGGCCGGAGCCTGGACTAAAACCAGAATCTTTTCGATATAAAACCAAAGGTACAGATTTACTTTGTTGTTGTTGGCAGGAGCCGAAATAAAGAAGAGTTTAGAAACAGAAAGTTGAAAGTTAAGAAAAATAGTAAAACAGGTTATTGTGTCGTTTGGACACAAAGAAGAATTACTTATGGCAAGTTTCCGAAAGAAAAAGTAATAGTAGAAATACAGGTAAAACGGTCGCGAGTCCCGCAATCTCGGGAAAGAAAATAAACGGTAGGACAACGAAGGCCTAGCGGATCTTAATTTTGCCTCAAATAAGGCGTCTCTAAAAGTACTCGAAGAATCCTTGGACAAGAAGGATTTTCCGAAATGAAAAATAATTAAAATCAAATACTTAGCTTTTCTATATACCACTCTCCCGTAGCTCCTCAAGAAAATATCGTCTCCGCTCTAATCTCAATTGTACCCTTACTAGGTTTTCCCAACTGGAATTTTTCCGCAAAAATCGGCTTAGTAGGGTATCTCCCACTCCAAATCAAATCAAAAAAAAAATCTCGAATCTCAAAAATAAGTCGTGATAATTCCTCAGAGGCTTTCTATCAGATCTTTCTTCTTCCAATCTCAAGAATCAAGAGACCATCAAGATGGCGGGTTTTTCTCCTCCATGCGGCATCGGCCATCCGGCCATCCTCGTCAGACCTTTAAGCGTGGTGTTGTTCGGTCTCACTTTTACTGCAGCATTCCGCCATTAGGCTAGAATGTGCGAGTGAGATGTCACGAATCAACTACCCGCGGTCCTTTGCGTTCAGGTGATGTGATCACCAGTAGCCTAGTGGGCGAGTTCAACCCCTAAAGAAAGACTTACTCCGAAAAATTATTTCCTTCGCGCAAAGTCCCCAGCCCAAACCGGCCCAAACTAAAATACGAAGAAGATATTTTCTCGGAGAACACAGAACAGGAGAAGCTAAGTTTGAAAGTTCGAAGTACTGTCCGTAGACCTTCGTCCAGAGCGTTAGTAAAGGGAAATAAGACTAAAGTCGGAAACACGTCTCTAAGTGATTCTTCTTTTATGTCAATATCAATTAGATTTCTATTAAAAGTTGATAGTAAGTTTAGGTTGGGCAGAAGGCCATACTACTTTTGTCAAAGTGACGTAAAACGTTGGGTAGGAATTGATCATCTACCATGGATGTTTGTATTAAGTGTTGTTGTGTTGCCTTGGGTGTTTTGCCAGGTTCCATTAGGCAGTTTTTGTGTTTTTCGTGAGACCGCCCGTCTGCACGTTCATCAATGTTCGTTGGGGACCGCCTGTCCCTTTTCTGGTCTAGATTTGACCGATTTTGCCACAGCAACCTACGTGGGATGTTTTTGCATAATGCTGGGTGAGTAAACCATAGGCTGATGGGACCTTGGTTGCCCCTAACTCTCCCAGAATTATGCAGCCACACCCAAAAACGAAGAAGAGGAAGGGATACGAGAAAGGATCCTAAGGATACTTTTTGTAGCGGTAAATTTTACCGCAACAATCGATTGCAGGATCCTAAAGTGAGGGATAGCCATCTTGCAAAACAAGGAGACCGGCCAGTCGAAGGAGGTCATCTTCGACCCATAAGCGGTGGGCGCTGACACAGTTCCACAATGAATTAATAAGTTGTTCCTTTTCATTATTATAAGATTGTTGCCAAGAAGGTTTTTTTGTTATTATTAAATTGTTATTATGAAAAAAAAAAAGAAAATAATAATTAAAAAAAAAAAAAAAAAAATAAGTAACAAGAAAAAAATACCCCTGTTATTAATAGAAAAGTGGAAAATAGTAAAGGGAAAAAAAAACGAAAAATATTATATATACATGGTGATTTGCATAAGGTGTGAAAAAAAGATAGGGTATGTAGGTTGGACTTAGACAAGCAAAAAATCGCATAGGAGGGGGGGTCCATTTTCCCCCGTTTAGGCGGGAGGGGCAATTTAAGAAAAAGATCACTAAAAACGGAAAAAAATTATTTAAAAATAAGGGTAGTACCTACAGAGTCGTGCTAAAGCATTTTTATAAAGTTTTTTTCTCGTTATTGGATTTTTTAGTGAATTTACGAAGTAAAAGAAGAATTTTCTCTTTACATTTTTGCACTTAAGAATCACTTAAGAATCCAATAACGAAAAAAAAACTTAAAAAAAAAAAAAATTTGAAAAAGTCGTTTTTGGTTTTTATAAAAACTACGGGTTATTTTGACATCCGGTTTTTTGTGTTTGATCAAAAATAAATAAAAGCATTGAAAATAATCCAGAAAAATACTACTTAATTATGTAAAATTTTGAAAAAAAGAAAAATGGTTTGAAAAAAATAGTGCGTGGTGTCCCTCCGCGCGGAAGAAGTGAAACTTCCCAATGTGGAAATGAAAATATGTATTTACTTGTACATACATATGTATGTAGGAATAGAAATTGATTTTTAAAGAACTCATATTGTTTCTTTAAAAGAAAAAGAAAAGAGATGCATCGGAGTATTTTTTAACAGGATACTAAACACCACTTCATAGAACAATTTTTTTTTTTTTTTGGTGGAGAATAGAAGAGGAAAACGAGGATTATAAGTATGTATGTATAAATGTATATGTATGTATGTATGTATGTACATTGTACATACATGGAATACAATGCCAGGATCCAGGAACCCTTCTAAAATCGTTGATTGGCCAGTGTCAGTGGTAGCTGACTAACAGACCAATGAAAACCGCAGTCTTAACACCTAAGCCCAAGACGGAGAACATTTACAAACATACACGTTTAGACATGGTCAAACATGTTTAGACATGTTCAAACGTGTTTAGACATGATAAAACATATTTAGACATGATCAAACATGCTCAGACATGATCAAACATGTTTAGACATGATACTGCATAAAATATTTTCTATTTTTTCTTTGGAGAAGAAAAGAAAACACATCACTAATCGACTTTTCATTTAGCAAATTAAATCATTTTCGCACGCACAGACACGATTTTCAAACACACACGGCACAAATTAAGAGACTGCATAATGTACGTACATAATGTACATACATACATATGTACATATGAAATGAAGTTCAAAAATGTTAAACACTTCAAAAAGAATATTTTAAATTTTATTTTCTCCAAAAATATTCCCACCGAAAAACACATTTTACTACAATGGAATCGTTGGGATGAATGACGCGGAATTGATGACAGCAACTTATAAGCAGTGCCAAAAAATATGCAATCGACAATAACGCTTTCATGCTTGCAAGTCGCATAAGAAGTTTCACTTAAAAAAAAAATTATGTTTTTTTTTTCAAAATTTTGACTTTGAAAATAAATATTTCAAAAACTATTCATTTGAACAACTTGTTTTTAAATTTAAATTAATTTATAAGTTTTTGGCTTTTCAAAGTGATATAGCACGATTCTGTAGGTATTACCGTTACTTTTCAATAATTTTTTTTTCCGTTTTTAGTGATTTTTTTCTTAAATTGCCCCTCCCGCCTAAACGGGGGAAAATGGACAGCCCCCCCCCCCTCTCATACGATTTTTTGCTTGTCTAAGTCCAACCTACACAGCCTTTTTTTTTGTCACACCTTATGCAGATCACCCTGTTTATTTATGGACGTGAACGTTCACGTCTCCGAAAAGGAGGGAGTATGTAACGAAGCATTTGTGGCTTCGTCACATGCTATAAGTATGCAATGGTAAATTGCTTAAGCACCACCCTCTAGTGTCCGAAACCAAACCTATCACCCGCGCCACCGACAAGTCACCATACAAACAGATAGCCGAGGCACGCAACCATAATATCGTACTGAGGTGTACTACAGTGTGGTATTCAATACAATAAACAACAAAAGCGGTGTACCAGGCAGAATACACACAGCATAGGTAAATGGCAAGGGGGAGATAGCGAATGGTGAGCAACAATTTACAGCGCTTATGGGCTGCACACGACACTGCAACGACAATCGCACATATGGTTTAGCTGTGATGAGGTAATCACAGTGTTGTTCGTATTAAGCAGCAGCATGGCAATTTCAATGTGCGTTATTTTTATATGGGCTGCACACGGCACCCAGCAAGAAAACGAATATAAATAGGGCAGCCAAATGAAGAAAAATGGTCAGTCCGCCGGCATCGGCCCAAGCAAGCAGCTCGCTCCCAAATAAGCGTATGAGTAAAAGGTAAAAGGTAAAAAGGTATCTTTATAAAAACATGGTTTATTAAGTATTTTGCCACAGGGGGCAAAGACTAGTACCCTTAGATCCGACCGGCCGTAGCTGTTATTTTTAACCTACCAAGACTATCGGGCGCTTGTTGTTCATATCCTACCAAGGCTTTCGGGCGCTTGCTGTTCATAACCCAATAAGGCTTTCGGGCGCTTGTTGTTCATAACCTACCAAGGCTTTCGAGCGCTTGTTGTTCATAACCTACCAAGGCTTTCGGGCGCTTGTTGTTCATAATCTACCAAGGCTTTTGGGCGCTTGTTGTTCATAACCTACCAAGGCTTTCGGGCGCTTGTTGTGCATAACCTACCAAGGCTTTCGGGCGCTTGTTGTGCATAGCCTACCAAGGCCTTCGGGCGCTTGTTGTTTCTGACGTGACTACCTATAGGGTGTATTGTCACGATCGCCGTGCCACTGGTGGCCGAATAACTAACCAGACATAACCTGAACATATTTCCTTTTCCCTAGGTGACGCGACTACTAGCGTACCAACGCACGAGGCTAGGTACATATCAGCCTTGCTGAGGAGCCCCGTACAACCCCTCCTATCCCAAAACAGTTCCAGCTTCATCGGAAGTTCCAGTATATGAAATTGAATTGTTGTATTCTTTATTATTAAAATTAAAACATTGTTAATTCTAATAAACCCGTAAGAGAAGTTCTAATAAAGAGAGAGTTTCTGACTTTTGTGAATTTTCGAGTGTTTATTTCACTGACCTTGGCCAGCCGCGAGTTTTACCCCGGCTGGAAAACAAAGCACGTCACAAGGTTTATCAACGTTTCCACGACCTTGGAAAGAAAGGCGGTTAGTGCAATTGGACGGTAATTGGAAGGGGAGGAAGATTCCCCTTTTTTAGGGACCGGATGGACAAAAGCAGTTTTTCATCTGCTCGGGAAAAGCCCAGCAGAATAGGAAAGATGGAAAAGTTTACGCAGGGGTTTTGCAAGCGCAGAAGAACACCACTTTAGAATAATGGCGGAGACACCCTCTGGAAAAGCGGATTTATGTATATTGTTGCACTTTTTCTTCCACCAGTTCTATGTATTCTTTATATTTTATAATCTTTTAAGTTACTTTGCAAATTAGGATGATTGCGTTACTAACAAACCGCGAACTACAAAAAACTACAAAAGGAATTTACGATTCCAAACAATTAAAAAAATAGGCAAAGGTACCTATAATTGCATGACGTTTGAAAGAAAAGGTGTGTTTGTTCACTTGGAAGAAGAAAAGCGCGTCCAGCAATAATTTGTGCTGATACCACGGCCGCTCAGCTGGGGGTGCGTTCGGTGGAAAAGTTTTAGTTAGGTAAGTAAGGTAAGTAAAATATTTATTTGATAGATTAAGTGGGTTGGTAGGTGGTAGTAATACTTTCGTTAGTACGGTTAGGTTAGGTTAGGTGGAAGTGGCTGTCAGTCAATGAGTACATTGCCTAACACACTTAGGCCGCAAGGGCCCATTGTGATACCACAGAGATCAGCAAGTTAATCACCTACTGATCTCAGAAACCCGATGTAAGATTAACGAGTTGATCACTTATTAATCTTCCATTTCGGGACTAGCCGGTTAATCACCTGCTAGTCGAACCACGTGGAACTTTTAATGTATTTTGAAAGACTTTTAGGGTCTATGTAAGCTAGGTCGCTAGTATCATCGAAGAAGAATTCACCGAGATGAGTTTTCCTCCTATGAAGTAGTGCAGGGCATGAGCAAAGAAGGTGTTGAACGGTTTCTTTCTCCTCCTCGTCCATGCAGCTTCTGCAGAAATCATTGGAAAACACACCAAGTCTTTTGGCGTGTCTCCCTATTAGACAGTGTCCCGTAAGAACACCTATGGTAGAACCTAGATACAGACGGTTCAGGGCCAACAAACTCTTCGAGCGTTTTGAGTCAACACACGGCCAAACTTTTTTGGTTGCAAGGCAGTTGTTACTCTCAGTCCATCTAGTGTTTGTTATCCTTGAAGCGTCTTGTCTAAGTAGGAGTTTACATGTAGCGATAGGTACACCTATGTAGTTCCATTCTGAGCGTAGGGAAGTGGTCGTGCCCTTTTTGGCTAGTTCGTCTGCCATACAGTTGCCTGGTATGTCCCTGTGCCCTGGCACCCATGAAAGGTGAATGTTAAACTGTTTTGACATCTCCCTCAGAGACATCTGACAATTTTGGACCGTGATGGATTTTGTAGAGACAGAGGCAAGAGATTTAAGGGCAGCTTGGCTGTCTGAGAAGATCCGAATATCCGTGGAGGATATGACGTTTTCTTTGAGCCAAGACAGCACCTCCTTAATCGCCAGAATTTCCGCTTGGAACACACTACAATGATCGGGTAGGCGGAAGAAAAGACTGAGATTCAGTTTTTCTGAGTAGATTCCACTTCCCACACCTTCGCTGGTTTTTGAACCATCGGTGTAGAAGTGCATTGCTTCATTTTCCAAAAGAGCGCCATTTTCCCAAGCTTCTCTTGAAGGTATGGTTACTTGGAAATTATTGTCAAACACCAACTTGGGGGTGGTGTAGTCGCATCGATTCGGTAAGAATCTAAAGTTATCTAGAATGGTAGTGTGGCCGATTTGATTATTGGTCCACTGTGATGTAGCTCTGAGTCGAGTAGCTGAGCTAGCTGCGACTTGTTTGCTGAAGATATCTAGGGGTGTGAGATCTAGTAGTACATTGAGGGCGTCCGATGGGGTTGTCCTCAGTGCACCACTAATACACAGACTAGCCGTTCTTTGAACTTTGGCCAGCTTGTTGTAGTTGATCATCTTGTCTAGTGCTGTCCACCAGACTATCACCCCGTATGTGAGTATCGGTCTAATTACCGATGTAAACAGCCAATGGGTGATTTGGGGGGAGAAACCCCATTTCCCGCCAATGGCTTTTTTAGTTAGTACGAGAGCTAACGAAAAAATAGTGGGCGCCAGAAAATTTTTTTATTGAAAGGAATTTTCAAACTTTTGCTGAAAAATAACGACAAGGAAAATACGACCCAGGAATGTGAACGGGTTTCAATGGAAAACAAAAGATAGTTTTAGAATATATGCAAAGTAGAATTTTTAATGTTCAGATAATGGTGTTGGGAAAACCTTAAGAGTTAAGGATTAAAAACCCAAATCTTTTCGGGATGACAAAGTTATAATAGTTTTTAAAAGATTATGAAAGCCAAAGAAAGTAAACAGTAGTTTCGCCAAAGACAATTGAAGCAAGAAAAGCCCGTTATGAAAAAGGTAGCGAGTCCCTCAAAATAAGGGAAATTAGCCGCACAAAAGACAACCAGATATTTATGCACAATTAAGTCACGCGCAATGCACAGGAATTATATTCTCGCTCTTCTTGTCTTCAATTGTTTCTCCTTGAACTTTTGTGTCCTCTGACACTTCCTTATTATTTTCTTGTGGGAAATTCCGTCGCTCACGAGAAAACGTAAGGTAAAATTTTACCAGGAATCACCAATTTACAAACAAGTTACAAAACTCATAGCTTGAACTCTTAAAATCAAATTTAGAATTTTCAACCAATATGGCTGCTCAAAAAAATCCCGCAAATCGTTTTATCGCTTTTACTATCAAAAAAAAAACATGTCTGTCGTATAGCCAACAATGAAGTGACTTTCCCCAACTCTCTTATCAAGCTTCTTCATGATCGTCGTTTGTCTTGGCTGTTCATTCAGCCACAGTGGGTTCCATCACGGATATCTAGCACCAATCAGCGTTTTGCGTGAGAGGACTACCGTTTTATTTGGAATACTCTACTGTCTCTCAATATTCCCCTTAGCCACCAAATTTCCACGATCTTAGGAAATTATGGTCGGCTTACAGCTGACGGAAGAGTTCAGTGCCCTTTTTTTTGTGGTGAAAGCGATTAATCGATGACATGTTCCATTCTGTGCAACTAAAAGTTAAACTACATCGGTGATCGGAAAAGTTATGTGCAGAACGGGTCTGCAAACAATTTTTCTAGTAACGACACGTAGCAAAATGTTTCGTAGAGAAGGAGGAACAATTTATAACGCGTATTTTTACAATCTAGGTCTGGTGAACTTTTGTTCAGATTTTTAACAGGGGAAGACTGACAAATAACGTGGTTTCCTTGCAACGAAATTTAAGTGGCGATTAGTAGAATTAAAGTTAAGGTTAAAAGTTGGGCACTCGGCCATAAAAAAGTATGTTTTGGGTACTTCGCCATTGATGATTTGGTGTTGATCAACTTATGTATGTATCAGTGTTGTTCTATGTGGATGATGACTGATTTGTGTGTATATGTGTGATGGATAATTTGTGTATCAGTGTGAGTGTGTATTGCAATGTTTATGAACAGTGTAGGTTTGTGTATGCGATGATTGATGTGTATGGATCAGTAAAGAGTTTTACAGAACCGGCCGTTCTGCTCGCAAGTGGTTGGTTGCTTTTGCAGGGTTCTCTGTGAGTACGCCACTGGTTGATGGGACCATGGCTCGCAACCGAGCGAGTTCGAAAAAATATCTGCTTCATCACAGAATTTGCAAACTCAGGCTCAGGTGGAGCCAAAATACTATCAGAAAGTGTCTAGTTAGCAGCAAATTGAGCTGCTGGCAAATTAGCTTTATCGATGGAGCTGACATACGGAGGGTCATTGAAAACGAGCGTTGGGACCGATGACGTGGTCGAGTTCTTAATGTCCTTCACAAAGACCAAAAGTTTTTGCTTCCTTTTGGACAGTATTTCTTGCCTTCTTTTTGGTCATGTAAAAGCTTAGCCTTTTGTATTTGAGCATTACAAATATTTTTGGCGCGTTTGAACAAATTTCGGATGCCAAAAGTAGGGTTATCTTTAAATTTTCGAAAACTACTTTCTCTATCCTTAGCCGCCTCTTTACAGCTTAAATCAAACCACGAACTCTCTTTGGTGATGATACTTTTTGTTCTGTGAGGAACAAAGTTTCTCATGCCGTTGAGAATTACACTAGATATCATATCAGCTGATGCACACTGACCAATTAAAACTTCGAAAAAAATTGTTCAGGCCGTCCCAATTGGCTTTCTCGTATTGCCACACAGTTCTTTTTGGGACTTTATCTTTTTTTTACCGCGACGGAAAACGAAAAATTTACCGATATGACACAATGGTCTTATTTGCCTAGAGGAGATGATACTGTGGCATCACCGGAACAAATATAAAAAGTGGCATCACGGAAAACCACCGACAGTTCATCCGACGTGAGAATAGCCTTTCTATGACAGTCCATCCGACGTGAGAGAAATCTGTATATGTCATTCCATCGACACAACTCGCTACGCGCACACCACTCATCCTAATTCCATTTAATTGTATTTAATTTAAGTTGATTTGAGTAATAAACCTTATTTCTTATGGTTAGCAGAAATCTTTCATTTAATTGGAAAACATACATCGATTATTCCACATTGGTGACCCTGAACGTTTGATAACGAATACGATTGCCTTAAGAAATAGCGGATTGTCTTGTGGTTGAGTGTGCGATGTTTTTGCATACAGTAATGCATTTACAGTTGGCTACCAACACTAAATTTTGCAACATATTTTTTTGATTTAGCGTTCTCATCATGACAAATGATACGGAGGCTGGTACGAGTAATTCTACGGAGCAAGAAACTGATTCTGCCGCCGAAAGCGATATAAATACAGCAACAGTCAACCGAGCGTCTGTGTCTGTTAAAGTTCCGCCATTCTGGGATGAAAATCCACAAATTTGGTTCGCCCAGTTGGAAGCACAATTTTCCAACACTTGAGTTAACTCAGACAAAGCAAAATTCAACACGGTTGTTGCAGCGATCGAAACTAAAATTTTAACACAGGTAACAGATGCTGTTCTCAACCCACCAGAATTTGGTGAATTTGAGAATTTTAACAGAGTACTGCTTGAGCGATTCGGAGCATCAGAGCAACAAAAAATAAAGCGTTTGCTTTCGGCATTTCTCAATGAAATGCGTATACTTGGTGGAATACACTTGACGGACGAATTTTTGCACAGTTTATGGCTCAACCGGTTACCATCACATGTTCGAGCGATTCTACAAGCCTCAACTGCAGACCTTAAAGGAAAAGCCGCTTAAGCAGATAAAATTTTAGAGGTTAGCGACCAACACCAAGTGGACATGGCTACAAGATCTGTTCAACCAACATCATCGAGCTCGAATACCGAATTGCACAGATCGACCGGCAATTACAACAGCTTCTTTCGAAAGAGCATCGTTCAAAGGACCGTTCACGAAGTAAAAGCCGTAAACGTGAAAAAACACCCGTTCATCGAAACAAAAATGACAACGGTACCATGTACCGTACATTTGCAGAAGCCGCTCGTAACTGTCGTCAACCCTGTTCTTTCTCATCACAGTTGCCGACAAAAAACTACTAAGCCAATCGTTTGACAACTCAGACGAAACAAACGATAATGGTTTAACAATTGCTCGTCTGTTTATGAAAGATAACAAATCCAAGAAAAAATTTCTAATTAATTCCGGTGCCGATGTATCGGTTATCCTACCTCAGCGAAGTGACATGTATAAGCACCCACATTCATCTTAATTGTATGCGGCAAATGGTAGTGAGATTAAAACATACGGTTACACAACATCTCACATTAGACCTAGGCCTTCGCAGAAAATTTTTTTGGGACTTCCGATCATAGGTGTCGACTTCCTTAAGCATTACGGTTTGCTTATTGATGTTCGCAAGAGCAAACTAATCGATTGAAACACAAAGCTGGAAGCAACGGGGGACTCATGCGGATCAGGTAGAGGTAAAATTCATACGTTTAATCTAAACTGTATTTTCGCATCTATTTTAGACGAGTACAAGAACATCACCAATTTCGAAGCAAGAAGCAGCCTACGGCAATAGATGTAGAGCATCACATTGAGACTTTTGGACCCTCTGTTTTTGCTCGACCACGAAGACTGCCACCAGACAAGCTTGAAGCAGCCCGCTCGGAATTTTCAAAATTGGTTGAAAGTGGGATTTGCCGGCCGTCCAAAAGTCCTTGGGCTAGCCCACTGTATATGGTGAAGAAGTCTAATGGAGTGTGGCGATGTTGTGGGGACTAGTGTGCCTTAAATGCCGATACACTACCTGATCGATACCCTCTGACATTCTTGCACGATTTTGCGCACATGCTGCATGGTAAGAAAATTTTTTCCACTATTGACCTTCGAATTACCTATTACCAGATCCCGGTGCGAAAATGTGACATAGCTAAAACCGCTATTACAACGCCGTTCGGACTTTTGGAATTTATCTTCATGCCGAATGGACTTAAGAATGCCGCACAAACTTTTCAACGTCACATCAGCCCAGTTCTCAACGATCTATTTGACTGCTGTTTCCAATATGTTGACGACCTGATGGTAGCTTCTTCAAACCTAGAAGAACACAAGCAAGATTTGCACCGAGTTTTTTCAAAATTGGACGAGAACAATTTGAAAATAAACGTCTCTAAATGTGTGTTTGGTGGTACCCGTGGTGTGATGGATAGCATGTCCGCCTGTTAATCCAGAGGTTCGAGTTCGAATCCCAACAGAGGCACAAATGTTTTTTCTACGGGTATCACCTTTCGCGAGGAATTGGCAAGTCCTCCGTTAGTATTCATTGCCATGAAAAGCGCTTTCTCGATTAGCTGTTCGGAACCGGCAGAAAATTGTAGGTCCCCTCCATTCCCTCACAAGGGATGGTTGTGAGAAATGCGCTAGGCCCAGGGGCTCCTCGCTCTGTAGCGCCACCCTATTTATTTATTTATTTTATAAATGTGTGTTTGGCAAAAGTGAAGTTATTTTCCTAGGGCATCTGGTAAACGAAAAAGGAATAAAGCCTACGAACGAAAAAGTTAGTGCTGTGAAAGAATTCAAACAACCAAAAGTGGCCAAGGAACTAAAAAGTTTTTAGGAACTATAAATTTTTACAGAAAGTTCATTCCCCACGCCATAAACAACCAAATGATACTTCAGAAACTCATTGTGGGAAACAAGAAGAACGACAACACTCCAATAAAGTGGGACGAAGAATCAAAAAAGGCTTTCCAGGACTGTAAAGAGGAATTAGTGAATGCTGCACTCTTACATCATCCGGCTGCTAGTGCTCAGTTAGTTCTTTACACGGATGCTTCAGATTTTGCAGTAGGTGCTGCATTAAATCAATTGCGCAGCAACGAACTTCAGCCACTAGGATTTTATTCAAAGAAACTTACTAATCCACAGCTTAAATACAGCACTTATTACCGAGAGCTTACAGCGATCTACCAAGCTATTCAATTTTTCAAAAAATTTTTAGATGGAAGAAACTTTCTTATCCTGACTGACCATAAACCTATCACCTTTGCATTTCAACATAATCTGGAGAAAGCTTCTCCACGTCAGCAGCGCCAACTGGATTATATTGTACAGTTTTGTACCGATATTCGGCATATAGACGGAGAGCAGAACACGGTTGCAGATTGGTTGTCACGCATCCTACAAATTTCATCAAAAGAGATCAATTTTGAGGAGATGGCAAGCGAACAACTAATGGATAGCGAACTTAAAGAATATCTAAACCAAGGTAATAAAACTGAAACTTCTTTAGATATCAAAATGTTTCCTATTCCCAGATCCAAAATTTCACTTTACTGCGATACATCACAAGAAACTATTCGCCCGTTCGTTCCTGAATCATTTCGTCATCGCATTATCGAGAGACTTCACGGCATTTCGCATCCTGGAGTGAAAGCGACCATCGCAATCATCAAAGAAAGATTCGTTTGGCACAAAATGTCGCAGGCCATCACCAAAATCGTTCAACAATGCATTCCATGCCAGAAAACAAAGGTGCAGCGCCACAACAAAACCGGTTTAGACACATATGAGGATCCATCGCAGCGTTTTGAGCATGTTAACATAGATCTCATCGGTCCACTACCACCTTCTAGAGGAAATCGCTATTTTTTGACGATGATCGACCGTTTATCAAGATGGGTCAAAGCGGTCCCTTTACCAGATATCACAGCTGAAACAGAAGCCAGAGAATTCATCAACACATGGGTCGCTCGTTTTGGCGTACCCTGGCGTATATCGAGTGATTTGGGTCGACAGTTCGAGTCAAACATTTTCAAAGAGCTGACAAGGTACTTAGGCATTAACCATTTAAAAACAACTCCTTATCATCCACAGGCCAACGGCATGATTGAGCGGTGGCATAGAACACTCAAGACAGCTATCAAGTGCTACTCAAACGACTACTGGTGCAATTTCTTACCAATCATTCTCCTGGGCTTGCGTTCAACATTAAAAATTGGAACAAACTTCACGGCAGCTGAGATGATCTGCGGAGAAAAACTTAAGCTTCCTGGTGAATCTTTTCATTCTATGCCAGTTATTATCACGGAATCTGAATTCATGAAAGAGCTGAAAAGAGCAATGTCTACCCTGAGCCCTTTTCCAGTTAAGCATAAGGACACAACCAAAATTTTGTTGATTTGAGTAATAAAGCTTATTTCTTATGGTTACTAGAAATCTTTCATTTAATTGGAAAACATACATCGATTATTCCACAATACTCTAACCATGTATATTTCGGGATGAGAAGTGAGAATTGAAAAATTGGTCAAGATTGTTGGCCGCATGGCCTTCAATATCTGGAACCCGATTGGGCTCATCAACAGTTTGAGTTAATTGGTTAAGCTCAGCGAAGATCTTCACATATTCTTCTTCTGGTGTTGTCTGGCTAGAATGTCGAAACCAACCAGAATTGTGTACATTGAAACCCCCCGCAATTTCGATTTCAGTGTGAGGATAAAGGGAAATAATTCTTATTATGGAGTCAGATAGCGCACCAAACTCGTTAGAGGTTGAATTGCTTTCTAGATTGGGGCTTCTGTAAATGTAACAAAAGCGAATGATTTGTTTACGGAAGTTGAATTTTAACCACATGAAATTGAAGTTCGTATTAGAACAGAGGCCGTATTGTGGTAGAAGTTAGTAAGCAATATCATGTCTAACATATACAGCGAGGCCATGGGAATAAAAGAATAATGGCACTTAGCTATATCCAGGCAGGTTGAACTCTGAGGGATCAGAATCAACACCCACCTGTGTTTCACTCAGTGCCAAAATAGCTGGCCTGCATTTTGTAGTGTGTGCGTACACAGCAAAGAAATTCGATCGCAACCCCTTTACGTTACTTAAATCGACCCTAAATTTACCCAACATTACAATTGACAGAAACAAACAAAACAAAGTATCAAACGCAGACGCTTAATCTTAGTCCAATCAACCAGTGAAGATCTTGTTTGAAAACCAAAATAAGTTACTAGCGGTGTTATGCCCAGCCAGCAACTTGATTTAAGTTAACTAACGGAATCAACACTGTGGATTGATTGTCCGCCTTGCAATCACACACCACTTCGATAAGATAAGAAATGAATAGAAAAAATGTGTGGAGCCACTGAAACTGCGAGAGTGGTGTGGAGATGAGAGATAAAGGAGAGTTGAAGCAAGTTTTTTTAATTAATGGATGGCACACAGCAAATAAAATTAATTCACTGAAGTAGTTTTACTATCATATGGCGCGGCGCGGCAGAAAAATCTTCAGTAACTGTTTTGTTGTACTGTCTTGAAAAAAGCGTGTGAGAAAACCCTCAATCGTTTCTCAAAAATTACTCGAAAAGATCATTGATCACGTTTCACGTATGTAAAGACAATGTGTGGAGAAGAAGGGCATATCTGGAAGAACACGCATTGCAAGATAACGATGACTGGTACATGTAGATTGGATCGATTTCAACGTTGTGTTGACGGGTTTTTGAAAGCATATTGCAGGGAATTCGGGGAAAGAGAAGACCTTATCTTATTTAATGCAATCGATTGGAAGAATTGGAATGCCCGAACTGTATTGCCCACCAAAGTAAGTAGAATGTGATTAAATGTTGCCATATCACGATTTATCCTCACAGTACGACAGTTCTTAATCTGACTCTTCTCCGTGATCTTTTTGATTTTCATTGTCAATCATAACCAGTTTTTCAATTGTATCATTTGAATAAGTGCTCTAATAATTTTTGCCGCTTGTACTACGCTTTTTACTCTACAAAAAAGTTATTTAAAATCAATTTAATTTTTTGAAATTCCACCATACATTTCTTGCTTTGACTAGAGCATCCATATACAAAAACAATTCAACAATCATCTCTAACAAGCTTTTTGCTTCATCTCTTTTTGGCGAGTTCAACACAGTATATGTTCTGCCAACACCTCAACACCTCTCATAATTAAAAAAAAACAATTCAAATATAATAATGAACGTTTAGTTCAACTGTCTGATGATTCTACTGAGCTCAGAACAAATACCCGCTACAACTTTCTTAAAATTAATGAGGTGATTGCTGACACTAATGAATCCATAATGAAGAATATAGAGTCAAAAAATACTGGATTTAACACTAAGCTTTCTAACAGATTCAAATCTAAAGAAAATATCACATTAAGTAAATGATTGCCTTGAAACTATTCATGCCTTCCCTAAGCTCATTAATCCCGACATTATTAAAATGTTTATATTCGTTGCTGATCTAAAATCATCTGTTGAACAATCTACGGCAATAATACATTCTTCAGAAAAGCACTTGTTAAGGTTTGCGGATTAATCAAAAGAACAATCATCGATCATTAGCTCTCTTGTGAGGGAGTCCACAGCTACTTCCCTCAGTTAAAAACAAACTCGTTTACTCTTGAAGATATAATTACAAGGGAATCAAACTCTCTTCGTTATATGATAACTGAATTATCAAATGAACTGAAGTCAACAAACTCATCAAAAGCAACAGTACTTACTTACTTACTTAGGTGGGCATTACAGTTCGGGGTGAACCTGGGCCTCAACCAACATCCTTCTATAACGACTTCGATTTCGGGCGAGCTCTCTCCAGTTTCGCACTCTAAGTCGGTTGAGGTCTTTATTCACTTGATTGCGCCACCTAAGACGAGGCCTTCCCCTTCCGCGATTTCCCTGCAATGTGCTTTCGAAAACCCGTCGAGCCGGAGCGTTTGGGTCCATCCGTTCTACATGACCCAACCATCGTAGCCTCGCGATGCGTACTTTTCTGGCCATGTCCATGCCGCGGTACAGCTCATACAGCTCGTTGTTGTATCTTCTTTTCCACACATTGTCTTCGCATACCGGACCAAAGATCATTCGGAGAATTTTTCTTGCGAAAAGACCAAGAGTTTCCTCATCCGCTTTCGATAAGGTCCATGCTTCCGCGCCGTAAAGCAGGACTGGGATGATTAAGGTCTTACACAAGGTTACCTTGGTTTTTCTGGAGAGGGTTTTGTTTCTCAATTGCCTTCTTAACCCAAAGAAGAAACGGTTGGCAAGAGTTATTCTCCGTTTGATCTCCGCACTGATGTTTTTGTCCGTGTCTACAGCGGATCCAAGGTAGACGGAGTCCTGTACTACCTCGAAGTTATGTCTGTCTATTGTGACGTTTTGTCCAATTCGTCGATGTTCTGTGTCCTTGTTTGATGAAAACATATACTTCGTTTTGCCCTCATTGACCATCAAACCCATTTTTGCCGCTTCTGTTTCAATACTCGCAAAAGCACCTATGACGTCACGCTTATTTCTTCCCATTACGTCAATATCGTCTGCATTGGCGAGTAGTTGTACAGGCTTTTGAAAAATTGTTCCTCTGGTGTTGACGTTTGAGTTTCTTACAATATGTTCAAGTATGATGTTGAAGAAATCGCATGACAGCTTGTCGCCTTGCCTGAAGCCTTTTTCAACATCAAAGGCCTCGGTGAGTTCTTTACCGACCTTGACGGATTAGCTTGAATTCTCCAAAGTCATCCCACATAGTCGTACGAGTTTTGCAGGGATGCTGAACTAGACATAGCTCTGTACAGCTCGTCTCTGTAAATACTGTCAAACGCGGCCTTGAAATCGATAAAGAGATGGTGAATATCGATATTATGTTCTCGGGTTTTTTCCAAGATCTGCCGTAATGTGAAAATTTGGTCTATTGTGGACTTCTCTTGTTTTAAACCCACATTGATTAGGACCTATCAAGTTGTTGACGTGGAGTTTCAGACGTTCACATATTACAGCAGACAAGATCTTATAAGCGACGTTAGGGAGGCTTATCCCTATATAATTGGCGCAATTTTGAGGGTCTCCCTTCCTTAGGATCTGGCATACGATATTGAGGTTCCATTCATCGGGCATGCTTTCTTCCGACCATATCATGCAGATCAGCTGGTGCATGCTCCTTTCCAACTGGTCTCCAGCTGCCTTGAAAAGTTCGGCATCAAGGCCATCTGCACCTGCAGTCTTATTTGATTAAAATTTGCATATGGCAAGCTTAAATTCCTCTAGGTCGGGAGGACGGCATTCTTGATCATCGTCCAAGCTGAATGGGGCAATCTGCCTGACAGCGGAATTTGTGTCCTCATCGCCGTTAAGCAGTCTGCAGAAATGATCTTTCCAGATCCTCAGTAGCGACTGTGACTCTATAACTATGTTTCCCTGCTGGTCTTTACAGGCTTGAGTTGGAGGTTTGCCACCCTGGCAGGATCTTTCTACCTTTTTGTAAAACTTCCGAATCTCGTTCCTGTCATGGCACCTCTCAATTTCCTCAAACGAGCTCTTCTCATGCTGCTTCTTTTTCTTTTTGAGAAGTCGGTGTTTTTCCCTTCTTTTCTCCTTGTAGATCTCGTTATACTGATCGTAATCCCTTGTTCGTTTTTGCATCAGCATTTGTTGTGCTTTTTGTTTGGCTGCATTTGCCTGCCTGCATTCTTCATACAACCATGGGTTTCGCTTTGGTGGCCGAGTGAAACCCAGAACCTCAGAGGCAGCGGTTCTGATGGCTTCTTGGCATTGCTGCCACTGGTCTTTAATGCTTAATGCTGGTGGCATGGGATTCAAGGATAATTGAAGGGACACTCGATTGGAAAAGGCATTGGCAATCTCTTGCGATTGTAGCTTTTCGACGTCATATCTCTTCACAGCGTTAGTTCGCGTAGGTCGTGATTATGATATCCTCATTCGTACCTTGGCTACAACAAGGTAGTGGTCCGAATCAAAGTTGGCCCCTCGGAAAGTTCGGACATCTAACACCTGGAAGAGCGCCTTGCGTCGATCTCAACATGATCAATTTGGTTGAAGGTTAATTGATCTGGGGATCGCCAGATCCCCAGCTGCACGTAGTCCGTTAAGAGATCTTACGTTCCACGTACAGATCCGGAGGTCTTTGTCCTTTTTTCGTTTGCTTGGGTCGTCAACTTTGAAATATTTGAAAATGAAAAATGAACAAATTTTTTTTTACGTGGTTGGGTAGTTAACCCTACGCGCAACCTCTTAAGCAACAGTAAAGACAATAAATCACTACGTTTGGAAGTCTTAGACCTGGATACCTCTATCATACCAATCCAAAGTGACGACACGGTTCAACCTCATCCGTCTTAGAGTATACCAACTGAAAAACAAACGAACATCATCCTTTAATGAAGACACCTAGTGAATGGAACAACAGAATTCGGAAAATTAAAAACCAAGCTGAGGGGAACCATAGAATAAGTAAACTAAAAAATCAGTTTGAATGTACGACTCTCTTTATAACTTTTTGACTTCAATGAACTTAATAGTTTAATAAGCAATATTGAATTCAACAATTTCATAAACTATTTCACTCCCATCAACATTGCACTTACTTTCTTTTACACGGCTATCTTCGAATGCATCATCCAATGTGTTCCCCATTTGCCTCAAAAGAATTGCTCGTTATCTCCCCTTTGGCATACGAAAGAATTGCGATCACTTCGTAATCTTAGAAATAAGTTATGGAAAACGTTCATTAAATCAAGAACAACTATTGATTACATAAATTACCAACAAGCTTTCTTTATTTTTTCAGCTTTATGTGATTCTCTTTATCATGATTACCTCAATAAAATGCAGACCAGTCTTCTTTCCGAACCCAAACGTTTCTACCAATTTATAAATATTAAGAGAAAATCTGACGGACTTTCTCTTTCTTTAAATTTTCTTGACATCTCTTCTTCTGATTCCCAAGTTATCGCTAATCTTTTTCCAAATTTTTTCAGTCTATCGTATAGGGAAGATATGATTGAGCCCCATCTTAATTATTTCAGATATCTGACAAACAGTTCGAACACCAATCTTGTTTCTCTATGTTTTAGTGGGGACACTGTCTACGAAAAAATCAACTCACTTAAAGATGACTTCTCTCCTGGTCCGGACGGTATCCCTGCCATATTTCTTAAAAATGCATCAACATAACCTGTGAACCGCTTACAAATCTGTTTCAACTCTCGCTCACACAAGCTGTTTTTCCAACAGTATGGAAAAATTCTTTTATTTTCCCTATTCACAAAAAAGATTTCAAAAATGAAATTTCCAACTAATGTCACATAGCAAAACTCTCAGAAACTCCCAAACTCTTTGAAAGTATAGTTTATGATACGCTTAATTTCCATTGCAAGTTAATTGTTTCGTCACTTCAGCATGGTTTTTTAAAGGGCAGATCAACCACAACGAACCTTATACAATTCGTTTCTATGACAATCTGTGCTTTAGAAAGAGGCAGCGAGGTTGATATAGTTACTACTGAATTTTTTAACACATTTGATAAAATCTCTCACGGCATTATCTATCTTAAGTTAAGAGCTTTTGGTTTTGCACCACTATCATCCAATGGGTCAAATCTTATTTGGAAAACCGATTTTATAGGGTATTTTTCTGAGGTTCTATTTCGATCCCCATTTCCGCCACTTCTGGTGTTCCTCAGGGCAGCCATCTTGGTCCTCTTTTATTTGTCCTTGCCATAAATGATGTGGACTAGATTATTTCCTACTCGAACCTTTTTATCAATGCAGATGACATAAAAATAACAAGGGGGGGGGGGGGGGTCGAAAGGTGTCAACTTTCGACCCTCCCCTGCTTCAGCATGATTTATATTCCTTTCTAACTTGGTGTCAAAAAATTTCTTTGAACTCAATGTTAGCAAGTGTCAATTCATGACTTTCTCACGGAAACGGCTTCCACTCCCCCCTAGAACTTACGACTTTTGCGACGTAGCCGTTCCAGCAGTGTCTTCTATTCGTGATCTCGGTATCTATTGTGATAAGGAATTTAATTTCCGTTCCCACATTGACCAAATTATAGCAAGAGCTTACTCTTCCCTTGGTTTTATAAAACCCTGGTCTAAAGAATTTTCTAACCCTTAAGTCACAAAGTCACTCTACATAACTTTCGTCTGGCGTGTCCTTGAGTATGCTTCTCAGGTGTGGTCTTCTTATCAAACAACCCACTCTCTTAGAATGGGAGCTGTACAGCGAAGATTGTTTCGTTTTGCTTTATGCAATCTACCTTAGTCAAATTCCCTTATCTTGCCTCCCTGTGAAGACAGATTACAACTAATTGACTTACACACCCTAGCTAGACGTCGCGATGTTTGCCGACATACTCTTTGTGCACCAATTAATAACTGGCGACATCGACTCACCGCACTACTTGAAAACATGGTTTTCAATATCAGTTCACGCAACCTTAGATCCATCCCTTTCTATAACCTTCCTACTCACCGTACTAACTATGGGTATTTGAACCCTATTACTCGTATGTTACGTTTAGCCAATAGTTCACAACACATCCTCGACTTTAACAAAAGTATATATCTTCCCTTAATAGAAATTTGTACTCCAATCATCCATAATCCCACAAACACATTTAGTTTTTAAGATAGATTTAAGCTGTTATGGTTTGTATAAGTATTGTTACATAGCTTGAATTAAGCGAATAAATAAATAAATGTGTTTTAATAGTCGAGCAACGTTTATCCTGCTGCCATAACATGTCAATTTCTGAACTTACGTCCGAAGACATATTATGGTTTTGAAAAAAGTGAAAATAGTTTTGAAAAGGCTCAAAACAAGCAATGGACCAATTAGCTTTGTACGTTATTAGGTATAGCGTTCAATAGGTTTGAGATATTATAATTTATTTTCAACTTCTTAAAGTACAAATCTTAAGAACATCATTTTTCTAATCGTTATAAAAATTCAATTTATGACCATGACCACACTTTGAGCGTACTAACTTGAATCTTTCCAATAAAACCTTTACAGTAGGGGAGCCCAGGATGCAAAATTTTCAGTTACTAAAGCGTCATGGGGACTTATTGGATTGTGAAGTTAACGTTCTAAAACGAAAAAAAGTTTATGTCAAGTTTGCCATTTTAGTGGGTCGGAGAGCGTGTATGAATTATTAAAAAAAACTCGAGCGAGATTCATAGAGTATACGCGCTTTGCTTGTCTTTCTGATAACCGAAAAATACTAATCTGACGATTAACTGGAGGCAAGTGGGCGTATAGAGAGGTTGAAAAAAAAGTTATTCGAGCGTGTCAGATTTTTAAGGTGAATGTAAAGTGTACTCAAAAAAGTGTATATTTCAATAATCTGACGATTTAAAAGTGACCATAAGTCGTGGCTGATTTTTAAAAATGTAAAAAAAACTGACCTTGAAATACTCGAGCGCGTCAGATTTTTATACAGAGGAATCAACTTGATACCTTCGTCCTCCAGAATGATAAACTGACAATTATATGGAGGAGTATTGTTAGTTAGTCTGACAGTTTTAAAGTAACAATTATTTGTCGTTTCTATTTTTTATTAATGGATGCAATATAATTATTATTATTATTACTATTTATCATAGTTAAAATAAATTTACAATTATAATTTACAATTTTTCTAACAGCACTAGCTACATGGGCTTTTGGCTGGGATGCAATATAAGTGTCGGTGTAATGCAAACTAAATTTGCGTCTTAGAAGGGTACGGCAATCATCTAACTGATGAGCACAATTGCCGTGCCTGGACGAAACGCAATATGGAGTTGAGGTGATCTTTTCAAACTTCAACATACATTTTTAATAAAAAAAATTTCTTTTCTTTTTTAAAAATGTCAAAACAAAAACAATAACAAACACTTGTTTGCTATTTTTCTTTAAAAAAAAAAATATGTACATATTTATGTATATTGTATATACAAATTTTGATTTGAAATTTTGTTGAAAATACTAAATACAAAATGTGAAAAAAGATTTCCCATTAAAAATACACGATAACTCTGATTTTTTATTTTTAAATTTTAAAAATGGTTTTTTCTCAAAGTTGAACGTTCTACAAAAGTGCTCATTGCACTGTCGTTACCCACACCGGCTAGACAGTGGAGCCACTGGACCAGATTTTTCCATAAAATTCACGTTTCTTCGCAGTTATCTCGTAAATAACAAAAGCTACGGAAAAGTTATAAATTACAAACTTGTTTCCTACAAAAAAGGTCCTCTGAACCAAATTGCTAAAATCAATACTAAGCGAGATATTAACGATCATATGAACGATCGGCTACAGGAACGATATTCTATACACAGTTAATGTTGACAGCAAAGTTTTACTTACTTACTTAGGTGGGTTTTACAGTTCGGGATGAACCTGGGCCTCAACCAACATCCTTTTATAACGATTTCTATTTCGGGCGAGCTCTCTCCAGTTTCGCACTGCAAGTCGGTTAAGGTCGTCATCCACTTGATTGCGCCACCTAAGACGAGGGGTTCCTCTTCCGCGATTTCCCTGCAATGTGCTTTCGAACACGCGACGAGCGTTTGGGTCCATCCGCTCTACATGGCCATGGATTTATTCTCCGTTTGATCTCCGCACTGATGTTGTTGTCTGTATCTACAGCGGATCCTAGGTAGACGAAGTCCTGTACTACCTCGAAGTTATGTCTGTCTACTGTGACGTTTTGTCCAATTCATCGATGTTCTGTGTCCTTTTTGGATATGCTGTCATATACTTCGTTTTGCCCACATTAACCATCAAACCCATTTTTGCCGCTTCTGTTTCAATACTCGCAAAAGCACCTATGACATCACGCTTTTTTCTTCCCATTACGTCAATATCGTCTGCGTAGGCGAGTAATTGTACAGACTTTTGAAAGATTGTTCCTCTGGTGTTGACGTTTGAGCTTCTTACAATATGTTCAAGTCTGATGTTGAAGAAATCGCATTACAGTTTGTCGCCTTGCCTAAAACCTTTTTCGACATCAAAGGTCTCGGTGAGTTCTTTACCGACCTTGACGGAGCAGGGTGAATTCTCCAAAGTCATCCTGCATAGTCGTACGAGTTTTGCAGGGATGCCGAAACTAGACATGGCTCTTTACAGCTCGTCTCTGTAAATACTGTCAAACGCGGCCTTGAAATCGATAAAGAGATGGTGAATATCGATATTATGTTCTCGGGTTTTTTCCAAGATCTGCCGTAATGTAAAAATTTGGTCTATTGTGGACTTCTCTGGTCTAAAACCACATTGATCAGGACCTATCAAGTTGTTAACGTGGAGTTTCAGACGTTCACATATTACAACAGACAAGATCTTATAGTCGACGTTAAGGAGGCTTATCCCTCTATAATTGGCGCAGTTTTGAGGGTCTCCCTTCTTTAGGATCGGACATACGATACTGAGGTTCCATTCATCGGGCATGCTTTAATGCTGTGTCAATCGTTCATTTCCAGTGAACGAACCAGTCATCAATCGTTCAATGAAAAGATTCGGTCATTTCAATCAATCATTCAATCACTTGAACTGGCCGAGGCGATCGACCGAAACTGAAACCAATAGACCCTCGAGAACGAGGAACGACCGAAATCGAAACCAATAATTTGCAGTGCAGCCTGCAGCGTTGTATTTTTTAATTTTTATTACTCTCTGATCTCTGTTTACGTTTCGTGTCTACCTAGTACCTACATACATACATAGGTGCAGTCGAGTCAACATCGAAACAGAAACGTAGGCAAGAACCAATAGTATGGTACTGTGTTGTTGATGGGGGATGGTTTTCTTTTTTAAAAGTGCATATACATACATACACACATTGCATTCATTACACATTTTCAGTGAGAATGGCTTTAAAAAATTCAAAGTAGAAATTTTTCCATATCGCTTTGAAACAAGGACTAGAAAAGTTCTAAATCAATCAAATTCTAAAAGCTGAAAATATAAAATAAACATAAGTATGTATATGTGCTTTATCTGAAATGAAAAACATCGCCCACCTACTCAGCAATAGCACCATTCTATGAGCATTAAAGTAGACAGAGTACTGTAGTACTTGTTTGATTGGTTTCAGTTTCGCTCAATCGTTTCGGGTCTCGTTCAAACGATTGGTTTCAGTCTAGGTCGTTCGTTTGGTTCAAGTGATTGGTGATTGGTTTCAGTCTCGTTCGTTCGTTTCGTTCAAACGATTGGTTTCAATCTCGGTCGGTCGTTTGGTTCAAGTGACTGGTTTCAGTCTCGGTCGTTCATTTCGTTCAAACGATTGGTTTCATTTTCGGTCGTTCGTCTATCGTTCAGGTGATTGGTTTCATTTTCTGACGTTCGGCTCGTACAAATGATTGGTTTCGGTCTCGTCGTTCGTTTCTATCAAATCATTGGTTTCAGTTTCGGTCGTCTTCACCCATCTCATACAAATACAGCATATAATAGTAAAATACTGAGTTTCTTTCAGTGGCGTTCTATGGAAATGATTGAAATGGTGATTGATTGTTTTAGTTTTGTATGATTGCAATCATCAATCATTTCCAGTGAACGGGTCGAAAAGACCGAATCAATCGCGATTGACACAGCTCTAGCATGCTTTCTTCCGACCATATCATGCAGATCAGCTGGTGCATGCTCCTTTCCAACTGATCTCCAGCTGCCTTGAAAAGTTCGGCATCAAGGCCATCTGCACCTGCAGTCTAATTTGATTTAAGTTTGCATATGGCAAGCTTAACTTCCTCTAGGTCGGGAGGACGGCATTCTTGATCATCGTCCAAGCTGAATGGGGCAATCTGCCTAACAGCGGAATTTGTGTCCTCATCGCCGTTAAGCAGTCTGCAGAAATGATCTTTCCAGATCCTCAGTAGCGACTGTGACTCTATAACTATGTTTCCCTGCTGGTCTTTACAGGCTTGAGTTGGAGGTTTGACACCCTGGCAGGATCTTTTTACCTTTTTGTAAAACTTCCGAATCTCGTTCCTGTCATGGCACCTCTCTATTTCCTCAACGAGCGCTTCTCATGCTGCTTCTTTTTCTTTTTGAGAAGTCGGTGTTCTTCCCTTCTTTTCTCCTTGTAGATCTCGTTATACTGATCGTTAGTAGCCCTCGTTCTTTTTGAAGTGAAAACTTCAATAGGCGCGTTTGGCACTTTTGCGATGGGGGTAAAGCATTGAAATCGCGACCGACACCATTTTTTGGCTCATCGACTCATCGTATGTAAAATCGTCATTGCCCTGCGTCTCAGGTTCGATTCCCAGCCATTATTCCCATTTTTTTATTTATTTAAAGTGAAAACATAAATAAAAATTGTTTGCCACGGCTGGGATTCGAACATGAGACCCTGAGATTAGTAGCCGACGACTCTACTACTGAGCCAAGAGACAGCTCAATTTTAGTGTTGCTAAATGACTTAAAAGAATGCAATAGATTTTTTTTACAGATTACAGATTACAATAGATTTATTTCAATTTTCAAAATTACATTTAACGTATTTAGATACAAAAATCTTTAAAGCATGGCATTGCCGTCTGCCCGATAGACATTTTTAAACAATTTAATAGTAATTTTTAATTTTTAATTCATACATTTTATTCGGATATGAAAGGAATAGAAATAAAAATAAAATAAGTGGTATACAAACAAATTTAATTACAAGTTTATGTTTTTAATTTGCTAATTCTTTTTTTAAAAGCTTTATTCAGTATTTGGCTCCTGTAAGCCATTGCTTTCTTATAAAAGTAGTAGAGCTGGGTTGTATTGCCTTCGCAGTTGAGGAGCGCTAAAACGCCTTCATCATCTATTTCGTCGCTGCCCAGAAAGCTTCTTCTAATTTCTTTCAAGATCGGACATAAACCGATGAAGTGTTTAATGTCTTCTCTAACAGACATGTTGCAAAGCGCTTATATTATTGGCAGATCGTCTCTGTGTGGCATGAAGTTCAGTCTTACCAACTCGCCCCTCATCTTGAAAACAGCAGATATTATTTTTTGATTAAAATCGATCCTAAAATAGTTTCTTTCACACAGATTATGTTGAAGCACGCTATAAGTGGCTCTGTGCACCGAAGAAGACGCCTGAAAGATACATTCTAAAGCTACGTGGAGACGGCATATAAAAGCCGCACATATGTGCGGTTCTGACGTCATTTTTACGTCATAATTTGCGAGTATTGACGCATATCGTCTGAACACCCTTTTGGGACAGTCCGCACATGCACGCAAATGGTTTGCGGACGATGTGCGACAACAAAACCGCACATAAATGTGCGACTTTTTCGCAAATCGTCTGAACACCCTCGCACATTTTTTGTGACAGTTTGCGTGCATGTGCGTGGATGTGCGGTCGTCATAATCATATGCGTTGACACGAAAATAGGACAACGCAAATGTGCATATTTTTACGCAAATCAGTAGTGATTGTGAAGTGTAGTTGTGATCAATATTCAATTGCAGAAGGAAAAAAATAATAAATGAGCGAGAACAAAATAGATTTCGAGGGCTCACAGTACAATAAATCACACAGCACAAGGAAATCAGAATCCGGTATTCGGATAGTGCAGCAGAATTTGACGCCCAATGGAATTAAAACCTTAATTACTACGGTGGAGAAGCGCGGCTTTGGGATGCAGGTTCGGCAGAGTACAAGCTTGAAAATCTTGATTTTTGGCGTGAGATGGTTGACGAAATCGGCTGACGTTACTGTTAAGGAAGACAAGTGCTAGTGGGGCTGTTTGCGTATAATGTTCAAGGCAAATTTGGAAAAACTTCGCACCAAAAAGTCAGTGCAGGGCACAAAACCATCCTCCGTGCATTGGCAGTTTTCAATCAAATGATGTTTTTGGAGGCCGACGATGTAAAAAGATCCACTTCATATGTTTCGTCAATTGACCATGTAAGTTTTTCTAAAATGCTGGCTTTTCGTTTTAGATAAACAATTTACTTCTATTTTACAGGACTTTGCTGCAATCGTTGATGAAGCAGTTACAGATGATTTACTACTGTCAGAACCTGTAGTCGGCCAGCCCCAGCAGCACAAACGTAGGTTTGTGACAAAAAACTTAATACCGCCTTCGACAGCAACGTGGCCATCATGTTCAACAAACGCTCGATTGACCATTTTAAGCTCAGCAGTCTCCGCTTTGCAATCAAGCGACAAGAATTCAACATTCTGCGACTATTTATTGTGCCATTCAAGACATCTTCCTGAAGACCAAGCTGGCTGTTTCTATGTTTTTGTTCCTATATACAATACCTGCTTATGTACTTAAATATTAGTAGATCTTTTTTTCTGTTAACTTGAGTATTTATTTTTCAATCTATGTTTTTTTTAATTCTAATGAAAGCAATAAACAAATTGAACTTAATAATAAATATAAAATTTTTTGTTATGTTTACAAGCGAGTTGTCAATTCAATATGGCCTTCTTCGGTGAAGTAGTGCGTGAACTCTTTTCGAATGCCTTTACTTTCAGATCCATGGTCTCGCGATCGAAGTTCCTCAAGTGGATACATTGTTGAGCATTGAAGATCAGCACGCCATTCACCAGGACTCACTATATTGCCTTCAGCATCGTATTAGTCAAACGATATTATTCAGTGCGTTTTTCGATTTATTTGTAGAAATAAAGTAGTTGTGAAGCACGATGCAGAAGCCAGTCCTTTGTCCACACACTACGTTCGTTCCACGCCCGATTCTTCGCGAAATTCACTTTTCTCATCTTTTTCAATTATATCCAATGCCAAAACAGCAATAGCAACCTACTTT
Organism: Melanostoma scalare; assembly: GCA_949752695.1. NCBI lineage: Eukaryota > Metazoa > Arthropoda > Insecta > Diptera > Syrphidae > Melanostoma > Melanostoma scalare. Next base: position 103,261,996 of record OX456986.1, on the reverse strand, counting down.
CATTTTAACATTTTCAATTTAATGTAGTAAACAATGAAAAAAATGAGCTAAACACAAAAGTCAAACAATCGATTAAGTTAACGCAAACTTGCATATGAACGCAAATGGTTGATGTGCGTATTTTTCTGCATATCGTGTGAACACGTCGCACATCGACCGAAAAATGTGCGTATTCATTTGCGTACATTTGATGTGCGAGCAAATCAACGCAAACTAATGTGCGGCTTTTGGGACAGATTCCGCACATCGTCTGAACACCCTTATATGCGAGTTTGCGTACACTGATTTACGTATAGCATTTGCGTTGAATTTACAACTTTTTATGTGACGTCAGAACCGCACATATGTGCGGCTTTTTATATGCCGTCTGCACGTAGCTTAATGCAATAGCATTATTACATAGTAATTGAAATTGTACTTACCGACTCGGAGAAATACAGAGCAGAAAGAAATCAATTGAAGAAAAAATTTATGCAACGCAGAAAAATAAAAAGCACCAAATATTTTACTACCATTACAAAAAGGTTCTATAAAAGGTTGTCTGATACAACTGTCATATTTTGCGCAAATCATACGGATTTGCATACGAGGTACACTAGTTAATGTTTTTGATATTGGCGGCGGCGATCTGTGTGTTTGTCGTTGCCACTCTGAACCGCAGCCTTAGTACAACGAAATATAAATCGACAATTGATGCAGTCTTTGCGAGATATTTAAATAGATTCGAGTCAAAATTGTTCGTTTCCTATTTTAGTTTCCATTAGCCTATTACTTCAGTATTAGAATACGATAATTGCAGAGATGATAATGGAAGAGCTGAAATTATGAATGAAAACTCATGAGTTTCATTGATGTTCTTCCATATGTACATGTACATATATTATAAAACATTGATTAAAATTTTGACATTATTTTTCTATTTTTATAATGAGCAACAAGAAAAAACATTTCAATGAAAAGATATTTCTGTACATTAAAATATTTACTGAAAATTCAATTCTGTTTTCACTTCTGTCGGCACTCCCGACATTTGCATCTTTTTGCATCAGCATTTGCCGTGCTTTTTGTTTGGCTGCATTTGCCTGCCTGCATTCTTCATACAACCATGTGTTTCGTTTTGGTGGCCGAGTGAAACCCAGAACCTCAGAGCCAGCGGTTCTGATGGCTTCTTGGCATTGCTGCCATTGGTCTTCAATGCTTAATGCTGGCGGCATGGGATTCAAGGATAATTGAAGGGACACTCGATTGGAAAAGGCATTGGCAATCTCTTGCGATTGTAGCTTTCCGACGTCATATCTCTTCACAGCGTTAGTTCGTGCAGGTCGTGAACACGATATCCTCATTCGTACCTTGGCTACAACAAGGTAGTGGTCCGAGTCAAAGTTGGCCATTCGGAAAGTTCGGAAATCTAGCACACTGGAAGAGTGCCTTGCGTCGATCGCAACATGGTCAATTTGGTTCACGGTTAATTGATCTGGAGATCGCCATGTACCTTTATGTATTTTGAGATGCGGGAAGCGTGTACTACTTACAAAAAGATTTAGCCCCGCAGAAAAATCGATTAGCCTCAGTCCGTTTTCGGAGGTTTTGTCATGGACGTTTTGTTTACCGATTGTGTTTCCAAAGATGTTCTCCTTCCCTAGCTTTGCGTTAAAATCGCCAAGAACGATTTTCACGTCGTGTCTAGGGCACTGCTCATACGTTTCTTCGAGGAGCTCGTAGAAACAGTCTTTGGAATCGAAGTCTTTCTCTTCTGTGGGGCTTGGGCGCATATAAGGCTAATGTTGGCGAATTTAGCCCTGATGCGGATGATCATTATACGCTCATTGACTGGATTTTGGCTAATCACCTTATCCCTGAGTCTTCCTCTAACGGCAAATCCGCACCCAAATAAGCGTGTTTCTGTTGTCTGTAGCAGTCGCCATAGTAGCTGTCACAGTTTTTCATCTTCTTTATGCCTGGTCCACTCCATCGCACTTCTTTGATGGCGGGTATGTCTGCTTTGCAGCAGTCCAGGGCGTCCGCAAATTTTCCAGCTGCACGTTGCGACTAACGAACGCAGATCCGGAGGTCATTGTCCTTTTTTCGTTTGCTTGGGTCGTCAACTTTGAAATCATTATCGTTATCCGATTCTATTTGTTGTTTCGGAACAAATTTTTACGTGGTTGGGTAGTTAACCCTACGCGCAACCCCCAACCTGGAGGGACAGGTCCTTTTGGATCCCTTCGGACACAAAGGGCTGGAATATCCAGTGTCAGTACCCTGCTGCAGGGGTGTGAGTGCTGCCGTTGGCTCACCAGGAGCTCATCCGCCACCATCTCTACTACCTGTAGAGTATTGAAAGGCCCTTTTTTTTTTTTTTTTTTTTTTTTTTTTAAATTATATAGGGCGAAGGTGAGAATTACCTTTACAAGCACGTCGACCTGAAAGATCTTTTGTGCTGTTCCCTTAGGTTTAAAAACACGTAGTGTATAGGTTTATTCATTCGCAGCTGAGGTCATGTAAGAACCTAAGAATCTTCGAGGAAGAGGTGTTTCTGATATCAAGGGGACAGAGGAACCCTTTATTGAATATATTAAGCCTGGATCTAGCTAATGCAGGGCATTCACATAAAATGTGTTCAGCTGTTTCTATGTCCTCAAGACAGAGACGACAGGTGTCATCTTGGCTGATGCCCATGTTTTTAAGATGATACTTGAGAGAGCAGTGTCCAGTGAAGAAGTCCGTAAGTAACTTTGCGTCACGTTTGCTCATGTCAAGAATTTCTTTCATACGTTTGTGGGATAAGTCAATGAATAGTTTTGACTGACGATGGCCATTTGAGTTGTTCCAGGTGCTGATCATGTTCTGTCGTTCCCAGGTAGCTAATTCGTTTTTAAGGCTACTGATTGGGAGAACACAGTAGGGTTCAGGGCCTTTGAATTGGGACTGAGAGCCAAGTCTAGCAAGTCGGTCAGCCTCTTCGTTACCCGGTACGCCTTCATGACCAGGCACCCATGAAAGAGTTATTTTATTGTGAGTAGCTAATTGAAGTAAACATGTCAGGCAGTTCCAAACTAGTTTGGATTCGATTTTTGTCGAGGATAGGGCCTTTAGTGCTGCCTGACTGTCAAAGCAGATTAGGATGCTTGATCTTCGGAGGTTTCTTCTAATGCATTCCCTAATACAGAATTCTATAGCCATTACCTCTGCCTGAAAGATAGTAGTTGTGTTACCAAGGGATGTAGATGATTTAAAGTTGGGACCGTAAATCCCTGCACCTACACCGTTGTTTGTTTTTGAACCGTCAGTATACCAGATGTATTGGAAAGTATTTGTAAGAATTACAGGGTTCTTCCATGCTGAGCGGTTTGGAAAGATTACTTTAAAGGGACGATGTAACATTATGCGTTTAGGCATAAAGTCCGAGGAGTGGGCCGCAGGCGATTTCAGTATTGGGAGCACCTGCAGAATACTCATATGTCCTTGTAAGTTTTCCTTTCTAGAGTAGTTGGTGAGATGAAGCTTTAGTCCGCTTAGTGCAGCAGTCTTCTTTACTCTTTGATGTAGCGGAGGAAAATTTAATAAACTTTCTAACGCTAAAGTTGGGCAGGTGCGCATTGCACCTGTGATACCTACACAGGTTAGTCTTTGTAACTTTTGCAAAGATTTGCGGGCATAAACTTGTTCTGTTTTTTGCCACCAGATCAGTGAAGCATAGGTTATAATGGGTGTGATAATAGTGAGGTAAGTCCAGTAAATCATTTTTGGCCTAAGTCCCCACTTTTTACCAAAGAGTCTAGAACAGGCCCAGAAAGCATTTGTTGCTTTTGCTATGGTTTTGTATAGACGTGGTTTCCAATTGAGTTTATTATCCAGGGTTACTCCTAGATATTTGACCTCTTTGGAAAAATTAATTGGAACACTATTTAGGGATAGTGTTTGGAGATCGATTTTACGTCTCCTGGTGAATGGAATGATGACTGTTTTGGTGGGGTTGACCTTAAGCCCTTCTTTATTGCACCAGTCATTAACTTTGTTCAGGGCACTTTGCATACGGTTTGTGACCTGTGCTTCTTGATTGCCTTGAATAGAGATGACTAGGTCATCAGCGTAGCCTTGTGTATCAAGGCCCAGCTTATTGAGGTCGTCCAAGAGCTGATCTATTACAATTGACCAGAGTAGGGGAGATAAAACACCCCCTTGTGGACAGCCTTTCACAGCATTAACTGTTATTGATGTTTGACCTAGTATGGTGGAGATGATTCTGCCACTTAGCATAGAGTCAATCCATTTAATGGTTGGTGTGTCAATTCCTTTGACAGTTGCAGCGGTTTGAATTGACAAGTACGTAGTATTGTCAAAGGCGCCAGAAATATCAAGAAAAGAGCAGAGTATGATGTCTTTCCTAGCAAACGCATTCTCAATTTTGCTGACCAGCTGATGGAGAGCTGTAACAGTGGACTTACCAGTTTGGTAAGCGAATTGGTTAGCATTGAGAGGATTTGCTATTAAGGCCGTACTGCGAGCGTGTAAATCAATTACTTTTTCCATGACCTTTAGAAAGAAGGATGTGAGACTGATTGGTCTGAAGGATTTTGGGTCTGAGTTTGATCTATTGCCAGCTTTTGGTATGAATACTACTCTCACCTTTCTCCAAGTTTGAGGGATGTAGCTTAATTCAAAACTGGATCTATAGATAAGTATAAGTGAGCAGATTATGGTATCAATTCCATACTGCAAGAGAGCAGGAAAGAAACCATCTTCCCCGGGCGCCTTGAAAGGCTGTTGGGAGGATATTGCCCATTTAATGGAGTCTTCGTTAAAAATTTTTCTAGCTAGACTTCTTGTTGTGCTGTTAGGTGTAGTGTAACTCACATTTGTGGTTAGAGATTGATCAGTGGTATGCATACAGTCAGGAAAATGAGTGGCCAAAAGTAGGCTCAGAGTTTCACTGTAACTTTGGGTAAAACTACCATCCGATTTTTTTAAGAGACCAATACCATTGTTATGATCTTTAGCTAAGGCTTTTCGAACTCTAATTGAAGAAGGCAAGTTATCGATACTTTCACAAAAGTTTTTCCAGGTAAGTCGTTTTTGCCTTCTTATCATCGAGTTGTAAGTCGTTAAAGTTGTTCGATATTCGCTCCACGAATTGGTTCGTTTAGCTTTATTGAACATCTTACGAAGCTTTCTTTTTAACTTCTCCAACTCACTGTTCCACCAGGGAACATCGCGATTTGAGTTGGTCTGTCTAATGTGACAGCTGGACTCGTATGCGATTGTGATTTGGGAGCTTAAGCGTGTTGCTTCCCTTTCAAGTTGATAAGGAGAGTCAATGTTTGGATAGGATGGTTTAAATTCACAACGAAGTGTCTCTGTATAGAGATTCCAGTCCGTGTGTCTTGGTACCCTATTCTTTTCTATATTGTTGTGATCCGGCCTTGACAGATCAAATCTGATGTTCCGGTGGTCCGAGAATGATATCTCTTTCGAGACATGCCAATTGAGAATTGTGTTGGCTATGGCAAAACTTGCCACTGTCATATCCAACACTTCTTTCCTAGTGGAGGTGACAAAAGGAGGTTCATTTCCCTTATTTAGAATATCTAAGTTTGAATGCATAAGAAAATCTAAAAGGGACTCACCTCTTTTGTTTATGTCTTTGCTACCCCATATGGTGTGATGGGCGTTGGCATCACAACCAAGTAGTAGCTGTCTTCCCCTTGCGTTGCAGTAGCTAACGAGTTTTTGTACCTCTTCAGGTGGTGCGGAGGTAGTATCTCCCGGGTAGTAGGCTGAGGCTATTACAATGTTTTGCAAGCCTCTTGCCGTGGGGATCTCAGCTAGTACCGCAACGAGATCATTTGTGATGAATTCTGGAATGGGAAGAAAGTTAGTTCTTTTATGGATAAGAAGCGCAGCTCGTGGTTGGAGTTGCGTGTTGTCGTATATTAACTTACACGATTGTGTTGGAAGGCCTTTTATTTGGCCTCTTACCACCCATGGTTCCTGGACTAGTAAGCAGTCCAGATCCTGCTTGACAAATTCCCTGCTTGCCGCAGCTGAGGAAGCTTTGGCGTGCCTGAGATTTATCTGCAGGAATTTTAGGGTGGTGTAATTCATTTTGTTTTGGGTGTTGAGGTAAAGCTCGCCGGTGCTTTTAATAGCCTCTGCCGAGCTTTACCTTTGGGCCTGGGGTCCCGTTTTTGAGCCATGAATCTGGCTGTGCAGCTTTTTGCAGCTGGTGTTGCGTTCTCGCATTTTGTTGTTGTTTTGGCGACGGTTGTTGAGCAGGGAAGGGGGGGAGTTGTTGTTGTAGAGCCACGGATTTATGGTCCACCGAAAAGGTAAGAATACAGGCGGCACTTTTGGCTTCTCTTCTTATGACCCTCCATTCAGGGAGACCCTCATTCTGGACTTTGATCGCAGTGAGAATCTGCTCGTTCGTGCATGTAGGGCCAACGGGGAAATGGCCCACCAGAATTTGGTTTTTGGAAATTTCTTCCTCTTCTTCCGCCTTCAGTGAGGCATTCTCCCAAGGCTTTAATTTTGGAATTTCGCCTTTTAGCCAATCAGCCGTGACCTTATTTTTGCAGTTGAAGACAAGCCATCCTGGTCTGAAATTGGTACCAAAGAATTTGGGGCTGATATCCCCTGTCTTTTGGCTACAAATCAAACCAAAGATGGTGTCTTGCACTACTGTCATTTGGTCAGTGTTAAGTAGCGTTTCCGGGTAGTCTGAGGCAAGGATACCTATTTTGTAACTCTCCAGCGCTTGCTTAAAATTTTGTTGCTCTATTTTTTGTTGATTTGGAGGCGGATTTGATGTGGAAGGCACATCAACAGACCTCTGCTTGTGAGCAGTGTTGGGTTTTGCCATTTTGGCACGATTTGTGTCCCTAGGGAAGGATTCAGAGCGATTCCTTTTTTCTCCCTTTAGAACGGCCGTTCTGGCTCTTTTCCTGGTTTCGGCTTCGTTAAGGCCGCTAGCCAGAAGGAATTTAAAGCATTTTCGAGCAGCTCCACAAAGCCTGACGCGCACTTTTTGGGTTGTTTTGATCGTTTGATCAGAGTGTGTTGAAGGGGCAGCTTCGTTAAGAAGTTTTGCCTCCTCCAAAGAACCAATAGGTGGAAGGTCGTCAAGACCTGTCTCCATTGGTGTGGATGCACTTAGAGCAGCATCACTGTCTTTAAAATTTTTATTTATATTTTCAATTTTTGTACCCACGAGTAGGGAAAGGAGGTCACCATTGGCAGAGCCCTATGCCAACGTAAAGGACTTACAATTTAAACTGGATTTGCCTAGGTATCCAGAGTTCGCAACTAGTGACTAAGAGCTCCTTAGTCATTCAGCATTCGGCGTCGCTGTTCAACCACTGGCTTGAGGATTGTTTATCGACCTTTACTGGTCTAGATCCGTTATGTTCGGTTATTGCGTAAGCAAGTTGCAGTGGCACCTCGAGCAGGATGTTATTTGCTAACGCATAACGGTCTTGAAAAGGGAGAGGCTAGAGTTTCATGGAATACCAGACTTTTATTGCGCTTCACCTGTTCCTGGGACTTATGCCCCTGGCCACCATTGAAAGGCCCTGAAAGACCTTTAAACCAAATATGTTGGAGTAGCTCCTTCAGGGGTTTCTGCTTTTTTGGCTGCTGAATTCCACCGTTGATTCTGTCCTTCGAATTTATCCGCTGGGACATTTACACGAAGGCTCTCGTAGACCACAGAGATTCGTGCAGTCAGTCCTTGTTCGCAGAGCAATTATAGTGTTGATCGTTCACAATTCTTTTGTTCCGGATTCCTTTGTCAACATTCGCACTTACTAGTTAAGCAGGTCAGCTCTGGACGGAGCATCCCAAGTACCAGTGGATACCGTTTGGAGGTATAGTAAGCACAATTGAATTGACAGCAAAGTTTTGCTGTTCAATAATTTGCTAAATATACTTTTTGAAACCTATGTTCCTATAGTAACTAAACAAGTCGAAAGATCTAGAAATTGTCCATATCATAATAGGGATATCGAAATACAGATCAAAGAAAGAGAACATTTTCACAAAAGATATAAAAAATACCCCTGTGAGTACAATAGACGTCAATATACTTTTGCTAGAAACAAAGTTGTTTCTCTTATACGTTTAAGAAAGAAAACTTATTTCTTACAAAAACTTGATGTTTCGTTAAACACTAAAGTGCTTTGGAAGAACTTAAAAGACATTGGTGTCACTGGAAATAAAAATACACAACAGTGCTTGTTAGATCCGGAAGTAATGGCGTCATTTTATGCTCCTCCCTTACCAAGTACGAGCTCTTCTCTAATTTTACCAGAAAACGGAACTGGTTTATTTTCATTCAACTGCGTATATGAAATTGAAATCATTAGCGGTTTAAAGTTGGTGAAATCGAATGCAGTCGGCTCAGACAAAATTTCTACAAAATTTATTCGTTTAATTTTACCAATTGTCCTTCCACCTTTGAAACATATTGTCAATACTTGTTTGTATAGGAGTGAGTTCCCTGAACCTTGGAAGGATACAATTATTGTCTAACCTATTCTGGTATTCGCAAAAACCATAGTTGTGAAACTGCGGTAGTTAAGGTCACGTCTGATTTCCGTTTTGCTTATTACTTGATAGTAATCAGTTGGGTACAATGGTACTGTTAGATTTCTCAAAAGCTTTTGACTGCATTGATCACCAAATTTTAATTTTGAAACAACTTCAATTTTTTCCAATACTGCTCTTAAACTTTTGAAAAACTATCTGTTAAACAAGCCCCAAAAAATTACGACAAGTCAAGGCTCTTCTAGTTCATATATTGTCAACTGCGGTGTACCACAAGGCTCCTAGTATTGAGCCTTGACCGCTTCTCTTTTCACTTTTCATAAATGACCTTCCCGCAATAGTTAAATACTGTTCTATTCATATATAACGTAAGAACTGGCACAAAGGACAAAGGGTACCATAGAATGCAACTCAATTTCTGCAGCTACTGTGGAAGATGTGCGATGCTCTAAAGATTCTACGTGTGATAGCAACTGCAACGCCTTCATTGAATTTCTTGAAGATATTGGTGCATTTATTCTTAATGGAAGAGGATTTAACGACAAAACAGGCGAATTTACGTTCGTTAGCACGAGAGGATCATCGGTTATTGACTACTGCTGTCTTTCATACGTTGCGTCACATATGGTAGATGATTTTTTGGTTGGTTGCGAAACATTCTCTGACCACATACCCATTATCTGCTCTATAAAATCTCCTGATCCGAACATGCCTGAAAATGATATGCGTGCACTATCGCGAATAAAATGGTCAGATAATAGATGTATGTCCTACAAGACACGTCTTGAGTTACTTGTACCTTCAAAAATTGTTCATACTAATAGCATTGAAGAACGCTGTATTGGCATCAGAAACTGCATTTATGAAGCAAACGGCGTACCTGCTACACAAAATATCAGGTTTGAGCCCAAGACACCTTGGTTCGACCTAGCTTGTTATTTGGCCAGGAAAACTGCGTTTAAACACCTCAATGCTTTTAGAAAATTCAACCTTGACACCTGTAGAAATAATTACAACGCTGCTAGTAAGAAATTCTGGAATTTATGTAAAACGAAAAAGGAACCGTATTTTCAAAATCTCGCAAACAGTTTAAAAAATGTAAACACAGCCAGAGAGTGGTGGAAGATTGCCAGAGAAATACGCGGAGTCACTTTTAATACGCCAGCTCAATTATCAGCCGCTGAATTCAAAATCTATTTCCAAATTCTGCTGTCCTCATCGCCAATCAGTTCCTGTTCTCCTCTCCTTACGCCTCAGTTAGACCGCAGCTTTGAGCTTAGTGAAGTTTATTCTTCAATATCGTCTTCGAAGGATCATAAGGCCCCGGGTATGGATGGAATACCATTTGAATTCTCTAAGAATGCAAGTCCGTCTCTTGTCATAGCAATTCATAAGCTATTCATGGAAATTTTTGAGACTGCAATTGTTCCAAACTCGTTTAAAAAATCGATCATATATCCACTGTTTAAGAGAGGAGATACAAATGTGGTGTCTTATTATAGAGGACTGTCTTTCCTCGACACGCTCTATAAATTATTTACCGCTGATCTTCTTAGCAGACTAACGACATGGTTAGAAGAAAATAACATAATCAACGATTTTCAAGCTGCATATGGATCAAACTACTCTACCGTCGATCAAGTTTATAATCTTTCTTCTCTAATACAACTTCAACTTAGTCAAAAGAAGAAACTCTATGCGTTTTTTATCGATCTCTGCTGCCTTTGATAATATCAACGAAAAAGCGTTATTTAACAAGCTTTCTGCACTAGGAATCTCTACAAAAATGGTATCTATAATCAAAGCACTTTACTTGGATACTTCGGCTGCTGTCTAGGATAGGAAAATTTTGTCCGGTTGTTCGATACTAAAAAAGGAGTCAAACAAAGGATGCGTCCTGAGTGCTCTGCTCTTTGTTCTTTATTTGAATGACCTGCATGATAATCTACCACTGGGTTTATCTATAGATAATACTGGTATCAACGCCCTCCTATATGCTGACGACATTGTACTTCTATCAGACTGTTCTTCGAAGTTACAAGAGCTCATTGACAGATTTACAGTATATTGTAACAAATGGAACCTTTCAGTCAATCTAGGCAAGTCCAAAATAGTTATTCTTCGAAACGGAGGACGCAGAGCTGCTTGCGATAAATGGTTTTATAATGACACAGAAGTAACGGTATCGAACCAATATAAATATCTTGGTGTCTTGGAACGAACATTTAAATAACAGGCTCGCATCATCCAAAAACTCCATAAATGCTACTTGGTCCAAGCTGCTCAGAAATAAATCAATTCAACACTCAGCAAAATTTTAAATTCACGATGCTGCTACGCAATCAATTATGTTGTACTGCGCTCAAGTGTGGGGATATAGCGAACATATACAAGTCGAAAAGTTACAAAGATTTTTTATCAAAAGTTGTTTTCTCCTACCAGATACAACCCCCAACTATGCCTTACATATCGAGACTGGACTTCCTAAAGCGTTCCTAACAACCCTGGAGTTACATTTTTCTTATATACGGAAAACACTGCATCATTCCAACGGTAGGCTATCCAGATTACTGTCGGAAGCAATTATTAGAGAGAAAATCTTCTGCGCTAAGGAATGGTTAGATCTTTTCCACGAAACGTCAATTGACTTTGCGTTCATCATAAATGTAAATGAGTGGAAAGGATTGCATATCATACTTTTGTCAAAACTTAAGGAAAAACATTGGAATGGATTTGTCAGCAATGCGAAGCAATCACAATTTCACGATGACTACTGCAATGTGCTCTACACCGAAGCTCCAAACTACTTTAATGACGCCAACCCACGTGATATGATCTGCCTTTATTAAAAACCCGCTGTGGACTCCTCAATCTGAATGGGAGAGCTTTCCAAAGAAACACCAATGGCTTATGCAAACTCTGTAACTTGGATGCCTCTGAAAATACTTTTCAAAATACTTTCCGAACACAATTTTTAAAAGTTTTGAATGGCAGCTGCTACTCTAATCTGTATAAGTTTTTGAAATCTTCACTAAAATACCGAAATCAGATTCTAAATGAATTTTCTTAATTTATATTACTCACTAAGCTAAATTCTTTATTGTTACTTTTTAACCTTACAGGCAACTTTATGTTATTGTCATAATTAATTTTATACCAGCATATACAATGTTTTTGTTATACCTTTTTTATGGAAATAAAATTATATCTATATATCTATTCATATCTATGCAGATGATGTGTTGTTATATATTTTTAGTGAATTGGGTTCAATGAGTGATTGCGTTGATCGAATCAATGAAAATTAAGACAATATTCAAAGCTGGGTTAACTCTAATGAGCTACAACTAAATCCTTCAAAAACGCTTAGTATGGTATGTTCAAGACGTGAGGCTAATCATTTGGAAATACCAAGAATTGCTTTGAATACACAAATAATTGAATACGTTAACTTTAAAGTTAAATACCTTGGATTAGATTAGATTAGGATTTTTATTATATAAACAACTTTCGTTACAGTTTTATGTGTTTTTGTTAAATAAAAATAAATTTTTACATAATAAAAATAAAAGGCAATGGCGTTGCCGTCTGCCTGTTTTTGACTCTATATAAAATTAGTTTAAGTAAAATTTTTCTTTTATATTCCATTATTAATTAAAAACATGATATTTAAATTTAATTTTCAATTTTCGCTCTTTAGCAGGTATCATTAATCATATTCGTTAATTATAATATACCGGTAACTTATTGTGGTTTTTAAATATTTGTAAAGGCTCGTCCAGTTTTCGCCATTTAAAATTATATTTGTTTGATCTAGGGTAAGTGTAGCACAACCAAATTGGATCAACCTAAGCTCTCTGAATACAGGGCATATGGCTAGGAAATGGAAGCAGTCTTCCTTTGCTTTGAGATTGCACAAACTACAAAGAACTGTGGTGGCGTTATTGTAGGGTGTACCATTTAGATTTAGGAGATCACCCCTCGCTCTGCAAATCAAGGATATCGCTTCCACACTTAATTCGTCATTAAAATAATTATTGCACATCAGATTATAGTTCAGTTCCGGGTATATCACCCTATTTATAGATGATATTGCCTGCTGAGTGAATTCGTTGCGCTAAATACCTTGGTTTTAGAATTAATAACCAATTGAGCTGTTGCGATGCAATATCCGAAAGCATAAGAAGAATATACAGTGGCTCACGCTCCTTGAGGTGTTCTTCTGTTATTTTGAATCCTGCCTTGAAAAAACATCTGGTAAAAAGCTTAATCATGCCTTATTTCACTTTTAACTGTCCTGTTTACCCTAGTATTGACTATGATTGTAAGCGTAAGCTTAATGTAGCATTTAATGACTGCTAGCGTTTCATTCATGGCAACCGTAGGTATGAAAGTGTTTCACTTTCACATGAATCTTTGATTGGGCTAAATCTAGATAAATATATTTTGTATCGAAACGATTTACAGCCTAGAAGAGGACTTAAATTAATCCTCCCGCGATTTGCACACACTATTGCTGAACGATCTAATTTCGTATCTGTGATCAGAATTTGGAATAGCCTACCCTTTGATATTCACATATTTTTCATCGAAAAAAAGGTCACTTATTATAATATCATGTACGCATTTTTTTCTGTTATCACATTTCTTTACTTTTAATTGTATTGTTAGTCTTATTCACTTGGTAGCATTTTGGTTTATACTATAAAAAGATTATATCTTATTGTATGATGTGACTAATTCAAATACCAAATACAAATATATTATACCTTTTATTGACGATTTTACCTAAGTCGACCCAAGAAAACTGTCAGATTATATGTTTTCCGTAATCCTAATAGGATAACCTTCAAAATTAGAGAAAACGTTAATCGCGCTCGAGTATTTCAAAATATCGATTTTTTTACACCTTTGTGACTCGCCTACTTACTTAGGTCGCTCAAATTGTCAGATTACTGAAATATACACTTTTCTGGATGTAATTAACTTACTCTCTTAATCTGACGCCCTTGAGTTTTTCTGAGGATCGATTTTTTTTAAGAAAAACCTTGCACCCTGTAGTGTACTCCTACCATATAATGGGTAGGAGTACATTACAGGGTGCAAGGTTTTTCTTCATATGATTTTCTGACGCGCTCGAGTAACACGCAAAATCCCCTCTTGGGCTCCCCTACTATTACATTATAACTTAACAACAAAAACATACTCATTGCCTGAGTATCCTCTTTCTTTGCATAGTACCAAACCACCATCAACGAACTTTCTAGAGACTCAAAATAATACTGGTTTGTGTTATGCCTCTTCACAATCCCGTCGGCTGCCTTTCTGCATTTGAAGTGCACTACAATGCATTAATAGTTTTACTTTTCCAGATTTGCCAAACTTTGTTCATAGGAATTATTGGATTCGTGTTTTTTTAAATAAATGTATACATTTGAATAATAAGTGTTATAAAAATATAAACCATGTACAATTTTTCAGTATCTCATACAGTTCAAGATTTAGTTTTCATATGGAATATGACTGATCCACTGGTAGTTAACAGTGAAATTGAATTACCGCAGCTTGATATCTCCAACAATTATACAACCGACTGCACTATAGAATATTCCACAGGTAAGTCCCAGTCTTTTCACATTTACATTTACATTTTATTTGCAGGATTGGGAGGACTTGACCCATTGTTATAAAATAGAGAATTTAAAATCGACATCGGCTGGCAAATTCTTTTGTATTATTTTTTATGTATAAGTGGTCAAGTGAAACCTTTCTTCTTTATATTGTAATGTACACCCAACATTTAATACTAACTTCGTAATCGAAAACGTTCAACCGTAAACACAAGCGGCAGCACTATAATGTACATTGTAGATTGTACGTCTTATAGAAGGCGTTGCTTGTGAGTGAGTTTGTGTGTGCAGAAATATACCGGGAGGAGACTAATGATATAATGGGTTATTGCAAACTCTCTCGATGTTATAAATTGCTCGAAAGCTCTCGATGTTTCACACTGATGGGAAGCTCTAGATGTAACGTATATATTAGGCCTGTTTTTTTGGGAAGATGTCCGGTACCTTGTATGGTAAATACATGTAAAGCAACAACAACAAAAGATACAAGGGATAAAAGGATGAGTAAAACTTACAAGGGATAGAATTCGAGTTCGAATGAGTTTTTCATTTTTAAATGTTGGTGCGACTAGAGGCTCGAACAACAGAAAAAGGACGTGTTCACAAGTGAATGGAAATGAATTTTGTACAAGAATAGAATAGAATAGAAAAGAATTATGGTAACGATTTTTGAATTGTAGAAATTTATTGATTTTGATTATTTAATTTGCAGGTTCATAGGTATATAATAATATATCGTAAAAGAAACGAAAAAAACTCTGTTAAACTATTTTTTTGTTCTTTTTTGCATAGTTCCTTAACACATTTTTCGGTGAATGTTGACATTTTTTCCAATAGTATTTACTACGTCTTATCTTAAAATAGATTTATTTATTGATTACTAGCAGATACAACCACGCAAGGGACAATGTTTTACAGTTCTCTGTAAAGAAATTCGCTTAAGGCGCCATCTGTTCTAGATTTATGCAATCTATGATTAATAACAACAAAAGCGCCATCTGTTCCAGACTTATTTAATCTACAATTAATAACCATTAAGGAATAGTAAACTCGATTTCGTTATTCGTTACATATATACCATGAAGCGGAAGTTGATTCTTATACAGATAAGTATCCGCTTGTGTCTTATTTCTTAAGACACTTTTAAAATACAAGTATTGAACTTTTAAGCCTTGGCCAAACCAACGCGGTGAGTGCGTGCGATGCGGTTGCGTTAAGTCAAGTCCATATGCATTAAGTCAAATCCCTATGTAATCTTATGGACGTTTGACTTAATGCATATGGACTTGACTTAACGCAACCGCATCGCACGCACTCACCGCGTTGGTTTGGCCAAGGCCTTAAACTTCTAAGTAATGTATTTTAGCGGATTACCGACATTTAAAAGTTTTCCGCACTTGTTCTCATTCACTCTCAAGTGAATTGAACCCAAGCGTGTAAACAGAGAAAAAAAACCACAAGAAAATACTTGCATACTTTTGTGAACACCGCTATTTTGACATTTCCCAACTACAACTCGTCACGGACACCAACTATCAAACATAAAAACGCGAACCGTTTTTTTGGACTTACCATACAAGGTACCGGACAGCCTCCCAAAAAAACAGCCCTATTTTCTTTGGCAAATTGCATTCTTAAACGACTATTCTTTTCTGATATTTCTTTGGCCAATTGCATTCTTAAACGACAATTCTTTTCTTATACTAACGGTTTTTAGGACGCAACTCAGCCGCTCAATTCGTTTCTCCTTAGAAACTGTTTCTGCACTTAAATCAACATTTTCAGTTTCCTTTAACACTTTTTAAAGGTCACTGGCGGACAGAAAGGGATCACTTCTTATTTTTCTTAAAAGTAACCACCCACCTATATCGCAAATTTTTTTTTGTACTTTCAACATTTTTTGGTTTATTTCCTATTCGACCTTCTGAAACCGTTTTATTACATTAAATACCATAGATTTACTTTTTTAACAACTTATTTTATGAACGGTTTTTCCTTTTTGGTAATTGAAAATCACAATTCGCCTTTCTTCAAAGGTTGTTTGCCTTGACATTTCGATTTTTATTTTAATGCTATCACAATGAAAGCTCTACAAAAACTGCAACTAAATAATATAAATAACGTTGCAATTACAGTTAGTTTTCTTAGAAAACAGCAGGTGTCCCACTTTGAGTGTGACCTGCATTAAAAAAAAAAATACTAGACAGATCATTTTCATCTTTTTTTTTAAACAAATCGGGGTTGTTTTTGATATTTTTTTTTATTTTATAATAATTTGAGATCAATATTAAGCAATAAAAATAAAAGCTATTTAAAAATGTGAGCAACTCTGCATTTTTTTTCGTAAAGAAGTTTACTGAAGATTTTATTTCTTAGCTGTCCCACTTTGAGTGTGAGTGACTGTACATTTTTTCATGATAGAGTCAGTTTTTTTCGGTTGTCTAAACTACCGAGATTTGAATTTAATTTCATCCTGGCGACATCAATTGATTCAACAAGTGCTATGTTTCAAGATTAGATCAGATTACAAATATTTAATATTCAAAGAATTACAAGAATTACATTTAATCAAAAAATTAATTACTTTATGAGTGCTAACAAATAAAAATTAAAACCATTGAAAAGTACATAGGATGTTCTAATGAAAGATAAATTTTACAATACAAAAAATCGAAAAAGAGAATCAATAAAATAACGAAATTCAAAAACGTTAAGTGAACAAAAAAATAAGATTATGAAATGAAAAAAGAAAATCAAAAAAAGTAAAATTAATGGTAATTTTAGAGTTTCAATATCCGTTTAAAAGTGGGCTTTTAGTTTAGCTAAAACAAAACAACAATAGATTGAGTCTATATATTCACGTACAAATTTCTGTAAGTGGTAGCTTCAGAGACAAACCGGATAAGAAATTTCCATCCACTCTCTCCATTTAAAATTGAATAACACTCCTCTGTCGAAAGAAAGCTCTTGTTAAAGCATAAACGCTGAATTTCTTGAAGCATTGGACAGCAGGCTAGGAAATGATAAACGTTTTCGATCAGGTTAAGGTTACACAAAGCACAATTATGATTGATATCACCTCTGTGAGGTCTATATAGCTCGAGCATCTCTGTACGGACCTTAAATATCAAGCTCATCTCATTGACTGAGAACGTATTGCGAAAATAATTAGACTCCCCCAAACAGAGATTCAATTTACTGAATACCGTTCTAGACATGGATGCTTTCACACGATTATGGGAATCTTGAAACATTTTATCATCTATGACAGAAATACAATCGTACAAACTATCCTTCCAAGATCCAATGTTGTTCAGGTATAAGTTCAACGTGCAATTATATTAAGCCGCTAGATCTCGCCAATCTTTGAACGGCGTGTAATTTCGGTGAAATGCAGTTATGGTATCTTTTTTTGCAGATTGTTACTAGCCCTACTTAAGACTTTAACAATATAGTCTGCGTTTGCCTTTAGGTTTCTTAGGAAAATTGGAGGTAATCCAGATTCAACATATAACGCGTAGTTAGGGGTGTTTGAAGGTAGTCTAAAGACACGTTTAAAGAAGTATCGTTGGACAACTTCAAAATCTTCGCATATTGTATAACCATACACTTCATTAGCATAACAGAGTGAGTTTTTAACGGTAGCATCAAACACTTTGAATTTGACCGTCGGATCTACATTTTTGTTTTTAAAAAACCTTGACCACATACAATTAACAGCTGATTTCGCAGTGGATGATTTGTCTTTTATATGTGCTGCTAGGTTTAAATTACTCGTTATTGTAAGACCCAGGTACTTGAATTCTTTTACAACTTCTAAGGTTGCTCCATTAAGGTTCCAAGAACGGTCATTTCGGGCACCGCGGTTATGGGTTCTAAAAACCATAATCTTTGATTTTGAACTATTTATTTGGAGATCCCATAGACTACAATAATTGTACAGTTTATTGATTTGAAGTTGTAATGTTACCGGATTATCAGTAAGGACAACAATGTCATCCGCATATAAAAGAATTTTAATGGTTAGATCACCATAATAGACACCCCTTGGCGCACTATCTTCAATGTCGTCGATAAAGAGCGAAAAAATCAAAGGACTCAGAATGCAACCTTGTGGGACACCCATTTCTGTCTTGAATTGTCTTGAAGAGACCTTGCCATTTGACACCACAGCAGTTGTGTTTGAAAGAAGTTGCTCATAAATCCTTAGAAATTTTGTCGATAATCCAATACTTGATAATTTGAAAAGCAATAGTTTCCTGTTTATAGTATCAAATGCAGCCTTGAAATCAACAAAGCAAGCATAGAGATTAGTTTTCTTTTCTAAAAACCGTTAAGCAACACTATTTAATGTAAAAATTTGATCAACTGTTGAGAGATTAGCTCTAAAACCCGCCTGAAATTTACTTATTTTGCTGTTTGTATCCACCCAAGAAACAAGTCTTAGATACAGAACTTGAGTAAATAGCTTCCGTAGAGAGCTAAGAACAGAATTACCTCTGTAGTTTTCAGGAAGATT
Organism: Melanostoma scalare; assembly: GCA_949752695.1. Taxonomy (NCBI): domain Eukaryota; kingdom Metazoa; phylum Arthropoda; class Insecta; order Diptera; family Syrphidae; genus Melanostoma; species Melanostoma scalare. The sequence goes on along the minus strand of OX456986.1, from coordinate 103,243,303 downwards.
AGGATCATTTTTTTTACAAAGAGCAGAGATGCATGACTGGCGGAAATTATTTGGTATCGTTTCATTGTTGAACATCCGGTTTAATAATAATAATAAAACATGTTCTAAAAATTGTGAGCTGGCATTTTTGTAAAACTCTGCTGGGATACCATATAGGCCCGAAGCTTTGTTGTTTTTCATTTTTTCCAATGCGAAAACTAATTCTGACATTGAGAACGGAGCATCTAGTTCTTCGATGTAGATGAGAGGTAACGCAAAGCTAATATACGATTGATTAGGGTCAGCTAATGTTAATTTTTTAAAATACGAGCCCATAACATCAATACCGATTGGAGAAGCAGTAGACCTAGTCCAATCACCTAAAATTCTTAATTAATTGTTGAGCCATATCGTGCATGTATCGTGTTTTTTATAGAGGCATAAGCTTTTGTAAATATTATTCGCCTGTAGATAAAGAGATTTGAAGGCGGAATCGTTAGTTCTCCTAAAAAATTTCAACCATTTAAATGACCTGTCTCTACTTCTCCTACAATCTCCATCGTACCAACTGGCCTTATAAATGCTACCTTTGTTAGCTGAGTCGGTTGTACCAGATGCTCTTATGATGGCAATTATATTATTAGTTGCTTCATCAATTGTGTTTGCAAAAGAGAACTGAAGATTAGTTGAGTGTTGATTTAAATTTCGCCTGTAGATGTCAGATCTTTTTTCCACCCATCGCAATTTCTGAACTCCGGCTTCATTTTGTTCTTGAATATTTAATTCTTTTACATTAAACTCACATGAAACACAGATGGGAAGATGCGATGAATAATTTGCTGGAATAACATCAAAATCTTTTATAACATCAAGCCAGTCACCTTTGATTAAACAGTAATCAATAATAGAACAACCTTGATTGCTAATAGACGTAAGATTTCCGAATTTATCACTTTTCGATACACCATTTAAAACAAAAAAAAAACAAAATCTTCCATCAACTCAATTAAGTAATTACCGTTTGTGTTAACGCAAGTATTAAGCGAGTTTCTTCTGAACGAAAATTGTTCAGTATTCATAAAACAAGAGTTTTGGAAATCTCCTATCCGACCGTTTAGATCACCAATTACTAAAATATTTTCATTATTCTGGTTCAACAAAAAGTTTTGAAGAGCTTCAAAGTCCTGTTTCCATTTACCAAAATTTAAGTAAATTGGAACAATAAGGAAATGTTTTGTGTTAAGGACACAATCTATTACTAATCTGTTTTCAATGACTTTATATTTAATTTGATTTTTAAAAAGACTATTTTTTATTCCATATAGAATGCCCCCACTCGGACGACCCAAATTGCTATTTCTAATAGCTGGGATCCATTCAAGATTGAAACCTGCAAAATATTTCAGATATTGCAACTCTTTACCCTCTTCTACAAAAGTTTCCAATGATATAAATATGTCGTAGTTTAAAATAAACTTAAAAAATTCTGGCATTAATAACTTGTTTTTCAGACCTGTAACATTATAGCAAAAGATATTAAGATTTAAAAAAACTTGAGAAATAGAATTATTGTGGCAGACGGCATCTGGATGCTAGGTTGAATAATGATGTTGAGTTGACCCTGGACCCCAACCACGCTGAATCTTGTTTCTTTGACTCCCAGAGGGCGCATTAGAGTTGTCAATGATGTTTACATCAAAAACGCACATTGCCTCCTCGCCGAAAGTTATTTTGACAAATGACAGTTCTTCGCTTGTTGTTATTTTTAGACCTCGTATAGAATCGTAGGAAAATAAGAAGTCGGATATTTGAATTTTCGATCCTCTAATTAGCATTCTTATATTCGGGTTCTTCTCAATAAGCTTAGACTTCAATATATAACTGTTCTCGGTGAACCACAACTCCGGTACCTTTCAACTTTGGCGCAGCTTATAAAATTTTCTGTGCCGTGACTTTGTCGTCGAATTTTAATACCATAGTGGTTTTGTTGTTGTGCCGGTTGACAAATTCTTGAGACTTCTCATACGTTATTTGTGTATTTATGTCCAGATTGAGAAGGCTAAGGCAAGTTTGTTTTGCTTGACTATTGTAACGAAGTTACAAATACACACCCTACCGCCAGCCAATATGCATACCATGGCAAGACGAAGTTACAAATACACACCCTACCGCCAGCCAATATGCATACCATGGTTTTCATATGATATTTTTCATTCACACCATAGAGCTCACACTCACTGATTGCAGAAAACTTTATAAGGCACCCTGGAAAAATACGAGAAGCCAGAAGCCAGCCCGTGTTGAAAAGTACCAATCTCGTGTACAGGCTACTTCCACTAGAGTAAAACCAGGGGTACGTAGTGTGCCCAGAGATTCCCAATTTTACGCAAGGTCTCCTTGGAGTTCCTAGCATAAATCCCCCACTAGCCTCTTAAGGACTTTTGGGTTTTATTTTGCCGGCTATAAGCCGTTGATGCCAGACTTTGTCTGTTGATGCCAGTATATTACTGTTGATGCCAGGATCTTCCTGTTGATGCCAGACTTTGTCTGTTGATGCCAGTATTTTACTGTTGATGCCAGGATATTCCTGTTGATGCCAGACTTTGTCTGTTGATGCCAGTATATTACTGTTGATGCCAGGATCTTCCCGTTGATGCCAGACTTTGTCTGTTGATGCCAGTATTTTACTGTTGATGCCAGGATCTTCCTGTTGATGCCAGACTTTGTCTGTTGATGCCAGTATATTACTGTTGATGCCAGGATCTTCCTGTTGATGCCAGACTTTGTCTGTTGATGCCAGTATTTTACTGTTGATGCCAGGATATTCCTGTTGATGCCAGACTTTGTCTGTTGATGCCAGTATATTACTGTTGATGCCAGGATCTTCCTGTTGATGCCAGACTTTGTCTGTTGATGCCAGTATTTTACTGTTGATGCCAGGATATTCCTGTTGATGCCAGACTCTGTCTGTTGATGCCAGTATATTACTGTTGATGCCAGGATCTTCCTGTTGATGCCAGACTTTGTCTGTTGATGCCAGTATTTTACTGTTGATGCCAGGATATTCCTGTTGATGCCAGACTTTGTCTGTTGATGCCAGTATATTACTGTTGATGCCAGGATCTTCCTGTTGATGCCAGACTTTGTCTGTTGATGCCAGTATTTTACTGTTGATGCCAGGATATTCCTGTTGATGCCAGACTTTGTCTGTTGATGCCAGTATATTACTGTTGATGCCAGGATCTTCCTGTTGATGCCAGACTTTGTCTGTTGATGCCAGTATTTTACTGTTGATGCCAGGATATTCCTGTTGATGCCAGACTCTGTCTGTTGATGCCAGTATATTACTGTTGATGCCAGGATCTTCCTGTTGATGCCAGACTTTGTCTGTTGATGCCAGTATTTTACTGTTGATGCCAGGATATTCCTGTTGATGCCAGACTTTGTCTGTTGATGCCAGTATCTTACCGTGATTTTCCTGTCGATTGAGGACCCATGCTTGATGACCGTGGTGCCAACATAGGAGTAAGGATCTACCAGCGTTGGAACCACCACCAGAATTAGTAATAAGATTTAATGAATATTATATTAGCTTTAAAACCAATAAAAGGATTGGACCTTCTTCATAAACCGAAGTTTTACGTGTTTTCTTTGGTCTACCCTGGACCCGACGAGCATACCCCAGCTCTAGAGAAAAAAGCACATCACAAATTGGCGCCCGAGCAGGGACTTCATTAAGAAGTCCATTCCAGTTACCAGATTCCGAAATACCAGATTGAACAATATTTACCAGTACGATTAACCAATCACCGAACACATCACCAAACCGGAAAAGGAAAAATGAGTTCCCACGAAGACGATATTCCTAAGAACCAAACGGATGTTCCAAACACATCTGAATCGTCCGGACACTTACAGGATGTTCCAAACACTTCAGAACCGCCCGGAAACTTACAGGATGTCCCAAACACGTCGGAACCATCCGGAACTTTACAGTGGATTTACCTTTTGAATAGGGCAGAGCTAAAAGAGAAATGCCAGGAAAGAGGATTAGATTCTACCGGGACTGTAGCAATCTTAAGACAGAGATTAAGCCGCGATGCTAAAGAGGGAATAGCACGACCGCCTACGCAAGACCTGACTCTTGCGATGAAAAGATTATTCAATGAACCTGTGTATGCAGAAAACATGGAACGTAAGGAAGGAGAAACGAATACCGGAAATGTTACGCATTGTACCGACCCGAGACCGGCACCAGTTCCGGAGGAACCGAGGAGTACCGGCGGAAACGGTATTCCATATGAACACCGTCCCGTAGTTCCAGGAGTAGGAACACTTGTAGAGACAAGCTTCAATCATCAACCTTTTTTGACAGCACCGACACGTGCTCCAAAACTCAACCTTAGCTATAAAGCAGAGGTTATGAACGCAGTCCGAACATGGGGACTGAAGTTCGATGGATCCGGCAATCCATTGGAGTTTATGGAACGCGTAGAAGAGCTCGCAGATTGTTACGGTATACCACGGAACCACATGACAAAAACCCTACCCGAAATTTTCCGAGGAACCGCGTTAGAGCGGTTACGGATTTATCGGGACCGTTTCCAGTCGTGGTCACGATTCCGTGACACGTTCCTGCACTATTTCTTGCCAGCACGGTATATGTATAAACTAGAGGACGAAATTTTGCGGAAGAAGCAAGGTCCTCGGGAAAAGGTAAAGGACTATATAAGGTCCACACAATACCTGATTCGGCAACACCCCACCATGAGCACTGACGGGAGCTTAGAACGAATATACGAAGGCCTGCGCTCTGAATATAAATATTATATCAGGCGAGGAGACTTCAAGTCTGTAGAAGAGTTACTAGATCTAGGAGAGGAGTTTGAGGCAATACGGAATGATGATCGGAACTCCCGACCAACTATCGCTCCGACATCACCTGCTCCTATTCGCTGGACACAACCAGAGCCCCGGCATCCTAATCCTAGAACCACAGAACCATTTCGGCAAGCCCTGCCAGCTCCTTTCGATCGAGAAACGCATTGCTGGAATTGCAAACAGAGAGGACATAACAAAGCTAACTGCCGTAGGCCGTTCCGCTTGTTTTGTTCCTTCTGCGGAGAGGACGGCAGATTAACGAAAGACTGCCCATGTCACCCCGACAGAACCTCGGCAATAAAGCAACCCAAGACTGTGACGGGCTCAAGGGTAAAAGAGCCATCGCAGTCCGCTCGGCAAACAGAATGCACCATAGACACCCAAAGTAATCCCAACACCGACATTCCGACCTACCCAGAAGTAACACAAAATGACCGCCGAGAAACACAAAATGAATCGGAAAACGATCCGAGACTCTTCCTGCCTATCTCAATAGGAGGAAAACCGTTTAAGGCACTCGTTGACACTGGAGCAACGAAGTCATTCATTAACTCCCAGATAAGAGAAAACTTACGCCGACTCAAGACACCAGTCCGATTACAGGAGCATACGGTCCAAATGGCAAATGGAAGCCCCGTAACCGCAAGAGAAAGTTACCACGTGGAGGTCGAACTCATAAACCTACCAGTATCAGGTGAGGTCACATACCTTCCGCAGTTGGCAGAAGAGGTTATTCTCGGTATGGACTTCCTGCGGAAGATTAAGTTCCAGATGACCGTTGGTGATATACCACTCCTCCCGCCCGTAGCCGAAGCCGAACACGACAACTCTGATAAAGTATGTCTCATAGGGAATAAGGACCTTAAAATAGAGGAAAAGCTCCTACTGCAAGACTTCCTCAGCCAAGAGCTCCCTAAATTTGAATCAATAAATGGGGTATGTAATGTCACAGAGCACACAATCCGCCTCAAGGACCCATCACCATTTAAACAACGCTACTACCCTCGAAACCCAGCAATGCAAAAGATAATCAATGAAGAAATTGACGACCTCCTGGAAGCAGGCAAAATTGAACCTTCCAGAAGCCCTTTTAGCTCCCCCATTGTGCTTGTACGCAAGAAAGCGGGAACATGGAGAATGTGCATAGACTATCGACAACTTAATGACCGATCCGAGAAAGACGCCTACCCACTTCCTTTTATTCAAGGCATCCTAGATAAACTCCGAGCCGCTAGACATATATCTACCATTGACCTAAAACAGGGCTACTGGCAAATCCCGTTGGCCAAAGAATCTCGCCAGTACACCGCTTTCACCGTCCCAGGAAGGGGATTATTCCAGTGGAAGGTGATGCCGTTTGGGTTGCATGCCGCCCCAGCGACATTCCAAAGAGTCCTAGACATCGTACTTGGAGATGACCTCGGGGATGCAGTTTTTGCGTACCTCGACGATATCATTTTCGTAAGTCGTTCATTCAAAGAACATCTAGGGCATCTGAAGGAAGTGTTCGCTAGGCTACAACAAGCCCGATTAAAAGTCAATCCCGAGAAATGCGAGTTTTGTAAACCAGAACTAAAGTACCTCGGACATGTCGTGAGTAACCAGGGGATCCACACTGACCCAGACAAAGTCGCAGCTGTCCGAGAACTTAAAGCCCCAGGGAATGTTCGGGAGTTGAGACGTGTCTTGGGAATCACATCCTGGTACCGACGCTTTATCCAGAATTTTTCCGTCATTGCCAGGCCTCTTACTAGTCTGTTAAAGAAAACCAAGCAATGGGAATGGGGTAAGACACAACAAGACGCGTTCGAGACATTAAAAGAATCATTGACAAAAGCACCTATTCTGACCTGTCCAGACTTTGAAAGCCCATTTGTGTTACAAACAGATGCCAGTGACGAAGGGCTAGGGGTGGTACTTACCCAAGACATTGAAGGTAACGAGAGAGTCATTGCATATGCTAGCCGTACTCTAACGGAATTAGAACGGAAATATGCAACCACCGAGAAGGAATGTCTTGGTGTACTTTGGGGAATAAGGAAGATGAGGTCCTACTTGGAGGGCTACCACTTCACCGTGGTGACCGATCATCAAGCCCTGAAGTGGCTGCACACCCTGCAGAACTCTTCTGGTCGATTGGCCCGATGGGCCATTGAACTCCAGCAGTACGATTTTTCCGTACAATACCAGAAAGGATCATTAAATGTAGTTGCAGACACTTTATCCCGCGATCCTCTGCCAATTACCCCCACCGATTTTATTGCCGCCTGTGCTGACGCCTATACTCCAAACGATTGGACTACGCGACAGATGCAACTTGTGGCGGAGCAACCTGAACGATTTCCAGACTACGAGATTAGACAAGATAAATTATACCGAAAGTTCGAAGACCACCCCCTCGCACCAGAAAAATTCCTATGGAAGTGGTGTGTACCTGCCGATGAACGAACACGGGTGTTGTTCCAAAACCATGATGCAGTAACTGCGGCTCATCTCGGAGTCGCCAAAACCATATCAAGGATGATGCAGAATTACTATTGGCCTGGTATGCTCCGGGACGTGACGAAATATGTGAGGAAGTGCCACTCCTGTAACCAGTACAAAGCTTCCCAACAGAAACCTGGGGGCCTCATGCATACAATGCCGGTCGAAGCACCATGGGATGTGGTATGTCTCGACTTCGTCGGGCCATTACCAAGATCCATGAAAGGCAACACGATGATGTTAGTAATAATGGATAAATTTACAAAATGGGTCGAAGCCGTTCCTCTCCGAGTAGCCACAGCCGCCGGAGTAATAAAAGCATTAAAGGAACGCATCATCTACAAATTTGGACCTCCTCTCCACTCTCAGATGATGGAACACAATTTTGCAGCCAATTGTTAAATCAATTCCTGAGGGAGGTTGGCGTTACTCAAAGGTTTACCGCCCCCTATACACCCCAGGAGAACCCCACCGAAAGAACCAATCGTGTCATTAAAACTATGATGGCTCAATACGCCAAAGAAAACCACCGCCACTGGGATGAATATTTACCAGAAATATGTTTTGCAATAAACACGAGCAAACACAGCTCTACCGGCTTCACCCCCGCTCTCATCAACTTCGGACGCGAACTCAAACGACCCCACGAGAACGCAACTCACACCTCCCCTCTCGCCGCCGAGCCCGCATCAGCTCGCACTGAAAGGCTCAAAGCACTGTACGAGCTAGTATCACTCAATCTACAGAACGCTGCCCAACAACAAAGCAAATATTATAATCTACGACACCGTGCTTGGAAGCCTCATATCGGAGAAGAGGTGTACAAACGAGTGAGAGTGTTATCTTCTGGAGTTAATTACTTTGCAGAAAAACTTGCCCCCCGCTATGATGGCCCCTATGAAGTGATCAAATTCGAGTCACCCGTAATCGTTGTATTGAGAAGAAAAACAACAAAGAACACTCGAAAAGAAAACGGAACTTTTCGAGTGCACATCAAAGATCTCAAGGGGTATAACGCGAATAAACAAAATACAGAGCTCAGTAGTGCAACGACCATGGAGAAGGCAACAGCTCCCAAGATTAAGTCTGTCATTATAAAGACAAGTGAGGACCCCTGCCATAGGCAGCCCACTAAACCAAAGCCGATCAACCGTAAGCGATCGCCAATCGACATTACAGAGATCATTACTATTAGGCCTGGCGCAAGCCCTAGGACAAAGATGGCATCGATCCGCGGGCAAAGGGAAGCCGCAGCCCAGAAGTTCAGGGAGGAACAGGATTTTGTGCCAATTCCCAGACCCCAGCCACAACCTATCGTCGCAACTCAACCACAACCTGTACCAATTTCCAGACCCCAGCCACAACACATCGCAACTCAACCACGACCTGTACCGGTACCCCAACAACAACGACCCCAGCCACAACACATCGCAACTCAACCACAACCTGTACCGGTACCCCAACAACAACGACCCCAGCCACAACACACTATCGCAAATCAACAGCAACCTGTATAAGTGATCCAACAACAACAGCTGTGGCCCAGGGAGCAGCCGAGGACCTCACGCCAGGTGAAATTTCGCACCGAGGTGACCACGACGGCAGCAGCTCCGACCCAGACCACCGGGAGAAGGATGGGGACCATGCCTGAAGATCCCTTCGAGGGCATTGACGTAACCGGTAAACGGAACTTCAACCCTAAATTTATAAGGCAAAGGTTCGCTATCAGCCGACCGTATGGAAAGGTGACCGTCGTCATCCGTAGACAAGGACAGGCCACACTACAATTTGGTAACCTGACCAAAGAAATAGAGTACCCCACGAAAAAGTAACGGCCAAGACGTCTCAGGCCACACCCACCGTAACCTAAGAAAGGAAAATTTGATTTTGTTTTGTTATTTTAAGAAGAAGGTTTTTATTTTTGTTATTGTTAATAAGGGAAGGAAAAAAAAAAACAGCATTAAGGAAGGAATTTTTTTTTAAGTTCTTGAAATTGGGAAACTTTTTTTTTATTAATAAAGAAGAAAAAATGGAAAAAAAAGGAGAAGAAAAAAAAGAAACAACACAAACAAACCAACAAAGCTATATTGACATAGTTCGACGAGTAAGTTACTCGTCTGCCGAAGAAAGAGGGGAATGTAACGAAGTTACAAATACACACCCTACCGCCAGCCAATATGCATACCATGGCAAGACGAAGTTACAAATACACACCCTACCGCCAGCCAATATGCATACCATGGTTTTCATATGATATTTTTCATTCACACCATAGAGCTCACACTCACTGATTGCAGAAAACTTTATAAGGCACCCTGGAAAAATACGAGAAGCCAGAAGCCGATTTCCCAATTTTACGCAAGGTCTCCTTGGAGTTCCTAGCATAAATCCCCCCACTAGCCTCTTAAGGACTTTTGGGTTTTATTTTGCCGGCTATAAGCCGTTGATGCCAGACTTTGTCTGTTGATGCCAGTATATTACTGTTGATGCCAGGATCTTCCTGTTGATGCCAGACTTTGTCTGTTGATGCCAGTATTTTACTGTTGATGCCAGGATATTTCTGTTGATGCCAGACTTTGTCTGTTGATGCCAGTATATTACTGTTGATGCCAGGATCTTCCTGTTGATGCCAGACTTTGTCTGTTGATGACAGTATTTTACTGTTGATGCCAGGATATTCCTGTTGATGCCAGACTTTGTCTGTTGATGCCAGTATATTACTGTTGATGCCAGGATCTTCCTGTTGATGCCAGACTTTGTCTGTTGATGCCAGTATTTTACTGTTGATGCCAGGATATTCCTGTTGATGCCAGACTTTGTCTGTTGATGCCAGTATATTACTGTTGATGCCAGGATCTTCCTGTTGATGCCAGACTTTGTCTGTTGATGCCAGTATTTTACTGTTGATGCCAGGATATTCCTGTTGATGCCAGACTTTGTCTGTTGATGCCAGTATATTACTGTTGATGCCAGGATCTTCCTGTTGATGCCAGACTTTGTCTGTTGATGCCAGTATTTTACTGTTGATGCCAGGATATTCCTGTTGATGCCAGACTTTGTCTGTTGATGCCAGTATCTTACCGTGATTTTCCTGTCGATTGAGGACCCATGCTTGATGACCGTGGTGCCAACATAGGAGTAAGGATCTACCAGCGTTGGAACCACCACCAGAATTATTAATAAGATTTAATGAATATTATATTAGCTTTAAAACCAATAAAAGGATTGGACCTTCTTCATAAACCGAAGTTTTACGTGTTTTCTTTGGTCTACCCTGGACCCGACGAGCATACCCCAGCTCTAGAGAAAAAAGCACATCACACTTCACACATCACACATCACACATTTGGGGGCAAATGCATTACAACTGTGTTCTCATGCGATTCTTCGTGAAAAAACTCCATTTGTTTCTCAAGTGCTTCACAGTAACTCTCAACAGCAGCCAAGCGACCCGTAAGGTATTCGTTTTTAGACCGCAAGAGCTGTATTTCGACGGAGATAGCGCTAATGTCATCCTTGGTTGAGATATTCTTCAAATGCTCTATGAGACAGCCATCAACAATAGATTTAATATCGTTTATTTGCGATGAAGTATTCATATTTGGGTTTTTGTTCGACGAGTTATTATTTTGTGGGGCAGATATTTTGCTTTTTGGGGGTTTTGTTGGAGATATTTCCCCCAATTTCCGCTTCGATTGCATACAAAAACCAGCCACACAGCCAAAGAAAAATGGCCTACGACAGTGCAGTATTTAAATTTATCCTACCTTTTAGTTAACTTAAGGAAGGGATTTCACTTTTTCCAAATGTTACTATACTTTATTACTGTTTTTGAAGTTAGTGTAATTTATTTAGGATTTGAATTAAATAACGAAAACGAAATAAACATGAGCTCTTTCAAAGTGTGCTATGTTTTCTTCATGCACATCTGGTAGAATCTCTTCATTAATAAATTTATAGAAGATTTTACTCCATTTCAAACAATTGAGTGAAGATGCTTATTGATTTCCAAAAAAATATTTTATGTGATATGTCAGCCTGACAATTTTTTATTTTGAAGGAATAGCTGTGATTTGAACAAAAATTAAGTTTGAACAAACTGAACTTCAGTTAATCGTTGTTTAAATGGAGCTAACCCAGAAAAATTCACTGGTTAGCAAAATCATTGAATAAAAGCTCTGATCAGAGATTCCTTGAATAAAAATTTCGTGAACAAACCGAATCCATGATTATCATCTAGAATAATCATTGATTAGAAATAACCAAGCTTGAACAAACCGGCCCTTATTGTTCTCGATTCTAATGTCATATTTTAAAACAACAATCAGAAATATTCAAACAAAATTCCCATTTTGAATAATTGATTTATTCGGTGTGCTAACACTGAAAACTAGTTTTTTTCTATAATGATGAAGCTTTATAAGAACAAAGAAAAGAACAGCAGAAATACTCGAAGTACAACAAAAGAAAATCATTGAAGAGCAACAGCAATATATTCTCGGACGTCTGGAAGAGCAACAAAACGTTTAATCGTTTCGTTGCAACAAGGAACAACAGAATATCCTCGAAAGACTTAAGGCGCAACAGAATGTTTTGGAAGATCAGAAAACTTTTCTAGAAGGCATGTTGGACAACATTGAGAGATCTGTTTGTGCCCTAGACGAACGCGTTGAAGGTGTGGAAAAATAACTTTCTGTTGTAGAAAGCCGATGCGATAAACAGTTTTCTGTCCTGACTAATTTATTAGACCAGATCCGGAAAATTCGAGAATCTGCTGGAGAGTTTTCAAAGAAAAAGGAGATGAAACCTCCAGCATTTGATGGACAGTCTTATTAGCCAGTTAACAAGAGATAATTTGAGGCAGCCGCGACAACAAATGGTTGGGATGACGAAGACAAGTACATAGCACTGACTCTTGCTCTTAGAGTACCAGCAGCTGAATTATTTCAAACTGTTCCAGCTGGTAAGAGCAGCGATTTCCGTTCTCTCGTGGCAGCTATAGATTAACGCTTTGGAGAAAGCCACTTAACAGAAGTCTTCCGAGTCCAACTTAATAACAGAGTCCAGAAAAAGGGTAAAAGTCCACCACAGCTCCAAGCAGATGGTCAAAAACTGGTTCACCTGGCATGCCCAGATGCTGGAGAAGAAATCATCAACCAGCTTGCTTCGTTCGTGTCATTTCCGATACACATCTTCAGAGGTCTGTGCGAACTGCTAGAACAAGTACTCTTTCCGAAACTTTAGCATTTGCATTGACAATTTGAGATAGATAGATAGATAGATAGATAGATGTTTGTTTATTTCTTCTTAAAAATCCTTATTTAACAATACAAAATATTTTAAACATTTTATAATTTATAAAGAAATATTATGTGACAAAGATATTTTTGTACAAAATAGTGTTATTGTCACATTTGACTAAATACTAAATGTTTAACAATTCAAAAATATTGATAAACGGGTGGGGTGACCCTCGGTAGTAAACAAATGAAAAAATGGAAAAAAAGAAAAATTACAAAATTTAAGTGAAGATTTTTTTTTTTTAAGCAGCAGAACTGGCTTCTCACGGAATACATCGACTTAGAGAAGCCATAGTCGAAGAATGCTGGTGCCAAAGAGCTGAAATACAAAAGAACCAGCGGAGCGGACTTGCAAGATGTTGGAACAGCAACAAGACTTACTTACAGCATCAATGCCGACTACCACCATTGAGTTTGTATACATAGAGGAACCATGCTAGCTTGCGTTAAGATGTCGGTAGATGTCACCAAGTAAATAAAACCGACATTTGATTTATTTTCATAGCAAGAAATTCTACCCAGAACACCATCGTTGCCCATCAAGCCGTTTATCATCAGGGAAAAGAATAAAAACCAACTTCGAGGGGCAGAGGCTGGTTTCTTGTATCGATCGATGGTCCCAGGACCACCATCTAGGTCTCTCAGACCAAACGAGACAACAAAAGTCTGACTGTGGATGCAACTATTAACGGCAGCAAACATGTGGCTACAATCGACACCGGTGCCAGAGCCCCCATAGTACGTCAAGACCTGGTTAAAATGACGTGGCTTCATAACTCCAATAGCTACCGTCTAAGAACCGCAAAGGGAGAAGCAGCAAAAATATATCGAGAAGTGTGTCTCAAGATCCGACTGGCCGATTTGGTGTTCACTCATCAATTCCTGGTGGCAGATATATGTGACACTTGCATCATTGGAAGCTTTCCTCTATTTTGACATGGAAGGGCTGATACAGGACAGATTGGCGGTTCCGCTAATCTACCACGTCTGCCGGAAGTCCGTGGAACGGCGGCTCCTTTATAACCGTGTTGTCACCGCAGTAGGCGGAGACGTTGAAGAGCTTCTTCGGTTCAGTATGGCGGTCTCAGATCGCGATTGTCGTGACGTTGTTAAAACGCTGAAAATGTTCTGGTGGTTGTCTGAGCACGAAACTGAAATTGAAATTGATAGCGAGTCGCCAATGGCTGGCTTGCAAAGGTTTAGCGTGTAAGATTTAGGGTATAGGGGGTGGGCACAGTGGCAAACAAAAAAATAAAAAAAAAAATAAAACAAATAAAAAAAAAAAAAAAATTTAAAACAAAAAACCAAAAAAAAAAAGAAAACAGCATCAAAACCCAAAAAACATTGTAAAACATACACAGTAAAAAAAAAAAAAAATTTGCGTCAAAATAAAAAATTAAAAAAAAATCGAAAAATAAACAAAAATAAAAATTTTAATTTTAAAACACAAAAATCAAAAAAAATCACAAAATACAAAATTAAAAAAAAAATCATAAAACACAAAAAAAAAAGCTACTGTGGCTGCTCTAGTTTTAAGTAGATTTAAGTAGTTTTAATTAGTACTTTTAAGAAAAACAAAAAATAATTGATCAAGAAAACCAAGTTTTTTAAATTTTCTTTGTTAAAACTGTAGCTCTAGATTATTAATATATAAGTTGTCTATAGGCCGAAAGGCATTAGCATTAAGATATTGATTGATTTAGAGTACCCGATTAGGGTCAGTAAGTTAGTTAAGTTATTATATAAGCTAGTTTTATACATTTTTGTTAGCGCGTAAGTAGATATAAGATAATCAAATAAAAAATTAATTAAAAAAAAAAAAAATATTTTCAAGAGGAAACTGCGTACTTAAGTAACGGTGAAGCAATTTCAAAGAAGAGCAAATATCGATTTGTATATCCTTTTATTGACAAAGTCGGAGTACTTCACGTAGGAGGACGACTAGAAAACGTTTCAATACCTTTCGAGCAGAAATATCCAATTATTCTTCACAAGGACGATCACCTTACGAAGCTCATCGTAACCAACTGTCATTTGAACAAAATGCACGCTGGAAAGCGGCAAATGACGTAATTGCTGTATCTTAATTATTTCATACTTTGCGTTCATCACTTGATTAAGAGATGCATCTACCAGTGTACAACGTGTGTACGTCAACGAGCAATTCCTTACCAGCAGAATATGGGCTATTTATCCACGCAGAGATTGGAACTAGGCGTTACTTTAAGGAATACCGGTGTTGACTACGCAGGTCCATTCACTGCCCGGTCATGGCGTGAAAGCGGGGCTAGGCAATATAAGGTGTACGTTGCCTTATTTATATGTTTGACAACGAAAGCGATACCCCTCGAAATCGTTATCAAGCTTTTATCAGCAGCTTTTATAGCGGCATTGCGAAGATTTGTTGCCAGGCGCGGTAAGTGTCACACACTTTTTAGTGACAATGGAAGTAATTTTACAGGTGCCAATCAAACTCTTCGCGAATGGGCTAATCTTCTTCTCAACTGATTTTCAAGCTTCGGTGTCCAGCGATCTTACAAACAGTGGAATCAGGTGGATCTTTTCGCCCCCTCATGGCCCACATTCTGGTGGTTTATGAGAGGCTGGCGTAAAAACGTTAAAGTTTCGCAAACACTTCTATGACCTATGAAGAATTTTCAACTATCTTGTGTTAAAGCGAAGCTTGCGCAAATTTGAGGCCATTGTGCGCTCGCTTTGAAGGTGTTGTCGACCCCTTGACGTCAGCAAATTTCTTAATCTCATGACCTTGTGCCCGACCCTTGCAATGTAAACAGCAACACCTCCTTATTGACCAGGTGGCAGTACCTGCAAACTGCCTGCAATCTCTCGTCCACGACTTTTGGAAAAAATGGTCTCAACATTACATCAATCCCTTGCGAAAGCGCCCGAAATGGATAGTAAAATCAAAAAATATTCAAATAAACGATATCTTCATTATAAAGGATGAAAATAAGCCACCGTGTCGATAGCTTCTTGAAAGAATAAACAAAACATTTCCCGATTAAAATGGCCTTGTACGAGTTATCATCGCTAAAGGTGAATGTACTTGTCCTGTCTGCAAGCTATGCCCTTTACTACTGGGTTAAAGGATCCTTCAACCGGGGGAAGATGTTCGCGCTGCAAACATCGTGTGATCGAGCCCTAATGAAATTCTTATTGCGTTTTATCTTCACAAAATGTTTATCATCTATAATATGAAAAGAGGTCGAGTTTTCCTTCCTGACGCTATAACTCCAGAACGCACGAACCGATTTTCACGATTTTGTATTCGTTGGAAAGGTCTCGGGCTCTGTGAGGTTTATAGCAAAGAAAATTCCGGAAAAATTTCAAGAGAAAAGCAGGAAGGGAAAATCATTTTTCACATACAGCGCCATCTCTGATCCATAGCATGTACTACAACGGCGCCAGTACGTGGTGTGTGAGTATCCCCCACGAAAATAAGTACGTTTCATTTTAAGTAGATGGCGCCGGTGCTTGATACATTGTTTGACATCTACTCATTGTACTCTGCTCAGCTAATTTCATGTGACATTTACTAAGCGCACGTTCTTTCAAAGCTAACTTAAAACCGGTATTGTGTTCACTGTCAAATTGTGAAATTGTGGTTAAAATTATTTGTTTCCTAACAGTTCAATTGGAAACCATCAAATCAATCACGCGTATTGTGCAAATTTTTATTCAACTTTAACAGCAGGCATTTGTCCAAGGTGGTAAGTTGAACTGTGTAAATTATTTGGATCTTCCATTTGAGTTAAGTTCACAATTAATTTGTAAAAAGTAGCCGTGTTTGTGGTCAGATTGATTATAGTTGAAAGTTTTCCACCTTATTGACCGCAAAAATCGTAATAAAAAGAAAATTTAAAATAAAAACTGTGTTTGATTCAATTTAAAATTCTTTTTATTTCACACGTATGCATTTCGGTTCTCAGCTGCGGAACCATCATCAGCGAACGACTATTAAACAAAACCAAAGAGATTACAAAGTTAACTTGCATTGAAAATTATACATGTTTATAATCTCTCTGTATAATTTTCAATGCAAGTTAACTTTGTAATCTCTTTGGTTTTGTTTAATAGTCGTTCGCTGATGATGGTTCCGCAGCTGAGAACCGAAATGCATACGTGTGAAATAAAAAGAATTTTAAATTGAATCAAACACCGTTTTATTTTTAGATTTTCTTTTTATTACGATTTTTGCGGTCAATAAGGTGGAAAACCTTCCATTTGAGGTTAAATTCACCAGTCAGACCATAGTCCAGAATGCCGAGAGTACGACGTGCGAACATCGGCCGCCACACACATGCAAGCCAGCAACAAGTGTATTCACAGAACTTAAGCGAAGAACAACAAAATATAATAAGAGAAAATGCCCGATTGAGACAACGCTTGAGCACACGAAGATCATTGGCATCATACAATCGCTTGGCAATCCAATATGATCCCACTGCGAACTACAGTGATGATTAAAATTTAGATATTGGACCAATGACGACTGTATGCCGATACTGCATTGCGTTAAAGTTGAAAAGAGAAACGGCTGGATTGTGCTGCGCAAGTGGAAAAGTCAAACTGGATCTGTCAAACTGAATCTGGAAACCATTGTTCGATGGAACTGATCCCGATTCCAACCATTTTCTTCAACGCATCCTTGAATACAATAACTGCTTTCGCATGACTTCCTTTGGAGCTAATATCATTCAAGAAGGCGGCTTCATGCCGACTTGCAAGGTAAAAGATACAACACACACAACCAATCACTCACACCAATCAATCACACACCAACACAATCAATTGCAGCACATAACAACTATACATACACCACACCCTACACCATCAGACGATCAGAAGTCACACCGTATTCTTCAAAAATAAATAAATAAATTATTCTATTTTAATTGTTTGCCATCACAAATACAAGGACAAATATATCATTTGCATAGTTCAATGGTGCCCAAACGAGATGAGCTGCATCAATTTCTGCAATTTCGTCGATGGTAGATCAGCTTAATGTGCGGTGCAACATACAGGGAACACAACAGTTTAAGAGACGAATTATAGAGCAGTGGCAAGCATTTTTTCACGCTAATAACGCTGTGGTTATTATGTTCAAAACAGCATTGGAACGAATGCCATCGGATACGCACAAATTTGTCATAAGAGCGGATCGTACCACAACAGGTGAACCAACATGTGTGAAGATTCAATGCACCCATCGTTGATGATGTTGCTGCAATAATTTTTGGCGATCCAACTACATCACGAGATATTGTCGTTCAGCGAAGAAGCAATATCATGCATCGTGTAAACGAGACACATCGTTTGTACGATGCCTTACAATATCCAATCATTTCACAAAAAAATGTGGTTTACCAAAGAGCACTTCAATGAAACGGATAATTTGCGGACACGTATAACGCCTCGATTGAGTATTTACTTTGGATTCACTTTCATTTTTTACTTAGAGAAGTTCAACTAAATAACACTTCATTTTTGTAATCGAAATAAGTTCATTGCTGTTGTAAAATTAAATAAAATTTATTTTTTCAAATATAAAACAAAAAAAAAATCATTTTTCTTCATCTTTTAATCCCCAAAATTTGATGTTACAAAAAACGAAGCCTTCTGGTATCGAAACGGAGTTCGCCAGGTTTGGCAGTTTTCTTAATATATTTGTCTTCTTCTTATTTTTCTTATCCTTCTTTTCACATTATTAATAAAAACCAGTGTGTTTGGAGATGGTCACAGAAAAGCGTGTCATTCTTTTTATTTAGCTATAGTAATTTAGATTTTGAAGATTCCTTATTTTTCAGCAAAAAAACAAACTAAAAATACAGTTCATTACAATCGCTTACAGACATTTTGATTGAAAGCCAGTTGCCTGTCAAATTGTAAGTCGCTTTCATCACATCCGAAACACGAACAGGAATTTGACATATTGTAATGTAGGCTTACCACATCTTGATAATGTAGCCGCAGGCTAAGCTTCTAGGCAAAATGACACTACATTGCCGAAGTTGACTCTCTGTTTATACTCTGTGACTGTTATATTGAATAAAAATCGAACAGCTGCGACTACATCTTCTTATGATCTTCGTAATACCAATTATTTAGGGTTGTCATGGTACGTTTCGTCATTTTATCTCGATTATTGTTGTTTCGCCCAAGTTGTTTCGCATTTTGTTGTTAAATTTTTCGTTTGTTTAGTTTATTTATATTTATTTCTCGCTTCGCTTTGCATTCGTTTCGTTTAAAGATCATTTAGCCTTTGATTACTTTATATTTGGCTTGTTTTGATTTCTTTTGTTTCGTTTTTCGATTAGTTCGCTTTTGTTTACTTAGATTTTGATTATTTCGCCATCGTTTGATTGGTATTTTGCTTTTTGTGGATGAAAAAAAAGGCAAGTGGTGAAAAAATTCGCTCGAATCTTTACACCTCTAGCTTCTTTTTTTATCCACAAAGAGCAAAATACCAATCAAACGATGGCGAAATAATCAAAAATTGAACTGTATACCGGTTATTTTTGTATTTTAACAGTTTGCTTAGCTTCTCATCAAACTCTATTGAAAACTGATTAGAACCATCAAAGATATATCATATTTAAGAAGTATATTCAGAACCAATTAGTCAGAAATAATATCAAATTTCGAAATATTTATGAAATTTCTGAAAAACCGAACCGCGCGATTCTACAAGCAATAATAATCTGATAATGAGCGAAGTAGTTTGAAGAGACAAAATGCGAAAAAACAGTTATCGAAATAAATAAAGTCTAAATAATCATTTGTAGTTTCAATGGAAATGCATAAAAATGGTAAGCAAGATTCTTATCTTCTTAGTAAGTGTGTAGCGAAATGATTGAAAATCAAAGTAACAGAAAAACAAAACAGGCAATGCGAAGTAAACAAAAATAATTGTGTCAAAAACAAAATAATAGAATGCGTAATAAAATGTACGAATTACTAAATGGAACCGTGAAGGCACAGTGGCTAACAAAAATTTGAGCCCTCCTTCAAAACGCAAGACATTGAGAAGCAACTCTGTCAAAGTTAATGGTCCTTCTGTCCCGATGGAACTAGTAGTTGAGGTAGTGGATCTTGAAAATAGATCATTGCCATCTAATTCTAGTTCTGATCCTGAATCTGGTGCATATTTTACACCAATGGAGGCAGTTCCAAAACCTAAGTTAATTTTTGTGTCTCGGCTTAGGCCAGATATTAATTCAAACGATGTTTTGCGCTATCTAGTATCAAAGAAGTTAATTCCTAACGAAAATTCTAATAAATGTACTAAGATAAGTAAAACTGATAGCTTTATGTCCTCGTTCAAATTGCTTGTCCCGCCCTCGTTTTTCGACTCCATTTGTGACAGTAACTCTTGGCCTGGTGGTGCTCTTGTTTAAGAATTTTCCATCAACAGGAGAGTTAAAAACAAATTGATTACTAATACTGCTCCAAAAAACTAATTAGATTTTCCCTCTTTTATCAAAACGTAAGAGGTCTTCGCAGTAAAACTGCTGATTTGTATGTTAACTCTCACGTTTTCAAACATGACGTATTTGCTTTGACTGTAACTTGGCTAAACTCAAGTCACTTGAACACCGAAATCTTGAGTCCTGAGTTCTCGGTCTACCGCAAAGATCGGCACGTAGACAGACCAGATGATGTCGGGGGTGGTGTTCTGATTTCGGTCAGGAACACATATGTGTCGTCTCGTATACACTTTCCGTTTGAACTGTCTATTGATGTTGTTTGTGTGAAAGTCTGTACACTGTTAAAAAATATTTTTATTGTAAATGTATATATTGTTCCAAAAAGTTCAGCCTCAGCTTATTCTGAACTGGAACTGATTTTGGATCATATTTTTGAATTGTCTGACTTAGAAAGCCAAATTCTTTTAGTTGGTGACTTTAATCTATCATACGTTCAATGGTTACCCCATTGTATATGAAACATATAGTAACACCATGAACACTCCCGATGCTATAGCCACCTACCTGCTCGATTAAAGGACTTCTCTTTTGAATCGGAAAGAAAGTTAAGTGTAGAACCCTACATTGTATTTAAAATACCCAAGTGTGCCACCAAAATAAGTTTAGAGAGAACCGCAAAGTTCGTTAATCGAGCAAGTAGTTGGTTATAGCATCGTTAGTGGTCATGTTGTTACTATAGGTTTCATATACAATGGGTTACCCTCTGACGATGGATCTTTCCAAAAACCTTCTCCAACTTCACCACAGAGTGAGCTTTCTTGTTTAGATAATATTATTTCTACTGACTTGCAGCAAGTAAGCTGTACTAGAAACTATCAAAATCGTATGTTAGATTTAGTTTTCTCATCCGAAGCTATTAGCACGATAGTTCTTCAATCAAATTCGGGCATTACTAGAATTGATGATTTTCATCCCCCTTTAGACATTTTTATAGAATTAAGCAACGTCTCTCGAGATATTAATAATTTAAAAGACTGTGTATATACCTTTGACTTTCGAAAAGCGAATTTCGATTTGCTATCGAATGAATTATGCATTGCTGGTATTGAAAATATATCAACTATTGCAAATATTGACGAAGCAGTCGCTTGCTTCTACTCGATTTTAGAAAATAGCATGAAAAAAAACAATTCCCCAAAAGTTGCTTAGAAATAGTAGTTTCAGTCAACCGTGGTTTACCAAGGAATTAAAGGCTCTAAGGAACAAAAGAAACAAAGCGTGGAAGATCTATTTAACTACTCTCTCTCCAACTGACCACCAACTATTCATAAGTCTTTTTGAAGACTTCAAAACGCTTTCTCAAAATCTATATTCTAATTATGTCAATCAAATGGGGTGCTCTCTGAAAAGTGACCCAAAAAGTTTTTGGTCCTTTGTAAACTCTAAAAAAAAATCAGACGGGTATCCCCTCAACTTTGTTTTTAATAGCACTTCTTTAAAAAATACTCCTGAGATTTGCAATGCCTTTGCAAACCATTTTCGTGGATCTTTTTGTAGTACGAATTTAGAAATTGATGAACACTTTTTTCAGTATTTAACTCACTGCTCGCAAGTGAATTTTAATAGTATTCCTATTCACAGAGACAGAATTACTTACTTCCTTTCTTCTCTTAAAGATGACGTTTCTTCTGGTCCGGACTCGATTCCGCTAGTTGTTCTAAAAAAGTGTTCTTCACGTTTATCACTTCCATTTGAATATCTTTTCAAGCTTTCTTTAAAATCTGGAATATTTCCCACTCTTTGGAAAAAATCTTTTATAATACCTGTTTTCAAGAAGGGTGAAAAAATTGATATAAAAAAAAAACTACAGGCCAATTTCAAAGCTCTCATGCATACCCAAGCTATTTGAACAAGTAGTCTGCGAAAGTCTATCCTTCTTTGCAAGGAATGTTATCTGCCATCAGCAGCATGGATTTATGCAAAGAAGATCAACGGCTACCAACCTTCTATCTTTTTATCATAAATGTTCCAACGCCCTTGAATGTGGGAACGAGCTTGACTGCATTTACACTGACTTCTCTAAGGCGTTTGACCAACTCTCTCATAATATTATACTATATAATCTAAAAGCATTTGGATTTCCCCCATTATTTATTGTTTGGATAAGCTCCTACCTAAAAAATAGGTCTTATGAAGTCAAATTTCGAAATGTTTTATCAAAACCTTTCAGTGCTTTGTCTGGTGTGCCACAAGGAAGTCATCTTGGTCCCTTACTTTTCATTGTTGCAATTAATGATGTAATTTCTTGCATTTCCTCTAGCGACATTTTAATCTTTGCTGACGATATGAAGATTTTTAAAACCATCAAAAATGCTTCAGATCGAGACTTCTCACAAAAAGATATCGACAGTTTTGTTCTATGGTGTTCTAAAACGGACTTAGTTTGAACGCTTCCAAGTGCCAAAGTATGACCTTCTCCCGCAAAAGATCGCCAAGTATTGGAGAATATTCAATATCGCAACAATCCTTATCTCAAGTTTTTAGATTCTGTGACCTCGGTGTTTTATTTAGTACCAACCTCGAGTTTAATGAACACATCCACCTCATTATTAACAAATCAAATTCAATGCTTGGCTTTATTAAGCGATGGGCAAAAGAATTTAATGACCCCTATGTCACCCTCTCTTTGTATAACTGTTATGTTCGTCCGCATCTAGAATATGCGTATCAGGTGTGGTCACTATTTTATGATATTCATAGATCTCGAATCGAAGCAGTACAGCACAGATTCATACGTTTCGCTCTCAAAGGTCTTCCTTGGGAAGATCCTTTCAATCTTCCTCCTTACGAAAATCGTATTCGCCTATTAAATCTTCAAACCCTCTCACAGAGACGAATTAACAATGATTTAGTTTTTTTTCATCAATTAATAACCGGTTCAACTGATGCCCCCGACTTGCTTTCCCACATTAGTTTCAACTATCGTGGAGGATCTCACCAACTACGTAATTTAGAGTTTTTACATTGCTCCCACCACAGAACTAACTATGGCATGCATGAACCATTAGCTCGCATGAGTAGGTTATCTAACTCCTATCCTTTTGTTTTCGATTTCAACCTAAGTAAAAATACTTTAAAATTAAAACTAAGAGCCAGTGTGCCACCTGCATGACTTATATTTGATATTTTGTTATTGTAATTTAATTTCTGTTCTTATTTATGTATAGTTTTTGTTTAATAATGTGTGTTCTATTTATTAATGTACTTTTTTTTGTTTTTTTTTTGTTAAAAATTGTAATGTCTTTTATTTTTTTTTTCTCGTATACGTTCTCTTTGTGATTGTGTTGGCGTTATTTACTAACCACTAACACTTGCATTAATGATGAAGAGCGTAGATAAGTGTGTACGAATATGCTTGCTCTAAGTTCAGTACCGCTTAAGTCTCTGAGATGCAAAAAAATAGGCACCCATATAGGGTAATTGCGGGAGAGATACCACGTCGGGAGAGATGCCGCATTCAACCAAACTCTCATATCTAATCGTCCACTTAAAAAATTTTATTTTGCCTTTTGTTCCCTAGGTATTTAACTGAAAACTTAAGACAAAAAAATGGAAACATCCGAAATGCAACGGAAATTTTTTGTAATTTGTTTTGTTTTACTCACCTTTTTTGTAAAGGAAATTTTTTAGTTCGCCACAAGTAATCGATTTCTAAAGAAGCTATCGTGTGTTTTGACCAAAGTAAGTATTTTGCATAGTAAATAGGTGTAAAGGAATACTCGTTAGTGTATTTTTTTTTTGTTTCCAATTTTTTTTATTTTTGTAATGTGGTGCGGTATTTCTAATTAATTTTGGGAGAGATGCCGTGTAGTGTAGTTGCGTGAGCTTCTTTTACAATCAAGCTGGTTAGCTTACAATTATCCAGTATTAGTGGGTGTTTATACTATTGGTGGATGGGCGTTGTACTATTCGGGTAGACTCTGACTGGTGCCAACTTGGCGGCGCCCAGATGTTGCAACTTAAAGTACACGTCAATTGTGCTTACTATACCTCCAAGCGGTATCCACTGTGACCTGAAATGCTAAACTAGTAAGTGCGAGTGTTGACAAAGGAATCCGGAACAAAAGAATTGTGATCGATCAACACCATAATTGCTCTGCGAACAATGACTGACTGCACGAATCTCAGTGGTCTTCGAGAGCTTTCGCGTATATGTCCCAGCGGATGAATTTGAATGACAAAATCAACGGTGGACTTCAGCAGTCAAAAAAGCAGAAAACCCTGAAGGAGCTACTCCAACATATTTGGTTTAACGGTCTCTCAGGGTATTTCGATACTGGGACAGGGTATTGAAGTAGAGATGGTGGCGGATGAGCTCCTGGTGAGCCAACGGCAGCACTCACACCCCTGCAGCAGGGTACTGACACTGGATATTCCAGCCCTTTGTGTCCGAAGGGATCCAAAAGGACCTGACCCTCCAGGTTGGGGGTTGTGCGTAGGGTTAACTACCCAACCACCTAAAAAAAAATATGGTTCCGAAACAACCAAAAGCCTCGGATAACGATAATGATTTCAAAGTTGACGACCTAAGCAAACGAAATAAGGACAACGACCTCCGGATCTGTACGTGGAACGTAAGACCTCTTAACGGACTACGTGCAGCTAGAGAATTAGCGGACGCCCTGGACTGCTGCAAAGCAGACATAACCGCCATCCAAGAAGTGCAATGGAGTGGACCGGGCATAAAGAAGATGAAAAACTGTGACATCTACTATGGCGTCTGCTACAGACAACAGAAACAACGCTTATTTGGGTGCGGATTTGTCGTTAGAGGAAGACTCAGGGATAAGGTGATTAACCAAAATCCAGTTAATGAGCGTATAATGACCATCCGCATCAGGGCTAAATTCGCCAACATTAGCCTTATATGCGCCCACGCCCCCACAGAGGAGAAAGATGACAATTCCAAAGACTGTTTCTACGAGCTCCTCGAAGAAACATATGAGCACTGCCCTAGACACGACGTGAAAATCGTTCTTGGCGATTTTAACGCAAAACTAGGGAAGGAGGACATCTTTGGAAATACAATCGGTAAGCATAGCCTCCACGAAAAACCTCCGAAAACGGACTGAGGGTGATCGATTTTGCTGCGGGGCTAAACCTTGTTGTAAGTAGTACACGCTTCCCGCATCTCAAAATTCATAAAGGTACATGGCGATCCCCAGATCAATCAACCGTGAACCAAATTGACCATGTTGCGATCGACGCAATGCACTCTTCCAGTGTGTTTGAGGTCCGAACTTTCCGAGGGGTCAACTTTGACTCGAACCACTACCTTGTTGTAGCCAAGGTACGAATGAGGATATCTAGTTCACGACGAGCACGAACTAACGCTTTGAAGAGATATGACGTCGGAAAGCTACAATCGCAAGAGATTGCCAATGCCTTTTCCAATCGAGTGTCCCTTCAATTATCCTTGAATCCCATGCCACCAGCATTAAGCATTGAAGACCAGTGGCAGCAATGCCAAGAAGCCATCAGAACCGCTGCCTCTGAGGTTCTGGGTTTCACTCGGCCACCAAAACGAAACACATGGTTCGATGAAAAATGCAGGCAGGCAAATGCAGCCAAACAAAAAGTTCGTTGTTGCATCAGCATTTGCTGTGCAAGAGCTGCTTACGATCAGTATAACGAGATCTACTAGGAGAAAAGAAGGGAAGAACACTGACTTCTCAAAAAGAAAAAGAAGCAGCATGAGAAGCGCTCGTTTGAGGAAATAGAGAGGCGCCATGACAGGAACGAGATTCGGAAGTTTTACGAAAAGGTAAAAAGATCATGCCAGGGTGGCAAACCCCGAACTCAAGCCTGTAAATACCAGCAGGGAAACATAGTTGTAGAGTCACAGTCGCTACTGAGGATCCGGAAAGATCATTTCTGCAGACTGCTTAATGGCGATGAGGACACAAATTCCGCTGTCAGGCAGATTGCCCCATTCAGCTTGGACGATGATCAAGAATGCCGTCCTCTTGACCTAGAGGAAGTTAAGCTTGCCATATGCAAATTTAAATCAAATAAGACTGCAGGTGCAGATGGCCTTGATCCCGAACTCTTCAAGGCAGCTGGAGACCAGTTGGAAAGGAGCATGCAACAGCTGATCTGCACGATATGGTCGGAAGAATGCATGCCCGATGAATGGAACCTCAGTATCGTATGCCCGATCCTAAAGAAGGGAGACCCTCACAATTGCGATTATTATAGAGGGACAAGCCTCCTTAACGTCGCTTATAAGATCTTGTCTGCTGTAATATGTGAACGTCTGAAACTTATCGTCAACAGCTTGATAGGTCCTTATCAATGTGGTGTTAGACTAGAGAAGTCCACAATAGACCAAATTTTCACATTACGGCAGATCTTGGAAAAAACCCGAGAACGTAATATCGATATTCACCATCTCTTTATCGATTTCAAGGCCGCGTTTGACAGTATTTACAGAGACGAGCTGTACAGAGCCATGTCTAGTTTCGGCATCCCTGCAAAACTCGTACGACTATGCAGGATGACTTTGGAGAATTTACGCTGCTCCGTCAAGGTCGGTAAAGAACTCACCGAGACCTTTGATGTAGAAAAAGGCTTTAGGCAAAGCGACAAGCTGTCATGCGATTTCTTCAACATCATACTTGAACAGATTGTAAGAAACTCAAACGTCAACACCAGAGGAACAATCTTTCAAAGGTCTGTGCAATTGCTCGCCTATGCAGATGATATTGACGTAATGGGAAGAAATAAGCGTGACGTCATAGGTGTTTTTACGAGTACAGAAGCGGCAAAAAAGGGTTTGATGGTTAATGAGGGCAAAACGAAGTATATGCTGTCATCAAACAGGGACACAGAACATCGACGAATTGGACAAATCGTCACAAAAGACAGACATAACTTCGAGGTAGTACAGGACTTCGTCTACTTAGGATCCGCTGTAGACACGGACAACGACATCAGCGCGGAGATCAAACGGAGAATAATTCTTGCCAACCGTTGCTTCTTAGGGTTAAGAAGGCAATTGAGACACAAAACCCTCTCTAGAAAAACCAAGGTGACCTTGTATAAGACCTTGATCATCCCAGTCCTGCTTTACGGCGCGGAAGCATGGACTTTATCGAAAGCGGATGAGGAAACCCTTGGTCGTTTCGAAAGAAAAATTCTCCGAATGATTTTTGGTCCCGTATGCGAAGACAATGTGTGGAGAAGAAGATACAACAACGAGCTGTATGAGCTGTACCGCGACATGTGCATAACCAAAAGAGTACGCATCGCGAGGCAACGATGTGTGGGCCATGTAGAGCGGATGGACCCCGCTCCGGCTCGTCGGGTGTTCGAAAGCACATTGCAGGGAAATCGCGGAAGGGGAAGATCTCGTCTTAGGTGGCGCAATCAAGTGGATGAAGACCTCAACCGACTTGGAGTGCGAAACTGGAGAGAGCTCGCCCAAAATCGAAGTCGTTATAGAAGGATGTTGGTTGAGGCCCAGGTTCACCCCGAACTGTAATGCCCACCTAAGTAAGTAAGTAAGTGGGTGTTTTTGGTTCAAAGGCAAGTTGGCGTATCTAAGCCTTCCTCCTACTCTCAGTTATCCTTTATCATTTAGATACGGTTTCATATTGATTATTTTACTTCTTAACGGAATGTCTGGTACCCGTGTCGTAATGGTTAGCATATCCACCTGCTAACCCAAAGGTTAGAGGTTCGAATCCCAGCAGAGGCAAAAATGTTTTTCACTGGTATCGCTTTTCGCGAGGAATTGGCAAGTCCTCCGTTAGTAAATTCATTGCCATGAAAAGCGCTTTCTCAATTAGCCATTCGGAACCGGCAGAAAATTGTAGGTCCCCTCCATTCCCTCACAAGGGATGGTTGTGAGAAATGAGTTAGGCCCAAGGGCTCCTAGCTCTGTTGCGCCACCCTATTTATTTTAATTTAATAAAATTATTAATAAAATTTAAGTCTTTGTTGTTGATGAAGATCAACTCTCTCGCTTCGGTCTTTTCTAACGCAGTTATTTATCCTGGGGTTATTTGTTTATATTGAACCCACCGACTAAAGCGAAGTACGTATGCAACACTTTTTTCAATTTTTGTTTTGTTGGATAACATTTCGATTAATATTGCTACAAAGTGTTTTCTGCACTGTATGGTTGGCATCACCTTTGCATCTGTTTTTGGTTCCAGCTGTTGATGTTTCGGCCACTGTTGTTTTGATTGTTTCAGCGACTGCGGCTCTGCCCACCATAGTTCGTAATTGACATTTTTTGATAGGCATATTCCACGTGAGGAAACATCAGCTGGATTGTCTTTTCAGTTAATGTGAAGCCACTCCATGTTATCCATTAGAAATTTGATATCAGATACTCTGCTTCGTATGAACTTTTTTTTTTTTATTGTTTTGTATCCACCACAACGTAATAATTGAACCACTCCATCCACAGTAAAAAGTATGACTTCCAAAATATTTTTTATTTTATTGAGTAGTTTTGCAAGCAAA
The DNA here is from genome assembly GCA_949752695.1 of Melanostoma scalare. NCBI lineage: Eukaryota > Metazoa > Arthropoda > Insecta > Diptera > Syrphidae > Melanostoma > Melanostoma scalare. Next base: position 103,214,676 of record OX456986.1, on the reverse strand, counting down.
TGAGTTCCACATAACTCTAATTTGGGATGAGTTTTTTATTTTTGACGGGTGCGACCTTGGTTTTGGCTGTTTAATGTTTATATCTTATTTGTCATTTTTGTTTTATCATGTATAACGGCTGCGTATGCTTTTTCTGTTGCATCTGCAAATCCGTGTATTTCAATAGGACCTCCCTCGTCATTCAATATCCATTGTGGGATTTTAACTTTTCCAATTTCTCGTAAGTTTAGTAGAAAGGTCATCCATTCTTCCTTTAGTGTTTGATCAAGTTCATCATCCCAATCATAATTTGTTTGCACCACTCGAATGTGGAATGCTCTACCTGACCCTGTTTTTCACCTACATTACGATCACCAAAATTCAAAAGCAACGTGCATCGGTGTCTCCTTTCAAATTCTCTCCTATTTATAACATTATAAGGATAGTCATAACCCCTTGTAGTGCACTTGATTATATAAAAAATAATAATTTCCGTATAAAAATGTTTGCTCTTATTTCCAATTATTTTGTGCTCATAACTTGAAGTTATGGCGGTCAGCATTTGTTAATTGTTCAAAGACCGTTTTCTTAAATGAATGCCAGCATTTTGAAGATATTCAGTTGTTATTATCTATTTCCAGGTCTCTTCGTTGTTGGCGCCTGTCATTAAGTGGTCAACGTAAAATTCTTTCTTTATTATTTTTCTTACACTCATATCTTCTTCCTTACATGTTCTTGCGACTTCTTGTAGTGTTGGGACTGCTGGGAATGGGGCTGCTTCTGTAGGTAACTGTTGTCAGCTTGTACTCAGTTAGCACATCTTTTGGTTGCTCCCTCCAAAGCATTCGATGATACTCTTGGTCTTCTTCAGCTATGTTGATCTACCCATGGGCGCAGCCAGGGGGGGGGGTTCTGGGGTTCAAACCCTCCCCCCCCCCCAATTTGTAAAAGGCTTATTTAAAGAATTTTCTTTTCGAAATTGCAATTACTAAAAATGATCGCTTGCGACAAAACATTATGGAAACCCCACAGAATCCCTTCATAATGGTTCTCTAAAAGGATTTTCACTCTAACCTAAGAGATTTTTTCCGTTTTTTGTCTTATAAGACTATTTCTGAGATTCGCTTTGTTTTAAGAAGATCCAAGCCAGAGTTTATCTAATATTGAATGGGTATTTGCACGTTGCCCAAGCCTATATTCGTCAAGAATGTGCTTTAGCTCTTTATGTACATTGTAGTGCACACTCTCTCAACTTTGCTATTGCTGACTCGTGTTTACAAGCAGATGCAAAATTCAAGTCAGGTGCAAAATTGCTATGAAATCGTGCAGTCTGTTGGTTCCCACTTTGAGCATTCTGCTGAACGCACTGCTGTTTCGAATGGTATAATTCGGAAGCTATTACCGGCTTGAAATAAAAAAAAACCCTGTGTGAAACACGGTGGGTTCACAAGCATGAAGCCGTTATGAGATTAAAGGAAATTTATAAAGCTATTGTCAATGAACTCGAAGAACTCCAAACTAGCCACAGTAAAGAAACATCGAAGCAAGCTATGCCTAATGATTCTTCAAAAAGTCATGAGTTTTAGATTGTCGCTGTCAAAACAACTGCAAACAGTTAACACCGATCTCAGCATTCATTCACATGGATAATGTTATTAATGCTTTGCAACTTTTGAGAAATAGAGTTGACAATGAGTATTAGAGACCGGGCTAGTAGACTAAAAATCCAGAGAGATCAAAACGGAAAAAACCTTCTTATACATAAAACACTATTTTTGTTTTTTAAAAAAAATTTGTCTTCTAAACTTTTAATACTCAGACATTTTTTTGACTATATTCTTATTTTCACTAAAACTATAAGCAAATAGAATAAAAAGTAAATTTTATTTGAAACTACAAATTATAAATAAATAAACTAAAATAAATTATAAATAAATAAAACTAGACTAAAAAAAATAAAATTAAGTTAACAAACAAAATCCACTCCTTGTTGTATCACATAATAAATAAGGAAATTAAATTAAATAAACAACTTAAAGCTATTTCGTGTGATATAACAAACTAAAAACTTAAAAGAAAACGCGGTTTTTCGCACATTATGTCCTCATTATTTTGAAATTACCAAGGAAAAAATTAGTCAACTTACACAAAAAAAAAATAATCAACTTACCCCGCTCGGTCCTTCAGATCTAAACTAAAATCAAGATAAAGCACGCAACCACCAGCTTTTAAGAATAGCAACACAAACTGTACTCTTTTTCAAAAAAAAAAAATTACATTGAACACAAACACCCTTATAAAAAAAAAGGGAAACAAAAAAATTTCTGACGAACGCAAAAGCTTTTTTTTGGGGATAATACCCGAACGATGTCCGAAACCAGCGAAAGACAATATACATATGTAAGACTCAGCAAGCAGGTGTGCTCAATGTAACAAGAGGAATAAACTTGAAAGAAATGGTTTTCTTTTAAAGTTATTGGCGCAGTTTTTATGTATTCGGCAGTGCTACCCGAAAGAAGTACATCCTTCGTCAAAGCAGTACTTGAAGTGTGAAAAGCAGCTATGATTATCTCATCCCCTAGTCCAAAATCTGCTTTGGAATGCTTAGGTAAGTGCGATAAAAAATTATATTCATATATTTACACGTTCCAACAGATATTGGCTACCATACCTGTTTCCACTGCTACACCAGAAAGGACTTTTTTAAGCCTACGGAGACTTAAAAACTACTTGCGGAACACAACGAGTGAAAATAGACTTAACGGCTTGGCTTCTTCTTTTTTTCATATATATAAAGGTTATTTATTTCATGCACTTCCTTTAGTTTTTTTTTTCTTGAAACACCACACCACAATGTATCCATCCAAAAACCGTATTCTCTCCCACGATGCCGTTTTGCTTTCTGACTCCTTCTTCAATTAATTTAGATATACACTCATGGTCACACAATTAAGTCATTTTAATAAAATTAGGTTTACATATCCATATATTAAGTACAAATTACAACGAAAGCAAAATTTGTTCAAATTCTAAATATTTACAATCTCAATCATTTAAAAAAAAACAAAGAAAATAATTTCCACTATAACAAGGGTCATTTCTTTAACAAAAAATCAATAATATATAAAATAAGTGTGGCCAAATAATTAAGTCACATGAAAAAAATTTACAAAATATGATAAAAAACATAGTTTTTTTAACCACACAGTTGATCGTAGGATAGCCTTTCTGTTTCGATACGGCGGATATTCTCCTTGGCATGGAGTCCACCAAACCTTTCCATTGCTCTACGCTACTATTTATCCACTCTTTCTGCAAAATACTCCAGAGAGTTGTCTTGCTGGTTGGTTTTTTTTCCGGAACTTTTTTTTTTAGAATGTCCCCAAATTTCCAATAGGGTTAGTTTAAGTCCGGTGACATTGCTGGCCACCCCAAAACATTCATTTTACGATCTTCAAGGAAAGATTTCACAACTCTTTACTTGTGTTTGGGGTCATTGTCGGGCTGAAAAATCCATCATTGGGGTTTTGAATTGAATAGAATTGCCGCCATGTCTAAAGGTCTTTTTGGTGTATCTTGGGTTCAGCTCAGCATTTCTCATCAACAAATATTGTGTGAGGTGAAGGTCAACATTATGGAAATGATGGCAACCCGTATATTAGACGTCCCAAAATGCTGAGCTGAACCCAAGATACACCAAAAAGACCTTTAGGCATGGCGGCAATTCTATAATGGTTTGGGCGTGTTTCACAAGCCATGGTGTGTCGGTCAGCTGTTTCAAATAAACGGTAAAATGACAGTTATTGACTACCGGGACATACTGGACACAAATCTTCTCGGCGACTGCCTGAACCAATTACCCCAATGATGGATCTTTCAGCCCGACAATGACCTCAAACACAAGTAAGGAGTTGTGAAATCTTTCCTTGAAGAGCGTAAAGTGAATGTTTTGGGGTGGCCAGCAATGTCACCGGACTTAAACCCTGTTGGAAATTTGGGGACATTCTAAAAAAAAAAGTTGCGGAAAAAAAACCAACCAGCAAGATTACTCTCTGGAGTATTTTGCAGAAAGAGTGGAAAAATAGTAGCGTAGAGCAATGGAAAGGTTTGGTAGACTCCATGCCAAGGAGAATATCCGCCGTATCGAAACAGAAAGGCTATCCTACGAAATATCAACTGTGCGGTTAAGAAAACTATGTTTTTTATCATATTTTGCTTATTTTTTTCATGTGACTTAATTATATGGCCACACTTATTTTAAATATTATTGATTTTTTGTTAAGGAAATGACTTTTGTTATAGTGGAATATATTTTCTTTGGTTTTTTTAATGATTGTAATTGTAAATATTTAGAATTTGAACAAATTTTGCTTTCGTTGTAATTTGTACTTAATATATGGATATGTAAACCTAATTTTATAAAAATGACTTAATTGTGTGACCATTAGTGTATATCACTACCGATGACTAATGTCGATTTCCTTTCACCCATTTGCAGTCGACTGCAGTCGCTATTAAATTCGATTCTTTTTGGGTATTTAGGAAATTAAAAAAGGAGTTTTTCTATGAATGTGTGTGTGTGCACCCGACTGATGAAAAAAAACAAGCACAGAGACAGTTTTTATATTTTTTTCACCAAATGTTTTCCAAATTCTCAACTAAATACAAAACAGTTCTGCTTCCTTTAATTTTTTTTTCATATGCTGATGTTTTTGTTTGCCGTTTTCGATCTGTCAAAATTGTTGACTGCAGTCGATTTTTTTTCCTGCTAAATGAATTCTTCTGAAAGGAATTCGAAATACGTCAATTCGATATTTTTTATTTAAATTTGGGTCTGGCAGAATGTAGTTTTCCCATTTATTTTTATCAAATTCAAAGGATTGGTAGTGGTTTAAAGAGGGTTTGGGTATTTAGGAAATTAAAAATGTAGCTATTTTTTATGGATGTGTGTGTGTCCAACCGACTGATGAAAAAAAACAAGCACACAGACTGTTCTGCTTCCTTAAATTTTTTTTTCATATGCTGATGGTTTTGTTTGCCGTTTTCTATCTGTCAAAATTGTTGGGTGCAGTCGATTTTTTTTCCTCCTAAATGAATTCTTCTGAAAGGAGTTCGACATAAGTCAATTCGATATTTTTTATTTAAATTTGGGTCTGGCAGAATGAAGTTTTCCCATTTATTTTAATCAAAGAAAAGAGTACCAAAAACTCTGACTGCATTTTGTTATTGCTCATAAATCTAGGTTTTATCTCCAACTGCACCCTTGAATTTGATGCCCTGACTGCTGCATCCGATAGTCCAGTTTATTGTGTTCTCATTTTTTTTTTTTTGATCAATTAGTGCCCTTAATAAACTAGTTTCACCGGTAGACGATATGGCTGATATTTGTGCTGTAGCTAATATCACCATTGGATTGTCATTATCTTGTACCATAAGGGAAGATAAGGATTGGTTGTTGTCTGAGCTATACGATTTTTTGTGTTGATTTCCCAAAACATTTCTCTTTGTTTGATAGTTGTCGCTGTGTAGTAGCGTGTTGTATGATTTATTACACTTCTTACATTTTATTTGAGAGAAGCATTTGGTTTCTGAACAAAGTTTGAGGCAGATGTTTGCGCATGTGTTTGTTTTGTACATATGTACATTGTACATACTCTAATCGATTGGGTATCATGGTGTCTAAGAATTGATCACAATAATGAATTCGATGTCCACTCTGCTTAAAATATTCACAATTTTGATCACATCTGTTTACTTGGAGGTAGTTCACTTGTTTTTGAATTCTAGTTAATGTTGTTGTAATTCAAGCGTCTTAAATAGCTGCTCCAAAAACTCGAAAACATCTTCTAATTTTTGTTTTTGGCTTCGTTTTCTCACGTACTGCTCATGCTCATATAATTGTAAAACCTTTTTGTCCAATTTCCGTAGGAGGATTTGAGTTAATATTTCATTGTTTTCATTATCTTTTGCATATTATTGTTTTAATTATTGAAATGCATTCTTTTTATGTATCGTGGAGTTTTTTTAAACTACAAATTAGGTGATGAAGCGTTCATTGTTGGCATGTCCAGCTAGTTGTTCATCCGGGTGGAAAAATTTATTCTCGCATCTTTTGACGAGAATTTTCTATGCTTCATTACAATTTGCTGAAGTTTTTTGTATGAAGTTAGCAATCCACATCCGCGCTTCCCCAGATATGCATGATCTCAAATGAATCTGGAATTTTGCTATTGTTGTGGATTACCTCCAAAGTAGATCACAAAATATTTTCCATTCTTCTATAATCCCTTTGAACTTTAGTAGTTCGATTGTAAGACTTTTTGTAAGTACGTTTCGATGTCTATTTACTTCTCTGTTCTTATTTTCTTCTTAGTCAAGTAGAAGCAGCTCCACCACCTTCTTATTCGGTTATGACAATTCGTTTTCTGAATTAGTATTTTTCGATTGAATTAATTTTTGCAGGCTGAAAGGGATCATTTCATCGTTTTATTTTTCTAATCTATATATCTTTGCTGCGAGGATGAAACGTCGCTAAATTTGCTTTTTCTATTGTGTTTTGCAATTTATCCATTATCATATGTAGGTATGTTTGCCACATCATATAGGACGCCTCCTTGTTCTTCTCTCTGGGCTGTGGTTTCTGCCTTTGGAATCTCGTTTAGTGTCGTTTTCATCATTGACTCATTGATTTTCTCTTGTTTTTTCTAGTTCAATTGTTGAATGATGTCTCAGTGTTTTCCATTCGTCCAGTTTCCTGGATGAGGTTGCTTCGTTTTTAGTTTGTTCCTCGCTTTCAGGGCATTGGCTTACTAATAATTTTTTAAATGTTTCAGCGAACCCTTCTGCTATTTTAATCCACTGTTCTGTGAAATAGGGGACATCAATAGCTCCAACTAGATGTAGCAAATTGTTTTTTTCTCTGAATACGAGTATAATGTTTTCGACCTTGATGTACAATGTCCCATCTCTACCAATAAGTTATACATAACATACACATGAAATATACACACATATATCAGCTAGTGTGGTGGTCTCACTTCTTTGAGAATTATCTTAAGAGTTCAGTTAATTGTTATCGCTCAAATAAAGAACATCTAACAAATTAAAAAGGTCTTTGAAATTATACAACATGGCGCAGCCGGTTTAAAGAACAAAGAAAAATAAGGAAAAGAATACCTAATAATAAATTCGACTAAAATACTAAAAACAAAGTAAATAAAATGGCTAATTGTGATTTTCAAAAGCCCGGCCCCTTAATATTGGATGTCAAGGAAAATTGGCTGAAATTTCAGAACATGTGGAAAATTTATACTGTGGCCACAAAAACCGACACTGAAAGTGAGGCTATCCAAACCGCAAGATTCCTATCATGTGCTGGAGAAAAGGCCATCGAAGTTTTTCAAACGCTTCCTATAGCAGAGGTTAATAAAAATAAAATCAACGAGGTATTAAAAGCATTCGCAACGTATTGCATGCCAAGAAGCAACGTGGTCTTCGAGCGGTACATTTTTTTTTCACGAAGCCAGAAGGAAGGAGAGCCGTTCGAACAATTCTTATCAGATATCGTCAAATTGGCAGAGAGCTGTGACTTTGATTGTCAAAAAGATGACATGATCAGAGATCGAATCGTCATGGGTATTGCAGAGCAAAATGTACGAGTTCAGCTTTTGAAAGCAGATAATCTGAACCTACTTAAGGCTAAGGAACTTTGCCGAGTGGCAGAACAAGCGAACATGCAAGCTCAACAGATGCAGGCAGAGCGAGGATCGATTGCAGTTATTTCTAAAAAAAATCATCAACACAAAAAATTTATTAATCATCCTAATCAATCTAATTCAAATTTTAATAGAAATCAGACTTCTAAATTTTCATCTTGGTCTAATTTTAGATCCCCAATGAATGTGACAAAGATGAGAGACCACCTAACTAGTGAAGAACAAACAAATTCAAGAAAAAACATAAATATTATCGGGTGCGACAAGTGTAAAAGAAGTCATATGCATGGTCGCTGTCCAGCATTTGGACAAACATGTTTGAGGTGCGGCAAGTATAATCATTTTGCGTCAGCATGTAGATATAAGAGTGTAAATGATATAAACAGTAACGCATTCTTTTATGAAGAGGATGATGATGAGTCATACATAGATTCGATAGAGGTGGTCGGTTGTAGTTCGATTGGTGGCATTGATTCGATAAATCAGGTTCGACAGAGTTGTAAGAGTTGGTATGAACATATTGCGGTAGGAAATAAATTGGTTAAATTTAAATTGGACAGTGGAGCCGATGTCAATATTATACAACTAAAAGATGTCCAAAATATGAACTGTGAACATAAAATAAGACCGGTAAAAACTAAACTAGAGGCATATGGTGGTTCTCATATTCCTACAAAGGGGTTAGTCAATCTACGTACTCAATATAAAAATAAAGTAATTGAAGCAGATTTTATGGTAGTCGGCAGTGATTCGAAACCAATATTAGGGCTTAGTTCATGTGTTGACTTAGGTTTAATTCGAAGAATGCAGGAAGTGAGCAACATTGATGAATTTATTCATCAAAATAATGATATATTCTCGGGCGATGGACGATTCCCAGACAAATGCTCATTAGAACTAAAACCCAATAGTGTTGCTATTAGTAAACCTCGAAGGCGAATACCAATTGGTATAAGGCATAAGGTTAGAGAAGCACTTGAGACTATGGAGCGTCGTGGAATAATCAGTAAGCTTGATCAACCTTCTGCATGGTCACATCAACTTGTAGTTGTTGAAAAGGCCAACGGGTCTTTGAGATTATGTCTTGATCCGAGCGCACTTAACGTGAATCTGAAAGATGAGCACTTTATAATTCCTACACTGGATGATTTTTGTGAGGCAATGAGAGAACTCAGGTACTTTTCGGTTTTTGATTTAAAGGAAGGATTTTGGCAGCTTGAACTAAGTGAAAAGTCTAAGGAATTAACAGCTTTTAGTACGCCATTTGGGTCGTTTTTTTATAATGTGTTGCCTTTCGGTATTAAAACGGCACCGGAAAAGTTTCAAAAACTGAATTCAAAATATTTCGGCAGCTTACCGGGCACATTTGTTTATATTGATGATGTCATAGTCGGAGGAAAAACAAAAGAAGAACATGACAAAAATGTCGAGAGAGTACTGAGGAGGGCTCGTGAAGTAAATGTTAAATTTAACAAAGAAAAACTGCAGCTTTGTGTAAACAAGGTTAAATATTTAGGTCATCTTTTCACTGGTGATACACTTTGCCCAGATCCTAGTCGAGTTGAAGCTATAATAAAACTTAAAGAACCACAAGACAAAAAACAACTACAGAGTGTTATGGGTATGTTCAATTACCTTCGCGCTTTCATACCTAATTTTTCGAGTGTAAATGCACCTCTTAGGGAGTTGTTAAAAAAAAATATTGAATTTCAGTGGTCTTTGAGTCATAGTAAAGTTTTCAGAGAGATAAAAGAGACTCTTGCCAAACCTTCTATTCTAAACGTTTTTGATCCAAAGAAAAAAATTTTGATTCAAACTGATGCTTCGAAAAATGGATTAGGATGCTGCCTTTTTCAAGAAGGAAGACCTGTGGCATACGCATCCAAAAGCTTGACCGATACTGAAACAAAGTATGCCCAGATCGAGAAAGAATTACTGGCTGTTGTGTACGCTTGTGAGAAATTTAAAAACTACATATATGGGTACCAATGTACCATTAATTCCGATCATAAACCATTGGTTTCTTTAATAAAAAAGGATGTGGGTGAAATTCACTCGACTCGCTTACAGCGAATGAAATTAAAACTGTCAAAGTATAATTTGGAAATTAAGTTTGTTCCAGGAAAACTGTTGCACGTAGCAGATTTACTGTCGCGAAACTTCATGAATGATCCTGTAATTGATATGGAATCATCTTTAAAGGATCTCATACACAGCATTAATATGAGTTATTAATATGATCCAAAAAGAAAGCTGTTTGAAGATGAGACTCGAAAAGATGTGGTATGACAGACTCTTGTTGACCTATACAAAAATGGTTGGCCATCAAATCAGCAAAAACTACCAGAATATGCAAGGTTCTTTTGGCAATTTAAAGACAAAATTTTTGTAGAAGACGGTTTAGTTTTTTATGAGAATCGAGTCTTTGTCCCAAAGAATTTAATAAATGAAATGTTGAACGTCCTCCATAAGTCTCACATGGGAATAACAAAAACATTGAATAAGGCTAAGGACACTCTTTATTGGCCTTATATGAATAGAGATATTGAGGATATGATTTTAAAATGTAGAAAATATAAAAAATTTAGACCTGAGAATAAGAAACATTCTATGATTCCGCACCCTGTTCCAAATAGGCCATTCCAAAAAATAGGATTGGATTGTCTCGATTATGGGGGAAAATCGTATTTAGTTGGGATGGATTTCTTTTCCAAATGGATTGAACTCCACTCAGTCACAGACAAAACTGCATCAAGCATAATTAAGATTTTAAACAAAATATTTTCGAGTCATGGTATACCACAATATATTGTCTCTGACAATCAACCGTTCAATTCATACGAATTACGAAATTATGCAAAAATTTCAAACTTTGATTTTATATTTACAAGTCCAAGATATCCGAGATCAAATGGTCTGGCTGAGAAAGCTGTTCACATTGCAAAATCTATTCTTAAAAAAATTAATGAATCTGAAGGTAGTTTAGAAGAAGCTCTTTTAGAGTACAAAAGTACGCCAATTCCAGGAATTGGGTATTCACCAGCGGAAATGCTGATGAATCGTAAACTAAGAACGTGGTTACCGATAAAAATGAAGATCTTGAGCCGAAAATTCCAAATAACTTGCAGATAATATTACAAAAACGTCAAGAAAAAAATTCAATACGCAACAATCCAGTTCGACCCCGTCGCGAAATGGATTTTAAGGCAGGAGAAAAATCCGAAAGTCCGAGATCATACGTTCTCCAAAACGAAAATAATAATATCATTCGCAGAAATACATTTCACTTAAGAAGGTCAATGAATTCTCCTCAAATAAGACTACCTGAGTCAGAAGAGAGAACACCTATTGCCTCTAGAAACAGTAATGACTCTTCACCTTTTGCCTCTAGAAATAGTGACTCTTCACTTGAATTAAATAATGCTAATCACACTAACTCGTCTACTTTATCGTTAGACAACAATGGCAACCAAGATTCCGAATCAGTGCAGCCACCCAGTGAAGGTTACACTACAAAATTTGGTCGAATAAGTCGTAAGCCAAACTTCTACACACCTCAGTAAAATTGAACTATAATCTCCACATGGAATTTAAATTAATATTATACTTTAACTTTAAATGAATTATACTGTTGATGTTACTTGTGCTCTTACATCTAAAGACCATTAATGGATATGCTAACTAAATTTAAAGAAGGAAGATGATGTATAATGTCCCATCTCTACCAATAAGTTATACATAACATACACATGAAATATACACACATATATCAGCTAGTGTGGTGGTCTCACTTCTTTGAGAATTATCTTAAGAGTTCAGTTAATTGTTATCGCTCAAATAAAGAACATCTAACAAATTAAAAAGGTCTTTGAAATTATACAACAGACCTGAAGCAGGATATCTTGTTTTTTGTTTAGTGTTGATACTTTTTCTGCCTCTTTTATTAAATTTTCAAATATGTTTAGAACTTCGGTTTGATTTTTAATAATTTTAGGTTGATTTGACGTCATTGTTTTATTAACACTTTTTTATCACTTTGTCAGTATTTTGCTCTGACAACGATTCTTTCACAACATGTAAAATTTTTTTTTTGTTCGATTCATAATCACACTAGTACAATCCTTACTACATCATTTTATAATCAAAACGGACCCTCTGGTCACATCAGCAACTTCTCCATATAGTAAACCATGTCATATCGAGAGCTTTTCCGTAACTTCGGACATAGAGAGCTTTTCAGTAGTTTGATGTAAGGCATCCAGGTATTTTTCTACACACACACAGTCACTCACAAGCAAACGCCTTCCATTAGATGTATTTATTTATTTATTTATTCAATCTACGATTTAAGAAATCTACAGATTATGCTTACAGCTAATATATCTATACAAATTTATATAAAATTCAATTTGAAACTAAGAATTAGTTAAAAACAATGAACAGAGGCAACTTTTGAAATGAAATCTTGTAGTAGTTACATCAAGATTGTTGTAATACAAATTAAAAAATGAACAGCAATGAGAAATTGGTTCCCTTTGACCGTAGTTTGTAGAATGAGGTATTTCATAAATAAAAGGTCTCATTCTCAATGATCGAATAGGCGCATAAATATTGATTGAAGATAAAAGAAATTCACAATCAATATCATTCGAAATAATATCACGAATAAATAATACACTATACATTACACGTCTTGACTCCAGAGTTGGTATTCCCAATAACAAACATCTACTTTTGTAGTTAAGGTTTACACCATTATAGGAAGAAAATTGTCTCAAAGCAAATCTTAGAAAATTTTTTGGAATTTTTTCAATTCTATTAATCAATTTTTTTGTCGCAGGATTCCAAATAACTACACTGTATTCTAATAAAGGTCGAACAATTGAACAGTAAATAGCTTTAAGAGTATAAGGATCTTTAAAGTCGCTGGAATTTCTTTTTAGAAAACCTAACATACTGTTTGACTTTGAAACAATGTAAGAAACATGAGAGTCGAAACTTAGTTTAGCATCAAATATTATTCCAAGATCTTTAACTTCATGAAGCCGGTATAATTTAAAACCTTGTAAGGTGTAATCAAAAACAATTTGATTAGACAGACGACAGTAAGTTAAAACAGAGCATTTAGACAAGTTAAGGTTTAGATCATTTTGCCGGCACCAAACCTCGAATTTGGAAATATCTTGTTGAAATGCAATGCAATCATTATAATTTTTTATGATTTTAAACATTTTTATACCAGAAGAAGCAATAATTGGGAATGATTCAACATCCCCAATTTTAACAATTTGCATTCTATCAGTCAGATAAGACCAGAACCATTTAAGAAGAGTGCCGTCAAAACCATATAATTTTAATTTTTTAATTAAAACAAGGTGATTTACTCTACTAAAAGCTTTAGTAAAATCGGTATATACAACATCCAATTGGCATCGATTTTCAAGCGTTTTAAAACACGTTTTTGAAAAACAAGCCAAATTTGTAGTTGTTGACCGACCACGATAAAAGCCGTGCTGGCTGTTTGAAATGTGGCATTTAATGACAGCATATATTTTATTTTTCATGATTTTATCAAAAAGTTTTGGAATGGTTGGCTGCTTACATATTGGGCGATAGTTTTCAATTTTCTTTTTATCACCATTTTTAAAAATTGGGTTTATATGACCGATTTTCTATTCGTTTAAGAAAATTCCAGTTGAAAGTGGTTGATTGATAAGAACTGAAGCGGAAGGCTTAAAGATTTGAAGCAATGCTTCAGTACAATCGGAAAAATTCCATGAAAATCAGGACTGAGTGAAGCCTTCAATTCAAATAAAGCCGTAGAAACTTCATCCATTTCACTGCTCAACAAACAGCAATCAGTCATTGGAATTAAATTATTAGAAAAATAATTATTTCCAACTTCTGAATCAGAAGTATTATAAACACTTTGAAAGCTTTCTGCAACCCAATTTACAATTGTACGAGAGTCACTCGAAAATTCATTCTTATAAGCCATTACTGTAGGAAACCCGACAGATTTACGTTTTGAGTTCATAAATCTCCAAAAATTTTTAGGATTTTGCTTCAATTCAATTTCAGTCAAATGAACATAATTACTATAGCAAAATTTTGAAAGAAATACATACTCTTTCCTTAGACGCGAATATAGAGTGAAATCATCATTGCTATTCGTATGCTTGTAATTTTTGAAAGCTTTATTCTTTTCATTTTTAAGTTTGCGCAATCTAAAATTCGACCAAGGGGGATGAGAGTTAACTTTAAGTAAAGAACGCCGAACAGAGGAATTCAATTCTCTTACAAAAATATTTAAAAAATTATCAAAATTGTCTTTCAGTTGATTATTCAATAACAGTTGCCAGTCGATTCTGAGAAACGACTCATTTAAGATATTTAAATTAATAGAGTTGAAATGATATTTAAATTAACTAACAAACTGATAAGCATTGACATTATTGAAGCAAATATTATTCAGAGAAATGGACATGGCAACGTGGTGAGTTGAATTTGAGAATAAAGGGATGCATTCAGAAACATTTACGTCGGATCCATCATTAGCAAATACCAAATCAAGCATTCGTTGCAATGAGTTATGCACGAAACTAAATTGCGTTAAATTTAAGGCAAAAAGGGTATCGACAAAATCAAATTCTTTTTCAGTTGTAAGAACAACTGGTGAAACCCTATTTTCTTGTTGCATCCATTTAATTCCACCCAAATTAAAATCACCAATTACACAAACAGTAGATTTATAATCAGAAAAATTAGAAATAATTTTTTTAATATTATGCAAATGACTTGCATAAATAGATAGTTGAGAGTCAGGAGGTATATATCTAAGAAAAATTAAGAACTTAAGATCATTATTGCCTTGAATACAAATACACAGTTGTTCAGTATTTACTTCTAAAGAATATAAATCAAGATCAATAGCATAAGCAGAAAAACCATTACGAACAGCCAAAAGAACACCGCCACCTCTTCCGGATCCAACATCATAACGATCACGCCGAAACACAGTAAAATCAAGGGTATCGAAAACTTCTTCATTTCTTATATCATAATAAAACCAGGTCTCAGCAAATGCATAAACATCGTACTCAAAAGAATCAACACAGGCATAGAGATCGTGAATTTTACCTCTTAACGCCTCAGTAGGTGTTGATACATCGAATTTGGATACATGAAACCATTGATGAGTTACAAACACCTTTAAACCATCGGCAACATCTTCACCACATACATGCATTGTAGCAATTTGCGGACGAACATCAGCAGTTTCCAAAACATTATTTACAAGTGCATCACTTTCACTTGTCGATGATTTTTCTCTGAGTACGTATGAACCTGTCCCCTTCACACTAGTTTCAGCTCCTAACACACCATTTGCACTACTCCTCACCCTCTCTGATATAAGTTCTCCATCGAGTAAAGCCACTCTTTGACCATCATTCGAAGAGATCAAATTAGAAACAGAAGCTGTGCATTTTTTATTGATATTAGCCGCGTTTTATTATCACAATGATCTAATCAGGATCAGATCTTCATAATAAAAGAGCTTTAGATCATCATATTTCCAGTTGGAAGCTGTGAGAGACTCGCTCTCTCAACTGACATCTCAAAAGAGTTGCAGAGTTGCCCTACGAACTTTTTTTTCAATGGTTAATTTTTTGTTCTTTTTTTTAGGGAAAAATGATATTCATCCACTTTGTCAAATATATATTTTTTTGCACTAATTCTTATTAATTTCACGAATATATGTTTTGTTTTGTAAAACTTTTTCATTATGTCATGTATTATACAAAGATGAATAAATGTGAAGTTTCTCGCTATCTATCTAAAATATATTTCATTTCACACAGATAAAAGTGTTCATGTGGCAATACTGTTGTTATTGGAAATATTGGAAATGATACCAATGTTTTCAATGGAAAGTCTCCTCTTGTGTGAAATAGAAGAACTAATTTTTAGATCACAAAAATAGATCCAACTAAAAAGCAGGATTTCGCTTTGTTGTTGTAACGCTAATAAACCCATGATCTGATCCGGATCAGATCAATAATAAAACGCGGCTATTGATGGATTCTCCACTTCCCTCACAGGTACCGTCAGTTGAGTGCTGGTGCTGGTGCTGGTACATTATAGTGATGATACTTTGTGGATTCGGTTGAACATATTCGTTTAGGGAATTAGTCTTGGACGTTGGTTGTACATTACACGGCCTTAGCAGTATTTAAAAATAAAATTCGGTTGTGTTGTTCTACATAGTAAAGTAGTGCAACATCAACAAGTCGCTTAGCCTAGTGGGTAAGCTGGCAAGTTGTCAGTCGATCTTTGACTTTCGAGTAGGCAAGGCTTTAGCAGAGCAGTGTCAGTGTATTTTCAAGTGAGTGCAAGTTTAAGTGCAAATTAAGTTATCGATTTGATAACTGAAAAGTAAGCGCAGTGGTAGAGTGGCGGAGTTGAAAATCAACGTCCATGATTCTGACTAGGTTTGTTTTAACTTGTAAAAAAACTAGGGGAAAAAATAACTTGTAAAAAAACTTTCTTAAGAAAAAGGAAACACGTCCACTCAGTTATCGTTATAATCAGTTTGTATTTCTTCCATTACATAATTTACTTTGTATACCATTAGAGGTCATATTAAGAACAAATTCTATGTTATTGTTATTGTTTACATATTTCAATTGACATAAATTATTTGTGGATTGTATTTAAGTATAGTTCGATTTAATATTCTAATTGAAACATTTCTGATAATTTTTGTACATTCGTACAGTCCAGCAATCGGAAACAATTGTGTTTAGAACCTCGTTGGCTCGGGCTTCATGGGATACGAGAAAGAACTGGCGAAAGCTGGTGATCGTTGATCTACATGGCCACCCACTGCCAAGCAAAGTAGTAGTCAAATACCTCGGCCTCTGGCTAGATCAGTATCTATAGTTTAACAAACATATGGATGCGGCTCTGGCCAGGGCTAGAGGAGCTTTTGCTCTGACAAGGCGACTATTTCACAGCAGTCAACTTGATAGCAGAGTGAAAGTGATTTGCTACATGGCCCTCATAAGGCCAATGATTGTCTATGGGTGCCCCGTGTTGTTCAATGTTACAGCGTCTCAAATGGAAAAGATTCGGGTGTTTGAGAGACAGTGTCTGCGTACCTGTCTTGGATTGCACAAAACACCAGAGTCGGAGTACAGAAAATAATATCCTAATGGGGTCCATTACAACGGGGCTCAAATAAACAGGATCGACAAATTCATTCTAAAACTGACTCGTGGTCACGCTGCAAGAGCTGTGACCTCGACCAATGGCCTGATTTTTGGGGCTTATTACCCCAACACTGAATATATGGAGAAAACGCGCTTCAGTGGATTTGTCCCACCGGAGGCTTTCCTCTACTTTGATATGGTAGGGTTGATTCAGGATAGGTTGGCGGTTCCGCTAATCTACCACGTCTGCCGTAAGTCCGTGGAACGACGGCTCCCTTACAACCGAGACGACACCGCAGTAGGCGGAGAAGCTGTAGAGCTCCTCCGGTTCAGTAGGGCGGTTTCTGATCGCGATCGTCGTGACGTTTTTAAAACGTCGAAAATGTTCTGGTGGTTGTCGGAGCAACAACATGAATTTGATATTGATAGCGAGTCACCAATGGCTGGCTTACACAGGTTTAGCGTGTAGGGTATATGGGGTGGGCACAGTGGCAAACAAAAAAATCACAAGATCCGAAAAACAAAGAAAAAAGACTTAAAATAAAAAAAAAAAAAAAAAAAAAAATCACAAAATACAAAAACCCCAAAAAAAAAAGAAATTACAAAATACAAAAAACCAAAAATAAAAAAAAAATTTAAAAGCTGCTGTGGCTGCTCTAGTTTTAAGTAGATTTAAGTAGTTTTAATTATTTTTAAGAAAACACAAAAAAGAATGATCCTGAAAACTAAGTTTTATAAAAATTTTCTAGTTCTTGTTTTTAATTCATAAGGTATTTTAAGGCCTAAAGGCATTAGTAGTAAGATATTGAATAATTAAGAGTACCCGCCTAGGGTCAGTAAATTAATTAAGTTATTATATAAGCTAGTTTTACACATTTTTGTTAGCATATAGGTAGATATACGAAAAGTTAAATAAAAATGAATTGAAAAAAAAGAGTGGCGGACTCTAAAGCCAAGGGTCGTGGGATCAAATCCCACTCAGAGGCGACCAAAATTTTGGAAGGTTTTTTTCATAACCGGGAGGTAGAAAACGCGATTGACTGGGAAGAAAAACGAATGGTCAAGGATAAAAGGGCAGGGGCATCAAAAGATGCCTCTACGAGTAAAACGTTGTTGGAAGAAGCAACAACAAGCAACACAGCAGCGGAAACAACCGCAAAACTGATAGCGGCAACAACCGCAACCACAGCAGAGGCAGCTGGAACTGCAGTTAAAAGGAGGCAGCGCCTAAAGGTAAAACCGAATTTAGTGCCCCGTTAGCAGAAGGCGAAGGGAGCGACAGAGGAGGTCGACGACGATTTAATGGCGACCGACACAGAAAGAAAGAAACTCGACTTACGATTATAAGTCAAACGATGGCGAAGGCCGGTACACAGGTAGCGGCAATTCGTTCGCTGCCTTGGCAGATGACAACAAAAATGACGAAGACTATGTCTCTCACCGAGACTGAATGAGGAAATTGCCGAATTAAAAAATAGGCAAGAGGCTCATAGGTGAGCGGAGAGGGAGGCGTATCAACAACAGTCGCATCCAAAAGTTGATGTGCCTAAAGAACATAAATAAAAAAAACTGCTACCGAAGAGCAGCCACAGGGGACCGCGGCGAAAAAAGCCGCAACACACTGACAGATCCAAAAGTAGCAGAAGCAGCCAGCAGACCAACAGCAGCAACCAGCAGAGCAGCAGTCAACCCAACAACAGCAACAAAAGAAGAAGACAAAGAACAGGGTGCCCCTATCAACACCCTAAAGATGGAGCTTCAAGCCACCAAAAACTTATGTAAGTCCGCCATTGGTGACAAATTTATTATTAAAATATAAGGATGCTAAGATGGGAAAAATTAAACAGGCACGGGGACATTTAACAATGTCTTCGTTGCCAACGGTTCGGTCACGCCGCATTCAACTGCCAATTGCAGTTGAGGTGCGGCAAGTGTGGAGAGAACAACAACGACAAAGAGTGTAGGCTCAGTGAGACAAGGGTCGAAGAAAAGACACTACTGAAGTGCGTTCTCTGTGGTGGAGACGGGCACCCTGCTAACTATCGGGGTTGTCCTTGATACCAGATTATTATAAAATCAAAAAAGCTGCTCCAACAGCAACTAAGGATGAATGAAGGCAAACAGCCAGACCAATTCCAAGGGCCGTCGTTCCCGAAGTCTCTTACGCCCAAATAGCAAGGGGGGCTGGGAAAACGGTACAGCCTCCTCAGAAAGCGGCAGCACAGCCATCTGTGTCAAAGGCTGCTACTACGGAGTCAGAGGTGATGGTCGCTTTGCGAGTCATTCAGGCACAAATGAGTGAACAATCACGGCAAATAAGTGAGCAGGCGCGTAGGGTGGATGTAATCTACCATGCAGTGCCTTCGCTTGACCAATTTTTGGGTTAATGGGCGCGCTGCCGGAGAAGCCTTTTAAGATCCTAGCCGTGAATGTGAATTCGCTAGTTAGGGTAGAACGACGAGCCAACTTCTCTGAGTTGTTAAAAGACCAACGTCCCGATGTATGTATGGTAAGCGAAACTAGGCTAAACCAGCTTCAAAATTTGACGAATAAAAATTCGTATGCATCCCTCTCCAACAGGGGAGGCGGTTGTATGTGGTCGCGATAAATGCGCCGGAGGCTTCTCAAAATTCATGTTTTATAACAGAGCTTGAAACACTTTTTCGATGTCTGAAACTGAACTCAGATGAAAACTATTTCCTTTTGGCCGGTGATTACAATGCTAAACACGAAGATTGGGGAAATCAATTAGCCAATCCAAGGGGGACCCAGCTATTCAATTGGCTGGGGCTACACAGTATTGAGTGTAAAGTCGATCTGCTGGCTACTGACAGGCCTTCATATCCTCGAAGTGGCTCATATTTGGATCTATTACTTTTAGACTCAAGACTTAAACTGACCGACGACATTCTTCGACGGAAGAAAAATTGTTTGACGACGGTTGAGTACGACAGTGACCACTGTGGACTTGCCGCCGTCATACTGCTTCCGAGCGACCTTGTGGAACTGAAGGAGAACGTGCCATCGCACTCTTACAACTACGGTAAGACACGTTGGCCGCGCTTTTCCGGTGCCGTCTCAAGGGAACTTCATTTGAACGGTATTGCGCCGCCATGCAACAGGAATCTGTCGAACGTTGAGATCGATGGATACCTGCGAAGTATCGAGGATGCAATCCGTAGATCAACGGACAGGACAATTGCTAAGTATAGGCAAAACGATCCAACGAACATGTACAGAAACGCGACAATAGACGCACTCTACAAACAAAAAAGTAGACTCCTGTCGAAACTCAAACTCTTGCACAAGAGGTTTACTGACCGACACGATTTGGAGATTAGAACTCTGAGGTCACAGATCAAAAATCTTCAACAACTTGTTAAAGAAAATTATAAAATTACCATTTCATGTTTCTGGAACAATGAAATTCGGGCTGTGTAGTCCAACAACCCGAGTATAATTCCTAAAATAAACAAAATCTTTAGGAGAAAATATGAGTTTTTTAGTTGAGATATTCCACGTGTTTTTTAATCTAATAAATGAAAAGATTAGTAAAGTTTTTAACAGTTAAAACACTTTTTATATTTCCTCAGATGTACATTTAAGAAGCAATGCTTCCATCGTCAGTGAGATTTATAAATTAAATTAAATTAAGTTATTTGTCAAAAAACTAATAATAAACAAAAATGTTTCTAAACAAAATTACAGTTGAGTTGAGTTGAATCTATTAAAAAATTTTTTGAATATTGAATCTTTGATTGGTCCATTATCACTATTCGTTAGATTAATTTTGTTTTTAAATATGTAAAATGATTCAAAAGCATCTAATTCATAATTGCTATTTACATTTCTTATTAATTTTAAATTTTGCAAACTAAAGCTATGCCTATTTTCTAGCATATGTTCTGCAACACTTGACTTTTCTTTTTCATTATATTTAAGATGTGCAAAATGTTCTTTAAATCTTTTTAGAATAGGTCTTCTTGTCTGTCCTATACTGTCTTATCTATCTATCCTTTCCTATCATATATTCTTTTGCACAATCATTACATCCGATAGAATAAATTCCTGACTTTTGAAGTTGTTCAATTTTATCCTTAGATCCTCCAATCAGATTTTTTATTTTTATTTCGCTGCACTCGCTCATACGGATATTATATTTATTAAAGATTGGTTTTATCTTAGATGTTATTTCTGGATAGAAATAAAATTTTGAATATTTCTTTTCGTCATTTCCTTCATTCCTTATCAGATCTAAAGTTGTATAATTTCTCAATTCTTGTTTTCTTCTATGTGCCGCACCCGACTTTCGCGGGAGGGGTTGCGATCTTCATACGTAAGGGCATTGCTCATAAGGTAATATATAGTGGTGAAGTACGCTGATTCCAGTTGCAAGAAGCGTGTATCGTATGCATCCCTCTCCAACAGGGGAGGCGCTTGTATGTAGTCGCGATCAATGTGCCGGAGGCTTCTCAAAATTCATGTTTTATAACAGAGCTTGAAACACTTTTTCGATGTCTGAAACTGAACTCAGATGGAAACTATTTCCTTTTGGCCGGTGATTACAATGCTAAACACGAAGATTGGGGAAATCAATTAGCCAATCCAAGGGGGACCCAGCTATTCAATTGGCTGGGGCTACACAGTATTGAGTGTAAAGTCGATCTGCTGGCTACTGACAGGCCTTCATATCCTCGAAGTGGCTCATATTTGGATCTATTACTTTTAGACTCAAGACTTAAACTGACCGACGACATTCTTCGACGGAAGAAAAATTGTTTGACGACGGTTGAGTACGACAGTGACCACTGTGGACTTGCCGCCGTCATACTGCTTCCGAGCTACCTTGTGGAACTGGAGGAGTACGTGCCATCGCACTCTTACAACTACGGTAAGACACGTTGGCCGCGCTTTTCCGGTGCCGTCTCAAGGGAACTTCATTTGAACGGTATTGCGCCGCCATGCAACAGGAATCTGTCGAACGTTGAGATCGATGGATACCTGCGAAGTATCGAGGATGCAATCCGTAGATCAACGGACAGGACAATTGCTAAGTATAGGCAAAACGATCCAACGAACATGTACAGAAACGCGACAATAGACGCACTCTACAAACAAAAAAGTAGACTCCTGTCGAAACTCAAACTCTTGCACAAGAGGTTTACTGACCGACACGATTTGGAGATTAGAACTCTGAGGTCACAGATCAAAAATCTTCAACAACTTGTTAAAGAAAATTATAAAATTACCATTTCATGTTTCTGGAACAATGAAATTCGGGCTGTGTAGTCCAACAACCCGAGTATAATTCCTAAAATAAACAAAATCTTTAGGAGAAAATATGAGTTTTTTAGTTGAGATATTCCACGTGTTTTTTAATCTAATAAATGAAAAGATTAGTAAAGTTTTTAACAGTTAAAACACTTTTTATATTTCCTCAGATGTACATTTCAGAAGCAATGCTTCCATCGTCAGTGAGATTTATAAATTAAATTAAATTAAGTTATTTGTCAAAAAACTAATAATAAACAAAAATGTTTCTAAACAAAATTACAGTTGAGTTGAGTTGAATCTATTAAAAAATTTTTTGAATATTGAATCTTTGATTGGTCCATCATCACTATTCGTTAGATTAATTTTGTTTTTAAATATGTAAAATGATTCAAAAGCATCTTATTCATAATTGCTATTTACATTTCTTATTAATTTTAAATTTTGCAAACTAAAGCTATGACTATTTTGTTGCATATGTTCTGCGACACTTGACTTTTCTTTTTCATCATATTTAAGATGTGCAAAATGTTCTTTAAATCTTTTTAGAAAAGGTCTTCTTGTCTGTCCTATACTGTCCTATCTATCTATCCTATCCTATCATATATTCTTTTGCACAATCATTAAATCCGATAGAATAAATTCCTGACTTTTGAAGTTGTTCAATTTTATCCTCAGATCCTCCAATCAGATTTTTTATTTTTATTTCGCTGCACTCACTCATGCGGATATTATATTTATTAAAGATTGGTTTTATCTTAGATGTTATTTCTGGATAGAAATAAAATTTTGAATATTTCTTTTCGTCATTTCCTTCATTCCTTATTAGATCTAAAGTTGTATAATTTCTCAATTCTTGTTTTCTTCTATGTGCAATCACGGTTGCCAGTTTGGTCATTTATGTCCAAATCTGGTCATTATTTTTTCACTTGGTCACATGGTCACTTTTAATTCCATTTGGACATTTTTTCAACTAAATGAAATAAGAGAAACGCTTCAGTTTATGTAGGTCCTTAAAACTGGAATGTATGCGAAAGGCAGTTTTCATATTGAATTATGTAAAAAGTGCATCAATAAGTTCGTTCGTTCCAGCCCAACGATTGCTTTGAGGTAGCCGCAATGAGGAATGAGTTCTCTTGAAAAACCTCAGTTTACCCTTACTACCAAGCTAGGTGTTTTTTGAGTTTGCACTAGCCCTGAAGTAAAACTAGGATTTTGCTGGGGAGAATTCTGGTAGCAAACACTGATATCAAATGGCACGAGCTTTTCTTCAAATGGCCGGCATGTGTGGTGACTTTGTGATTAAATCTGCCTTACGAACTGAAAACCAAGGTTTTTTGGCAACTGAACATGATGCTGCACAGCTTGTTTCTGTCAATACTGTCATACGCTTGTTTTTTTCCAAGATCTCCCGTGTGCTGTACGAATTTGTTGACGTGGGTTTTTCAGACTTTAACAAAGACAAGACATCGCATCTGACGTTAAGGAGGAGTATTCCTCTATAATTGGTGCAATTGTAAGATTTTCCATTCATTGAACATGCTATCTCCTGACTAAATCATGCAGCTGGTGCACTCTCCTTTCAAGCTAATCACTAGCTTCTTTGAAAATTTCGACGTCGAGACCGTCTGGAAATCCAGTTCTATTTGATTTAAGCTTACATACGAGTTTGCCACCCTAACTTCTTCTGATCTAGAGTATGGCATTCTTAATAATCTTCTAAGTTGAGTCTGCATAATTAACTTTTCAACATCCTCAGAGATGAATACGGTTTCACAGCTATGTTTGCTTGGTGGTCTTTACGGGTTTGGTTCATAGTTTTCCACCCTGGCATAAATTTTTAACTTTTGGTGCAAACTTTGAAGCTCATACTTTCATGAAATTTCTATATTTCCTTAAACAAGCACTTCTCATGCTGATTTTTTCCGTTTGAGAACTTGGTGTTCTTCCCTTCTTTCTTCATCGGAATCGATCATAGTTTTGGTCATTTCAAGCTACGTTTGGTCGTTTTTATTTCCATTTTTGGACACATATTTTGTTTGCCAAGTGGCTACCGTGTGTGCAATTGTTAAATCTTCAATCAATTCTTAATTTTGGCTATGTCTTTAATTTTTTGGAATTCTTTTATTTTTGTTTCTATAGTCATTGGAATATTTAGAGCTCTAAAAATCATTGAGTGAAAAGCTGACATCTTATGTTCAAAGGAATGGAACGAGTCTGATGTAATGTATCTCAGAGTATTCGTTGGTTTTCTGT
Organism: Melanostoma scalare; assembly: GCA_949752695.1. NCBI lineage: Eukaryota > Metazoa > Arthropoda > Insecta > Diptera > Syrphidae > Melanostoma > Melanostoma scalare. The sequence continues at coordinate 103,190,243 of OX456986.1, read as the reverse complement.
ATACTATATCCAATTCGAAATTGTCTCCGTTCCGAGTTAAACTTAAATCCAGAAAATTTAGTTTCCCTTCAATTTCTTCTTCATATGTAAGTTTTATTGATCTGTATTTAGTTCTATTTAATTTGTTAATGAACTGACGGAGTTCATGTTTTTTGATTATCGCCCATATATCATCTACATATCTTAACCAAATTCTTGGAAAATTTACTTGATTTTTCATTTCAGTTTCTATATGCGACATAGATAAATTTGCTAAAAACGGGCTCATATGTAATCCCATACTGCAACCAAATTTTTGTCTGTAAAACTTTCATTAAACTGGAACCAATTTTCATCCATGCACAGTTTAGTAAGTTTTACAAATTCATTTATTTCTTCTGGTTTGAGTGTTTTTCTTTCTAGCCATTTTCTCAGAAAAACTAAAGTTTCATCAATTGGAACATTTGGATATAATTAAAAAAAAAATATTGTAAAACTTACTAAACTGTGCATGGATGAAAATTGGTTCCAGTTTAACGAAAAGTCTTACAGACAAAAATTTGGTTGCAGTATGGGATCACATATGAGCCCGTTTTTAGCAAATTTATTTATGTCGCATATAGAAACTGAAATGAAAAATCAAGTAAATTTTCCAAGAATTTGGTTAAGATATGTAGATGATATATGGGCGATAATCAAAAAACATGAACTCCGTCAGTTCATTAACAAATTAAGTAGAACTAAATACCCATCAATAAAATTTACATATGAAGAAGAAATTGAAGGGAAACTAAATTTTCTGGATTTAAGTATAACTCGGAACAGAGACAATTTCGAATTGGATATATACAGAAAACCAACGAATACTCTGAGATACATTACATCAGACTCGTTCCATTCCTTTGAACATAAAATGTCAGCTTTTCACTCAATGATTTTTAGAGCTCTAAATATTCCAATGACTATAGAAACAAAAATAAAAGAATTCCAAAAAATTAAAGACATAGCCAAAATTAATGGATATACTGAAGAATTGATTGAAGATTTAACAATTGCACATAGAAGAAAACAAGAATTAAGAAATTATACAACTTTAGATCTAATAAGGAATGAAGGAAACGACGAAAAGAAATATTCAAAATTTTATTTCTATCCAGAAATAACATCTAAGATAAAACCAATCTTTAATAAATATAATATCCATATGAGTGAGTGCAGCGAAATAAAAATAAAAAATCTGATTGGAGGATCTAAGGATAAAATTGAACAACTTCAAAAGTCAGGAATTTATTCTATCGGATGTAATGATTGTGCAAAAGAATATATAGGACAGACAAGAAGACCTATTCTAAAAAGATTTAAAGAACATTCTGCACATCTTAAATATAATGAAAAAGAAAAGTCAAGTGTTGCAGAACATATGCTAGAAAATAGTCATAGCTTTAGTTTGCAAAATTTAAAATTAATAAGAAATGTAAATAGCAATTATGAATTAGATGCTTTTGAATCATTTTACATATTTAAAAACATAAATAATCTAATGAATAGTGATGATGGACCAATCAAAGATTCAATATTCAAAAAATTTTTTAATAGATTCAACTCAACTCAACTGTAATTTTGTTTAGAAACATTTTTGTTTATTATTAGTTTTTTGACAAATAACTTAATTTAAATTAATTTATAAATCTCACTGACGATGGAAGCATTGCTTCTGAAATGTACATCCGAGGAAATATAAAAAGTGTTTTAACTGTTAAAAACTTTACTAATCTTTTCATTTATTAGGAAAAAAGATTAAAATGACCTTCAGAGTATTAAACTCCAAAAGACGACAGAGAACAAGAACCTACTTTTGAAAATAGGAATAGATTCAGATGACATCTTGGATGATGACCACTTTATAGTGGAATATGCTCAAGAGAAGGTAGAGACGGTGGGTGCTGTTTTCGAGCGATAACGACCTTGAGAACAGAGCCTTCGTTGGACACTTCTATCGTAGAGACGAGATCTCGCATTGGCGATGCGAGAATCCTAGTTTCAATAGGTTCAATGACGACCGACTTGCAAATGCAGTCATCACCGAGCGAAACGGGGATAACACCCTGTTCGTTTCTAAGATGGGCCTCGTGGACATCTTTCACAAAATAAAGAAAAAGAAATCAACAGGAGTCGAAGGCATACCCAATGTTGTGCTGCGAAACCTCCCTTCGGAAGCAGTGGACATATACACCACGTTGTTCAAGAATGCGATGAATAATGCATATTATCCAGTGCGTTGGAAGACGGCAGTGGTCCATGCTCTCCTTAAAAAAGGGAAGGATGGTTCCAGTCCAGCATATCTCCGGTCAAATAGTCTTCTTCCGAGTTTCAGTACGCAATTCAAGAAGGTTCTCAATAGAGCTCTGTCTACATGGGCTGAGGACAAACATATTATTCCTGAAAATCAGTTCGGTTTTAAGGCGGGCCATGATACCACACATGCCGTGTCTAAACTAGTATCAGATATTCATTGGAACAAAGCTAAAAATCAGAAGACAAGGCACTACTGAAGTGCGTTCTCTGTGGTGGAGACGGGCACCCTGCTAACTATCGGGGTTGTCCTTGATACCAGATTATTATAAAGTCAAAAAAGCTGCTCCAACAGCAACTAAGGATGAGGGAAGGCAAACAGCCAGACCAATTCAAAGGGCCGTTGTTTCCGAAGTCTCTTACGCCCAAATAGCAAGGGGGGCTGGGAAAACGGTACAGCCTCCTCAGAAAGCGGCAGCACAGCCATCTGTGTCAAAGGCTGCTACTGGGGAGTCAGAGGTGATGGTCGCTCTGCGAGTCATTCAGGCACAAATGAGTGAACAATCACGGCAAATAAGTGAGCAGGCGCGTAGGGTGGATGTAATCTACCATGCAGTGCCTTCGCTTGACCAATTTTTGGGTTAATGGGCGCGCTGCCGGAGAGGCCTTTTAAGATCCTAGCCGTGAATGTGAATTCAATAGTTAGGGTAGAACGACGAGCCAACTTCTCTGAGTTGTTAAAAGACCAACGTCCCGATGTATGTATGGTAAGCGAAACTAGGCTAAACCAGCTTCACAGTTTAACGAATAATAATTACAATACCGTAAGAAGCGACCGACCGAACCCGACTTTCGCGGGAGGGGTTGCGATCTTCATGCGTAAGGGCATTGCTCATAAGGTAATACATAGTGGTGAAGTACGCCGATTCCAGTTGCAAGAAGCGTGTATCGTATGCATCCCTCTCCAACATGGGAGGCGCTTGTATGTGGTCGCGATCAATGCGCCGGAGGCTTCTCAAAATTCATGTTTTATAACAGAGCTTGAAACACTTTTTCGATGTCTGAAACTGAACTCAGATGAAAACTATTTCCTTTTGGCCGGTGATTACAATGCTAAACACGAAGATTGGGAAAATCAATTAGCCAATCCAAGGGGGACCCAGCTATTCAATTGGCTGGGGCTACACAGTATTGAGTGTAAAGTCGATCTGCTGGCTACTGACAGGCCTTCATATCCTCGAAGTGGCTCATATTTGGATCTATTACTTTTAGAATCAAGACTTAAACTGACCGACGACATTCTTCGACGGAAGAAAAATTGTTTGACGACGGTTGAGTACGACAGTGACCACTGTGGACTTGCCGCCGTCATACTGCTCCCGAGCGACCTTGTGGAACTGGAGGAGTACGTGCCATCGCACTCTTACAACTACGGTAAGACACGTTGGCCGCGCTTTTCCGGTGCTGTCTCAAGGGAACTTCATTTGAACGGTATTGCGCCGCCATGCAACAGGAATCTGTCGAACGTTGAGATAGATGGAAACGCGACAATAGACGCACTCTACAAACAAAAAAGTAGACTCCTGTCGAAACTCAAACTCTTGCACAAGAGGTTTACTGACCGACACGATTTGGAGATTAGAACTCTGAGGTCACAGATCAAAAATCTCCAACAACTTGTTAAAGAAAATTATAAAATTACCATTTCATGTTTCTGGAACAATGAAATTCAGGCTGTGTTGTCCAACAACCCGAGTATAATTCCGAAAATAAACAAAATCTATAGGAGAAAAGATTAAAATGACCTTCAGAGTATTAAACTCCAAAAGACGACAGAGAACAAGAACCTACTTTGAAAATAGGAATAGATTCAGATGACATCTTGGATGATGACCACTTTATAGTGGAATATGCTCAAAAGAAGGTAGAGACGGTGGGTGCTGTTTCGAGCGATTACGACCTTGAGAACAGAGCCTTCGTTGGACACTTCTATCTTAGAGACGAGATCTCGCATTGGCGATGCGAGAATCCTAGTTTCAATAGGTTCAATGACGACCGACTTGCAAATGCAGTCATCACCGAGCGAAACGGGGATAACACCCTGTTCGTTTCTAAGATGGGCCTCGTGGACATCTTTCACAAAATAAAGAAAACGAAATCAACAGGAGTCGAAGGCATACCCAATGTTGTGCTGCGAAACCTCCCTTCGGAAGCGGTGGACATATACACCACGTTGTTCAAGAATGCTATGAATAATGCATATTATCCAGTGCGTTGGAAGACGGTAGTGGTCCATGCTCTGTCTACATGGGCTGAGGACAAACATATTATTCCTGAAAATCAGTTCGGTTTTAAGGCGGGCCATGATACCACACATGCCGCGTCTAAACTAGTATCAGATATTCATTGGAACAAAGCTAAAAATCAGAAGACAAGACACTGCTGAAGTGCGTTCTCTGTGGTGGAGACGGGCACCCTGCTAACTATCGGGGTTGTCCTTGATACCAGATTATTATAAAGTCAAAAAAGCTGCTCCAACAGCAACTAAGGATGAGGGAAGGCAAACAGCCAGAACAATTCCAAGGGCCGTCGTTCCCGAAGTCTCTTACGCCCAAATAGCAAGGGGGGCTGGGAAAACGGTACAGCCTCCTCAGAAAGCGGCAGCACAGCCATCTGTGTCAAAGGCTGCTACTGGGGAGTCAGAGGTGATGGTCGCTCTGCGAGTCATTCAGGCAGAAATGAGTGAACAATCACGGCAAATAAGTGAGCAGGCGCGTAGGGTGGATGTAATCTACCATGCAGTGCCTTCGCTTGACCAATTTTTGGGTTAGTGGGCACGCTGCCGGAGAGGCCTTTTAGGATCCTAGCCGTGAATGTGAAGTCGCTAGTTAGGGTAGAACGACGAGCCAACTTCTCTGAGTTGTTAAAAGACCAACGTCCCGATGTATGTATGGTAAGCGAAACTAGGCTAAACCAGCTTCACAATTTGACGAATAATAATTACAATACCGTAAGAAGCGACCGACCGAACCCGACTTTCGCGGGAGGGGTTGCGATCTTCATACGTAAGGGCATTGCTCATAAGGTAATATATAGTGGTGAAGTACGCCGATTCCAGTTACAAGAAGCGTGTATCGTATGCATCCCTCTCCAACAGGGTAGGTGCTTGTATGTGGTCGCGATCAATGCGCCGGAGGCTTCTCAAAATTCATGTTTTATAACAGAGCTTGAAACACTTTTTCGATGTCTGAAACTGGACTCAGATGAAAACTATTTCCTTTTGGCCGGTGATTACAATGCTAAACACGAAGATTGGGGAAGTCAATTAGCCAATCCAAGGGGGACCCAGCTATTCAATTGGCTGGGGCTACACAGTATTGAGTGTAAAGTCGATCTGCTGGCTACTGACAGGCCTTCATATCCTCGAAGTGGCTCATATTTTGATCTATTACTTTTAGACTCAAGACTTAAACTGACCGACGACATTCTTCGACGGAAGAAAAATTGTTTGACGACGGTTGAGTACGACAGTGACCACTGTGGACTTGCCGCCGTCATACTGCTTCCGAGCGACCTTGTGGAACTGGAGTAGTACGTGCCATCGCACTCTTACAACTACGGTAAGACACGTTGGCCGAGCTTTTCCGGTGCCGTCTCAAGGGAACTTCATTTGAACGGTATTGCGCCGCCATGCAACAGGAATCTGTCGAACGTTGAGATCGATGGATACCTGCGAAGTATCGAGGATGCAATCCGTAGATCAACGGACAGGACAATTGCTAAGTATAGGCAAAACGATCCAACGAACATGTACAGAAACGCGACAATAGACGCACTCTACAAACAAAAAAGTAGACTCCTGTCGAAACTCAAACTCTTGCACAAGAGGTTTACTGACCGACACGATTTGGAGATTAGAACTCTGAGGTCACAGATCAAAAATCTCCAACAACTTGTTAAAGAAAATTATAAAATTACCATTTCATGTTTCTGGAACAATGAAATTCGGGCTGTGTAGTCCAACAACCCGAGTATAATTCCGAAAATAAACAAAATCTTTAGGAGAAAAGATCAAAATGACCTTCAGAGTATTAAACTCCAAAAGACGACAGAGAACAAGAACCTACTTTTGACAATAGGAATAGATTCAGATGAAGCCATCTTGGATGATGACCACTTTATAGTGGAATATGCTCAAGAGAAGGTGGAGACGGTGGGTGCTGTTTCGAGCGATTACGACCTTGAGAACAGAGCCTTCGTTGGACACTTCTATCTTAGAGACGAGATCTCGCATTGGCGATGCGAGAATCCTAATTTCAAGAGGTTCAATGACGACCGACTTGCAAATGCAGTCATCACCGAGCGAAACGGGGATAACACCCTGTTCGTTTCTAAGATGGGCCTCGTGGACATCTTTCACAAAATAAAGAAAAAGAAGTAAACAGGAGTCGAAGGCATACCCAATGTTGTGCTGCGAAACCTCCCTTCGGAAGCGGTGGACATATACACCACGTTGTTCAAGAATGCGATGAATAATGCATATTATCCAGTGCGTTGGAAGACGGCAGTGGTCCATGCTCTCCTTAAAAAAGGGAATGATGGTTCCAATCCAGCATATCTCCGGTCAAATAGTCTTCTTCTGAGTTTCAGTAAGCAATTCAAGAAGGTTCTCAATAGAGCTCTGTCTACATGGGCTGAGGACAAACATATTATTCCTGAAAATCAGTTCGGTTTTAAGGCGGGCCATGATACCACACATGCCGCGTCTAAACTAGTATCAGATATTCATTGGAACAAAGCTAAAAATCAGAAGACAAGACACTACTGAAGTGCGTTCTCTGTGGTGGAGACGGGCACCCTGCTAACTATCGGGGTTGTCCTTGATACCAGATTATTATAAAGTCAAAAAAGCTGCTCCAACAGCAGCTAAGGATGAGGGAAGGCAAACAGCCAGACCAATTCAAAGGGCCGTCGTTTCCGAAGTCTCTTACGCCCAAATAGCAAGGGGGGCTGGGAAAACGGTACAGCCTCCTCAGAAAGCGGCAGCACAGCCATCTGTGTCAAAGGCTGCTACTGGGGAGTCAGAGGTGATGGTCGCTCTGCGAGTCATTCAGGCACAAATGAGTGAACAATCACGGCAAATAAGTGAGCAGGCGCGTAGGGTGGATGTAATCTACCATGCAGTGCCTTCGCTTGACCAATTTTTGGGTTAATGGGCGCGCTTCCGGAGAGGCCTTTTAAGATCCTAGCCGTGAATGTGAATTCGATAGTTAGGGTAGAACGACGAGCCAACTTCTCTGAGTTGTTAAAAGACCAACGTCCCGATGTATGTATGGTAAGCGAAACTAGGCTAAACCAGCTTCATAATTTGACGAATAATAATTACAATACCGTAAGAAGCGACCGACCGAACCCGACTTTCGCGGGAGGGGTTGCGATCTTCATGCGTAAGGGCATTGCTCATAAGGTAATACATAGTGGTGAAGTACGCCGATTCTAGTTGCAAGAAGCGTGTATCGTATGCATCCCTCTCCAACAGGGGAGGCGCTTGTATGTGGTCGCGATCAATGCGACGGAGGCTTCTCAAAATTCATGTTTTATAACAGAGCTTGAAACACTTTTTTGATGTCTGAAACTGAACTCAGATGAAAACTATTTCCTTTTGGCCGGTGATTACAATGCTAAACACGAAGATTGGGAAAATCAATTAGCCAATCCAAGGGGGACCCAGCTATTCAATTGGCTGGGGCTACACAGTATTGAGTGTAAAGTCGATCTGCTGGCTACTGACAGGCCTTCATATCCTCGAAGTGGCTCATATTTGGATCTATTACTTTTAGACTCAAGACTTAAACTGACCGACGACATTCTTCGACGGAAGAAAAATTGTTTGACGACGGTTGAGTACGACAGTGACCACTGTGGACTTGCCGCCGTCATACTGCTTCCGAGCTACCTTGTGGAACTGGAGGAGTACGTGCCATCGCACTCTTACAACTACGGTAAGACACGTTGGCCGCGCTTTTCCGGTGCCGTCTCAAGGGAACTTCATTTGAACGGTATTGCGCCGCCATGCAACAGGAATCTGTCGAACGTTGAGATCGATGGATACCTGCGAAGTATCGAGGATGCAATCCGTAGATCAACGGACAGGACAATTGCTAAGTATAGGCAAAACGATCCAACGAACATGTACAGAAACGCGACAATAGACGCACTCTACAAACAAAAAAGTAGACTCCTGTCGAAACTCAAACTCTTGCACAAGAGGTTTACTGACCGACACGATTTGGAGATTAGAACTCTGAGGTCACAGATCACAAATCTTCAACAACTTGTTAAAGAAAATTATAAAATTACCATTTCATGTTTCTGGAACAATGAAATTCGGGCTGTGTAGTCCAACAACCCGAGTATAATTCCTAAAATAAACAAAATCTTTAGGAGAAAATATAAGTTTTTTAGTTGAGATATTCCACGTGTTTTTTAATCTAATAAATGAAAAGATTTGTAAAGTTTTTAACAGTTAAAACACTTTTTATATTTCCTCAGATGTACATTTAAGAAGCAATGCTTCCATCGTCAGTGAGATTTATAAATTAAATTAAATTAAGTTATTTGTCAAAAAACTAATAATAAACAAAAATGTTTCTAAACAAAATTACAGTTGAGTTGAGTTGAATCTATTAAAAAATTTTTTGAATATTGAATCTTTGATTGGTCCATCATCACTATTCGTTAGATTAATTTTGTTTTTAAATATGTAAAATGATTCAAAAGCATCTTATTCATAATTGCTATTTACATTTCTTATTAATTTTAAATTTTGCAAACTAAAGCTATGACTATTTTCTAGCATATGTTCTGCAACACTTGACTTTTCTTTTTCATCATATTTAAGATGTGCAAAATGTTCTTTAAATCTTTTTAGAATAGGTCTTCTTGTCTGTCCTATACTGTCCTATCTATCTATCCTATCCTATCATATATTCTTTTGCACAATCATTAAATCCGATAGAATAAATTCCTGACTTTTGAAGTTGTTCAATTTTATCCTCAGATCCTCCAATCAGATTTTTTATTTTTATTTCGCTGCACTCACTCATACGGATATTATATTTATTAAAGATTGGTTTTATCTTAGATGTTATTTCTGGATAGAAATAAAATTTTGAATATTTCTTTTCGTCATTTCCTTCATTCCTTATTAGATCTAAAGTTGTATAATTTCTCAATTCTTGTTTTCTTCTATGTGCAATCACGGTTGCCAGTTTGGTCATTTATGTCCAAATCTGGTCATTATTTTTTCACTTGGTCACATGGTCACTTTTAATTCCATTTGGACATTTTTTCAACTAAATGAAATAAGAGAAACGCTTCAGTTTATGTAGGTCCTTAAAACTGGAATGTATGCGAAAGGCAGTTTTCATATTGAATTATGTAAAAAGTGCATCAATAAGTTCGTTCGTTCCAGCCCAACGATTGCTTTGAGGTAGCCGCAATGAGGAATGAGTTCTCTTGAAAAACCTCAGTTTACCCTTACTACCAAGCTAGGTGGTTTTTGAGTTTGCACTAGCCCTGAAGTAAAACTAGGATTTTGCTGGGGAGAATTCTGGTAGCAAACACTGATATCAAATGGCACGAGCTTTTCTTCAAATGGCCGGCATGTGTGGTGACTTTGTGATTAAATCTGCCTTACGAACTGAAAACCAAGGTTTTTTGGCAACTGAACATGATGCTGCACAGCTTGTTTCTGTCAATACTGTCATACGCTTGTTTTTTTCCAAGATCTCCCGTGTGCTGTACGAATTTGTTGACGTGGGTTTTTCAGACTTTAACAAAGACAAGACATCGCATCTGACGTTAAGGAGGAGTATTCCTCTATAATTGGTGCAATTGTAAGATTTTCCATTCATTGAACATGCTATCTCCTGACTAAATCATGCAGCTGGTGCACTCTCCTTTCAAGCTAATCACTAGCTTCTTTGAAAATTTCGGCGTCGAGACCGTCTGGAAATCCAGTTCTATTTGATTTAAGCTTACATACGAGTTTGCCACCCTAACTTCTTCTGATCTAGAGTATGGCATTCTTAATAATCTTCTAAGTTGAGTCTGCATAATTAACTTTTCAACATCCTCAGAGATGAATACGGTTTCACAGCTATGTTTGCTTGGTGGTCTTTACGGGTTTGGTTCATAGTTTTCCACCCTGGCATAAATTTTTAACTTTTGGTGCAAACTTTGAAGCTCATACTTTCATGAAATTTCTATATTTCCTTAAACAAGCACTTCTCATGCTGATTTTTTCCGTTTGAGAACTTGGTGTTCTTCCCTTCTTTCTTCATCGGAATCGATCATAGTTTTGATCATTTCAAGCTACGTTTGGTCGTTTTTATTTCCATTTTTGGAAACATATTTTGTTTGCCAAGTGGCTACCGTGTGTGCAATTGTTAAATCTTCAATCAATTCTTAATTTTGGCTATGTCTTTAATTTTTTGGAATTCTTTTATTTTTGTTTCTATAGTCATTGGAATATTTAGAGCTCTAAAAATCATTGAGTGAAAAGCTGACATCTTATGTTCAAAGGAATGGAACGAGTCTGATGTAATGTATCTCAGAGTATTCGTTGGTTTTCTGTATATATCCAATTCGAAATTGTCTCCGTTCCGAGTTATACTTAAATCCAGAAAATTTAGTTTCCCTTCAATTTCTTCTTCATATGTAAATTTTATTGATCTGTATTTAGTTCTATTTAATTTGTTAATGAACTGACGGAGTTCATGTTTTTTGATTATCGCCCATATATCATCTACATATCTTAACCAAATTCTTGGAAAATTTACTTGATTTTTCATTTCAGTTTCTATATGCGACATAGATAAATTTGCTAAAAACGGACTCATATGTAATCCCATACTGCAACCAAATTTTTGTCTAGATGAATAGATTCAGATGACATCTTGGATGATGACCACTTTATAGTGGAATATGCTCAAGAGAAGGTATAGACGGTGGGTGCTGTTTTCGAGCGATAACGACCTTGAGAACAGAGCCTTCGTTGGACACTTCTATCTTAGAGACGAGATCTCGCATTGGCGATGCGAGAATCCTAGTTTCAATAGGTTCAATGACGACCGACTTGCAAATGCAGTCATCACCGAGCGAAACGGGGATAACACCCTGTTCGTTTCTAAGATGGGCCTCGTGGACATCTTTCACAAAATAAAAAAAAGAAGTCAACAGGAGTCGAAGGCATACCCAATGTTGTGCTGCGAAACCTCCCTTCGGAAGCGGTGGACATATACACCACGTTGTTCAAGAATGCGATGAATAATGCATATTATCCAGTGCGTTGGAAGACGGTAAAGGTTCGTGCTCTCCTTAAGAAAGGGAAGGATGGTTTCAATCCAGCATATCTCCGGTCAAATAGTCTTCTTCCGAGTTTCAGTAAGCAATTCAAGAAGGTTCTCAATAGAGCTCTGTCTACATGGGCTGAGGACAAACATATTATTCCTGAAAATCAGTTCGGTTTTAAGGCGGGCCATGATACCACACATGCCGCGTCTAAACTAGTATCAGATATTCATTGGAACAAAGCTAAAAATCAGAAGACAAGGCACTACTGAAGTGCGTTCTCTGTGGTGGAGACGGGCACCCTGCTAACTATCGGGGTTGTCCTTGATACCAGATTATTATAAAGTCAAAAAAGCTGCTCCAACAGCAGCTAAGGATGAGGGAAGGCAAACAGCCAGACCAATTCAAAGGGCCGTCGTTTCCGAAGTCTCTTACGCCCAAATAGCAAGGGGGGCTGGGAAAACGGTACAGCCTCCTCAGAAAGCGGCAGCACAGCCATCTGCTGCTACTGGGGAGTCAGAGGTGATGGTCGCTCTGCGAGTCATTCAGGCACAAATGAGTGAACAATCACGGCAAATAAGTGAGCAGGCGCGTAGGGTGGATGTAATCTACCATGCAGTGCCTTCGCTTGACCAATTTTTGGGTTAATGGGCGCGCTTCCGGAGAGGCCTTTTAAGATCCTAGCCGTGAATGTGAATTCGATAGTTAGGGTAGAACGACGAGCCAACTTCTCTGAGTTGTTAAAAGACCAACGTCCCGATGTATGTATGGTAAGCGAAACTAGGCTAAACCAGCTTCATAATTTGACGAATAATAATTACAATACCGTAAGAAGCGACCGACCGAACCCGACTTTCGCGGGAGGGGTTGCGATCTTCATGCGTAAGGGCATTGCTCATAAGGTAATACATAGTGGTGAAGTACGCCGATTCCAGTTGCAAGAAGCGTGTATCGTATGCATCCCTCTCCAACAGGGGAGGCGCTTGTATGTGGTCGCGATCAATGCGACGGAGGCTTCTCAAAATTCATGTTTTATAACAGAGCTTGGAACACTTTTTTGATGTCTGAAACTGAACTCAGATGAAAACTATTTCCTTTTGGCCGGTGATTACAATGCTAAACACGAAGATTGGGAAAATCAATTAGCCAATCCAAGGGGGACCCAGCTATTCAATTGGCTGGGGCTACACAGTATTGAGTGTAAAGTCGATCTGCTGGCTACTGACAGGCCTTCATATCCTCGAAGTGGCTCATATTTGGATCTATTACTTTTAGACTCAAGACTTAAACTGACCGACGACATTCTTCGACGGAAGAAAAATTGTTTGACGACGGTTGAGTACGACAGTGACCACTGTGGACTTGCCGCCGTCATACTGCTTCCGAGCGACCTTGTGGAACTGGAGGAGTACGTGCCATCGCACTCTTACAACTACGGTAAGACACGTTGGCCGCGCTTTTCCGGTGCTGTCTCAAGTTAACTTCATTTGAACGGTATTGCACCGCCATGCAACAGGAATCTGTCGAACGTTGAGATCGATGGATACCTGCGAAGTATCGAGGATGCAATCCGTAGATCAACGGACAGGACAATTGCTAAGTATAGGCAAAACGATCCAACGAACATGTACAGAAACGCGACAATAGACGCACTCTACAAACAAAAAAGTAGACTCCTGTCGAAACTCAAACTCTTGCACAAGAGGTTTACTGACCGACACGATTTGGAGATTAGAACTCTGAGGTCACAGATCAAAAATCTCCAACAACTTGTTAAAGAAAATTATAAAATTACCATTTCATGTTTCTGGAACAATGAAATTCGGGCTGTGTTGTCCAACAACCCGAGTATAATTCCGAAAATAAACAAAATCTATAGGAGAAAAGATTAAAATGACCTTCAGAGTATTAAACTCCAAAAGACGACAGAGAACAAGAACCTACTTTGAAAATAGGAATAGATTCAGATGACATCTTGGATGATGACCACTTTATAGTGGAATATGCTCAAAAGAAGGTAGAGACGGTGGGTGCTGTTTCGAGCGATTACGACCTTGAGAACAGAGCCTTCGTTGGACACTTCTATCTTAGAGACGAGATCTCGCATTGGCGATGCGAGAATCCTAGTTTCAATAGGTTCAATGACGACCGACTTGCAAATGCAGTCATCACCGAGCGAAACGGGGATAACACCCTGTTCGTTTCTAAGATGGGCCTCGTGGACATCTTTCACAAAATAAGGAAAACGAAATCAACAGGAGTCGAAGGCATACCCAATGTTGTGCTGCGAAACCTCCCTTCGGAAGCGGTGGACATATACACCACGTTGTTCAAGAATGCTATGAATAATGCATATTATCCAGTGCGTTGGAAGACGGTAGTGGTCCATGCTCTCCTTAAAAAAGGGAAGGATGGTTCCAGTCCAGCATATCTCCAGTCAAATAGTCTTCTTCCGAGTTTCAGTAAGCAATTCAAGAAGGTTCTCAATAGAGCTCTGTCTACATGGGCTGAGGACAAACATATTATTCCTGAAAATCAGTTCGGTTTTAAGGCGGGCCATGATACCACACATGCCGCGTCTAAACTAGTATCAGATATTCATTGGAACAAAGCTAAAAATCAGAGGACAAGACACTACTGAAGTGCGTTCTCTGTGGTGGAGACGGGCACCCTGCTAACTATCGGGGTTGTCCTTGATACCAGATTATTATAAAGTCAAAAAAGCTGCTCCAACAGCAACTAAGGATGAGGGAAGGCAAACAGCCAGACCAATTCAAAGGGCCGTTGTTTCCGAAGTCTCTTACGCCCAAATAGCAAGGGGGGCTGGGAAAACGGTACAGCCTCCTCAGAAAGCGGCAGCACAGCCATCTGTGTCAAAGGCTGCTACTGGGGAGTCAGAGGTGATGGTCGCTCTGCGAGTCATTCAGGCAGAAATGAGTGAACAATCACGGCAAATAAGTGAGCAGGCGCGTAGGGTGGATGTAATCTACCATGCAGGGCCTTCGCTTGACCAATTTTTGGGTTAATGGGTGCGCTGCCGGAGAGGCCTTTTAGGATCCTACCCGTGAATGTGAATTCGCTAGTTAGGGTAGAACGACGAGCCAACTTCTCTGAGTTGTTAACAGACCAACGTCCCGATGTATGTATGGTAAGCGAAACTAGGCTAAACCAGCTTCACAATTTGACGAATAATAATTACAATACCGTAAGAAGCGACCGACCGAACCCGACTTTCGCGGGAGGGGTTGTGAGGCTTCTTTGTCCGTGGCTGGGGTAGAACTCAGCGGACCCAGGGTTTTTCCCCGAGGAAGCTCGAAGACTCGGGCTGCTTTAATCCAACTTCTGAATAAAATAGGCGACACACGGTGAATACGAATTATAATGTGTTTTTAATAACTGGTTAATTTACAAAGCTTTTACAAGAGCGTTATAAGTCTGTTGTCGGGCGGAAAATGCGTTAGCTTAACTGCTAGCACGGTAGGGGCGGCAACTACTCTGAATATGGCTTCTGGCTTTCCTTCTATGCGATGGAGGTCGGTGCAGTCGTCTTGGGATGGTATGGCCTGGTTTAGCTATTTACAACTGGATCTGCTCCTGGAAATAAATAAGGTTAAATGTTAGGTACGATGCCCAGATTATGGCGCACCGCTTCTTGAAATTGACAGGGGGTCGGAGTGGTTGTAATAACCACGGATGGTGAATTAACCCAAAGAGACCGGAGTGGTCACCGTTTGAGAAATTCAAATCTTGGCCAAGAATTTACCAATGAGACCGGTATGGTGGTCACCGTTGACTAATTCAAAGTTGACGAAGAGAAAGTATGGAATTTACCAATGAGACCGGTATGGTGGTCACCGTTGACAAATTCGAAGTTGACGGCGAGAAAATATGAAATTTACCACTGAGACCGGTATGCTGGTCACCACTGAAAAATTCAAAGTCGACGAGGAGAAAATACGGAATTTACCAACGAGACCGGTATGTTGGTCACCGTTGACGAATTCAAAGTTGACGGCGAGAAAATATGGAATTGGCCAATGAGACCGGTATATTGGTCACCGTTGGCGAATTCAAAGTTGACGGGGAGAAAATATGGAATTTACCAATGAGACCGGTATGTTGGTCACCGTTGACAAATCCAAAGTACGTAGCAGGAATAGAGAAACGAAAATATTATTAAAGAGGTATTCCCCCAATTAATAATGGTGATAGCTTCTCTCCTTTTTTCGGCAAATTTCACTTGTACTTATAATGTTTTGCCCCACAAGTGAGTGTGAGGTATACGAATAAGCGACATCCTTCCATTGCTTTACCCAACCACACGCTTACCTATCGTTGGTTACCTAACATCGCACATGAAAAAAATTAATTCCATCGCAGATGGCAGAGTGCTGGTCGCTGTTGTGTCGAATTAATTTTTGCATAGAGCCGCAGTCGTGATGTACACCAACCGAATAATGTATATGCACACACAATGGGTTTTCGGTGTTTGTTGTGATGCGGTGTATGATTTCACTTGGCTGCGTGATTTATTTCTATGTGCCCATGTCTTAAGTGTGGCCTTTGTGATTATCTGGTACGGCTCGTAGGGTGAGATGTAGGCGGTTCGGCGGTGGCAAAGAAAAAGTGTGACGCATCGTCACAGATCCCCCTTACTTTGCAAGACGAGAACCCTCTCGTCTTAGGCCTCCTACGGAAAGAAAAAAGGATGAAAAAAAAAAAAATTTTGATTATCTATAACAAAAGTCTATCCCAGGAAAAGAAACAAACAGGAAAAAAAAATTTTTTTTTCTTCTTAAATTAAACAGGTTTATTGGCTGCCTCGGACTCGTTCCGCTGCTCGTTTGACCCTCATGCGGCGTTTACACAAGGCGCATGTTATCTGAACCACTGGTCCAGTGGATGGGCGAGGATTGGTTTCGGGTGGAGTTCTGAAGTCTGGAGGTCGAGCGAGTGAAGCGTATCGGCCGTGCAATCGTTGCTGGACTTGGATACGGCGCAAATCTACCTTATGTGGAATACACTCAGGTTTACGTGGAACTATGTCCGGTGCTGCTGCTGCTCTTGGAGGAGGACGGAGTGGGGACTTCCTGATACTGGAGAGTCGCTCGGCCTTCCTCTCCACGGCCCGAATGTTGGTCATGATGTTGACTGGGAGGGCGGTGGACGGATAGGAGAAGCTTCAGCTTTTGTGGGCATTTTCGCGGTTGCTCGCCGCGATGTTGCGGAGCGCTTTTGTGCTGCTGATGTGGCGGTACGGGCTGGGGGCTGCGGCCTCAAGGATGCGGTACGCCGCTCTTGGCCAGGGGTTGGTATCGGTGGTGGTATGTTAAAGCTGACTGGTGTTGCGATCTGTTTCTTTCGAGTAAACTCGCCGGCTGCGCTGCGGGGTCCGTGTTCTTGCACGCTCGGTTCTAGACCGGTGGACGCTCGGGATGGCGGTGAACTATTTCTTTTTGAATCCGGGCTCATTATACCCGGTGAGCTTCCTGCAGCGGTGGTTGGCGGTTGAATGATTTGGCTGGCATTTGTTTGATCAGGACACATTTCAGCACTGGCGGGATAATTCGGTTCCTTGAACTTCGGTAACTTTCCGTGTCGGAATCTTTTCAGGCGTGTGGCATGCTTCGGGTTTTGTACCTCGGTTAGCGCACCTAGGGTATCGGTGGACAAGGAAACCTTTCCCTTTCCCCTGGATATTTCTTGTCCTTCCAACGTCAACTTGCAGTCGGCTTGGCCTAAAATATCCATCCCTAAGATGGCATCTTCTGCTTGGTTCGGCATGTACATTGCCTCTCCCGTGACAACTTGTCCATTGACATTCAAACTGAGGTTGTAGTTTTCGTAGGCTTGCGTTGAGTGTCCATCGGCTAGCTCGATAGTGTGAGCCTGGTTTCGGGATGGGATACCCAACCTCCGGTACTCTTCCCTTAACTCCTTACCGATAAATGACCGTGTTGAGCCTGTGTCGACTAACGCGTAGTATGGACTTTTGGCGGTGCGTATTTGTATGAATAGCCGTGGGTCATCTTTGACTGGGGTTCTCGCCATGGCAACTGGATTACGGCGGCAGGGGCAATCTTTCGTAAGTCGGCCGTCCATTCCGCAATACGAACAGAACAGCCGGAACGGTCGACGGCAATCCTTCTTAGTATGGCCCCTCTGTTTGCATTGCCAGCAATGGGTGGTTCGGTCATACTCGAAACTCGGGGATGATGACTGGCCGTGCGGTACTATGGCGTTAGTCTCGGGAAAGCGGGCAGGCGGCGGTACTCTTATGCAAGGAACGGCGATGGGGTTATAGTTCGGTTGGGCTGTAGCGTGGGCGCTAGGTCGGTCCTCCTTTTGAATAAACTCAAACTCATCCGTTAATTCTATTAACTCCTCCAAACTACGGAAATCCTTCCTTTTAACGTACAGGCGATACTCCGGTCTGAGGTTGTCATATATTCTGTCCAGGTGGTCTGCGGCGGTCATACGTGGATGCTGGTGGATCAAGTATAAAAATGATCGGATATAATCCTTAGCTTTCTCACGTGAGTTTTGACGTTTTCGCAGAATCTCGTCTTCTAGCTTGATGTAAAAGCGTGCAGGTAAGAAGTAACTGATGAAAGCGTGACGGAAGTCGCGCCAATCATGGAAGTCGTCTCGATTGATGCGCAACCATTCAAGGGCTGATCCCTTGAAGATGTCTGGTAGGGTACGCACCATCTGATCGAGGGGGATTTCGTAGCACTGCGCGAGTTCCTCGATCCTCTCCAAGAATTCAAGAGGCTGGCCGGAAGAATCGAATCGCAGACCCCACTTTCGCACGACGTTCATTAGCTCTGCTTCGTAGGTCAACGGGAACCGACGTTTGACCTGGGGGACGGGCGGTTGCCTATAAGTTGCCCCAATGTCGGCAGGTTGGCTAATCGAAGGTTCTGAAGTAGCACGTTCGGAGTGCTGTTGACGGTACGCTAATTGTGACGTAGACAGAGGAGAGGTAGGGTTAGCCGGTTGGAGTAGAGGAACTTGGAGGCTGGTCTGGTACACGGATGGCTTGACTTTGCGTGAGACGGTAGGATTGGTGTCTTCCTCTTCGGCATCGTTCCGAGCCTCAATCTTCTTTTCCCACTCCATGCATAAGTTTTGGGTGGACTTGTGTGCTCGCACTTCCTTCAGATGCTGGCTCAATCTCTGGCGTAAGTCACGTACGGTGCCGGCGGTGTTCAGCCCTCGCAGACTAAGCGTCTCGATGAGCTCTGGTTTCTTTAAAAAATATATGAACCCTAGGTTCTCGTACGGGTTGAACTCATCGGAGTGTTCGGAGATCTGGTCGGACATTTCGGGCTGGTTTTCGTTATTTGCCATGTTGGACGTCGGTCGGTCGGCAGCGGTCGGATGCGGTCGGCGGACAATGCTGTAGTTCCAGGTAACGGGCGGTCGGTGGTTGAACTTTCAGCAAAGTCCCTGCTCGGGCGCCAATTTGTGAGGCTTCTTTGTCCGTGGCTGGGGTAGAACTCAGCGGACCCAGGGTTTTTCCCCGAGGAAGCTCGAAGACTCGGGCTGCTTTAATCCAACTTCTGAATAAAATAGGCGACACACGGTGAATACGAATTATAATGTGTTTTTAATAACTGGTTAATTTACAAAGCTTTCACAAGAGCGTTCTAAGTCTGTTGTCGGGCGGAAAATGCATTAGCTTAACTGCTAGCACGGTAGGGGCGGCAACTACTCTGAATATGGCTTCTGGCTTTCCTTCTATGCGATGGAGGTCGGTGCAGTCGTCTTGGGATGGTATGGCCTGGTTTAGCTATTTACAACTGGATCTGCTCCTGGAAATAAATAAGGTTAAATGTTAGGTACGATGCCCAGATTATGGCGCACCGCTTCTTGAAATTGACAGGGGGTCGGAGTGGTTGTAATAACCACGGATGGTGAATTAACCCAAAGAGACCGGAGTGGTCACCGTTTGAGAAATTCAAATCTTGGCCAAGAATTTACCAATGAGACCGGTATGGTGGTCACCGTTGACTTATTCAAAGTTGACGAAGAGAAAGTATGGAATTTACCAATGAGACCGGTATGGTGGTCACCGTTGACAAATTCGAAGTTGACGGCGAGAAAATATGAAATTTACCACTGAGACCCGTATGCTGGTCACCACTGAAAAATTCAAAGTCGACGAGGAGAAAATACGGAATTTACCAACGAGACCGGTATGTTGGTCACCGTTGACGAATTCAAAGTTGACGGCGAGAAAATATGGAATTGGCCAATGAGACCGGTATATTGGTCACCGTTGACGAATTCAAAGTTGACGGGGAGAAAATATGGAATTTACCAATGAGACCGGTATGTTGGTCACCGTTGACAAATCCAAAGTACGTAGCAGGAATAGAGAAACGAAAATATTATTAAAGAGGTATTCCCCCAATTAATAATGGTGATAGCTTCTCTCCTTTTTTGGGCAAATTTCACTTGTACTTATAATGTTTTGCCCCACAAGTGAGTGTGAGGTGGCCTTTGTGATTATCTGGTACGGCTCGTAGGGTGAGATGTAGGCGGTTCGGCGGTGGCAAAGAAAAAGTGTGACGCATCGTCACAGGGTTGCGATCTTCATACGTAAGGGCATTGCTCATAAGGTAATATATAGTGGTGAAGTACGCCGATTCCAGTTACAAGAAGCGTGTATCGTATGCATCCCTCTCCAACAGGGTAGGCGCTTGTATGTGGTCGCGATCAATGCGCCGGAGGCTTCTCAAAATTCATGTTTTATAACAGAGCTTGAAACACTTTTTCGATGTCTGAAACTGGACTCAGATGAAAACTATTTCCTTTTGGCCGGTGATTACAATGCTAAACACGAAGATTGGGGAAATCAATTAGCCAATCCAAGGGGGACCCAGCTATTCAATTGGCTGGGGCTACACAGTATTGAGTGTAAAGTCGATCTGCTGGCTACTGATAAGCCTTCATATCCTCGAAGTGGCTCATATTTGGATCTATTACTTTTAGACTCAAGACTTAAACTGACCGACGACATTCTTCGACGGAAGAAAAATTGTTTGACGACGGTTGAGTACGACAGTGACCACTGTGGACTTGCCGCCGTCATACTGCTTCCGAGCGACCTTGTGGAACTGGAGTAGTACGTGCCATCGCACTCTTACAACTACGGTAAGACACGTTGGCCGAGCTTTTCCGGTGCCGTCTCAAGGGAACTTCATTTGAACGGTATTGCGCCACCATGCAACAGGAATCTGTCGAACGTTGAGATCGATGGATACCTGCGAAGTATCGAGGATGCAATCCGTAGATCAACGGACAGGACAATTGCTAAGTATAGGCAAAACGATCCAACGAACATGTACAGAAACGCGACAATAGACGCACTCTACAAACAAAAAAGTAGACTCCTGTCGAAACTCAAACTCTTGCACAAGAGGTTTACTGACCGACACGATTTGGAGATTAGAACTCTGAGGTCACAGATCAGAAATCTCCAACAACTTGTTAAAGAAAATTATAAAAATACCATTTCATGTTTCTGGAACAATGAAATTCGGGCTGTGTAGTCCAACAACCCGAGTATAATTCCGAAAATAAACAAAATCTTTAGGAGAAAAGATCAAAATGACCTTCAGAGTATTAAACTCCAAAAGACGACAGAGAACAAGAACCTACTTTTGACAATAGGAATAGATTCAGATGACGCCATCTTGGATGATGACCACTTTATAGTGGAATATGCTCAAGAGAAGGTAGAGACGGTGGGTGCTGTTTCGAGCGATTACGACCTTGAGAACAGAGCCTTCGTTGGACACTTCTATCTTAGAGACGAGATCTCGCATTGGCGATGCGAGAATCCTAATTTCAAGAGGTTCAATGACGACCGACTTGCAAATGCAGTCATCACCGAGCGAAACGGGGATAACACCCTGTTCGTTTCTAAGATGGGCCTCGTGGACATCTTTCACAAAATAAAGAAAACGAAATCAACAGGAGTCGAAGGCATACCCAATGTTGTGCTGCGAAACCTCCCTTCGGAAGCGGTGGACATATACACCACGTTGTTCAAGAATGCTATGAATAATGCATATTATCCAGTGCGTTGGAAGACGGTAGTGGTCCATGCTCTCCTTAAAAAAGGGAAGGATGGTTCCAGTCCAGCATATCTCCAGTCAAATAGTCTTCTTCCGAGTTTCAGTAAGCAATTCAAGAAGGTTCTCAATAGAGCTCTGTCTACATGGGCTGAGGACAAACATATTATTCCTGAAAATCAGTTCGGTTTTAAGGCGGGCCATGATACCACACATGCCGCGTCTAAACTAGTATCAGATATTCATTGGAACAAAGCTAAAAATCAGAAGACAAGACACTACTGAAGTGCGTTCTCTGTGGTGGAGACGGGCACCCTGCTAACTATCGGGGTTGTCCTTGATACCAGATTATTATAAAGTCAAAAAAGCTGCTCCAACAGCAACTAAGGATGAGGGAAGGCAAACAGCCAGAACAATTCCAAGGGCCGTCGTTCCCGAAGTCTCTTACGCCCAAATAGCAAGGGGGGCTGGGAAAACGGTACAGCCTCCTCAGAAAGCGGCAGCACAGCCATCTGTGTCAAAGGCTGCTACTGGGGAGTCAGAGGTGATGGTCGCTCTGCGAGTCATTCAGGCAGAAATGAGTGAACAATCACGGCAAATAAGTGAGCAGGCGCGTAGGGTGGATGTAATCTACCATGCAGTGCCTTCGCTTGACCAATTTTTGGGTTAGTGGGCACGCTGCCGGAGAGGCCTTTTAGGATCCTAGCCGTGAATGTGAAGTCGCTAGTTAGGGTAGAACGACGAGCCAACTTCTCTGAGTTGTTAAAAGACCAACGTCCCGATGTATGTATGGTAAGCGAAACTAGGCTAAACCAGCTTCACAATTTGACGAATAATAATTACAATACCGTAAGAAGCGACCGACCGAACCCGACTTTCGCGGGAGGGGTTGCGATCTTCATACGTAAGGGCATTGCTCATAAGGTAATATATAGTGGTGAAGTACGCCGATTCCAGTTGCAAGAAGCGTGTATCGTATGCATCCCTCTCCAACAGGGTAGGCGCTTGTATGTGGTCGCGATCAATGCGCCGGAGGCTTCTCAAAATTCATGTTTTATAACAGAGCTTGAAACACTTTTTCGATGTCTGAAACTGAACTCAGATGAAAACTATTTCCTTTTGTCCGGTGATTACAATGCTAAACACGAAGATTGGGGAAATCAATTAGCCAATCCAAGGGGGACCCAGCTATTCAATTGGCTGGGGCTACACAGTATTGAGTGTAAAGTCGATCTGCTGGCTACTGACAGGCCTTCATATCCTCGAAGTGGCTCATATTTGGATCTATTACTTTTAGACTCAAGACTTAAACTGACCGACGACATTCTTCGACGGAAGAAAAATTGTTTGACGACGGTTGAGTACGACAGTGACCACTGTGGACTTGCCGCCGTCATACTGCTTCCGAGCGACCTTGTGGAACTGGAGGAGTACGTGCCATCGCACTCTTACAACTACGGTAAGACACGTTGGCCGCGCTTTTCCGGTGCCGTCTCAAGGCAACTTCATTTGAACGGTATTGCGCCGCCATGCAACAGGAATCTGTCGAACGTTGAGATCGATGGATACCTGCGAAGTATCGAGGATGCAATCCGTAGATCAACGGACAGGACAATTGCTAAGTATAGGCAAAACGATCCAACGAACATGTACAGAAACGCGACAATAGACGCACTCTACAAACAAAAAAGTAGACTCCTGTCGAAACTCAAACTCTTGCACAAAAGGTTTACTGACCGACACGATTTGGAGATTAGAACTCTGAGGCCACAGATCAAAAATCTCCAACAACTTGTTAAAGAAAATTATAAAATTACCATTTCATGTTTCTGGAACAATGAAATTCGGGCTGTGTAGTCCAACAACCCGAGTATAATTCCTAAAATAAACAAAATCTTTAGGAGAAAATATGAGTTTTTTAGTTGAGATATTCCACGTGTTTTTTAATCTAATAAATGATAGATTAGTAAAGTTTTTAACAGTTAAAACACTTTTTATATTTCCTCAGATGTACATTTCAGAAGCAATGCTTCCATCGTCAGTGAGATTTATAAATTAATTTAAATTAAGTTATTTGTCAAAAAACTAATAATAAACAAAAATGTTTCTAAACAAAATTACAGTTGAGTTGAGTTGAATCTATTAAAAAAATTTTTGAGTATTGAATCTTTGATTGGTCCATCATCACTATTCGTTAGATTAATTTTGTTTTTAAATATGTAAAATGATTCAAAAGCATCTTATTCATAATTGCTATTTACATTTCTTATTAATTTTAAATTTTGCAAACTAAAGCTATGACTATTTTCTAGCATATGTTCTGCAGCACTGCAGCTAAAAACGGGCTCATATGTAATCCCATACTGCAACCAAATTTTTGTCTGTAAAACTTTCATTAAACTGGAACCAATTTTCATCCATGCACAGTTTAGTAAGTTTTACAAATTCATTTATTTCTTTCTAGCCATTTTCTTAGAAAAACTAAAGTTTCATCAATTGGAACATTTGGATAAAATGAAAAAAAAATTGTAAAACTTACTAAACTGTGCATGGATGAAAATTGGTTCCAGTTTAACGAAAAGTCTTACAGACAAAAATTTGGTTGCAGTATGGGATCACATATGAGCCCGTTTTTAGCAAATTTATTTATGTCGCATATAGAAACTGAAATGAAAAATCAAGTAAATTTTCCAAGAATTTGGTTAAGATATGTAGATGATATATGGGCGATAATCAAAAAACATGAACTCCGTCAGTTCATTAACAAATTAAGTAGAACTAAATACCCATCAATAAAATTTACATATGAAGAAGAAATTGAAGGGAAACTAAATTTTCTGGATTTAAGTATAACTCGGAACGGAGACAATTTCGAATTGGATATATACAGAAAACCAACGAATACTCTGAGATACATTACATCAGACTCGTTCCATTCCTTTGAACATAAGATGTCAGCTTTTCACTCAATGAGTCTTAGAGCTCTAAATATTCCAATGACTATAGAAACAAAAATAAAAGAATTCCAAAAAATTAAAGACATAGCCAAAATTAATGGATATACTGAAGAATTGATTGAAGATTTAACAATTGCACATAGAAGAAAACAAGAATTGAGAAATTATACAACTTTAGATCTAATAAGGAATGAAGGAAATGACGAAAAGAAATATTCAAAATTTTATTTCCATCCAGAAATAACATCTAAGATAAAACCAATCTTTAATAAATATAATATCCGTATGAGTGAGTGCAGCGAAATAAAAATAAAAAATCTGATTGGAGGATCTAAGGATAAAATTGAACAACTTCAAAAGTCAGGAATTTATTCTATCGGATGTAATGATTGTGCAAAAGAATATATAGGACAGACAAGAAGACCTTTTCTAAAAAGATTTAAAGAACATTTTGCACATCTTAAATATAATGAAAAAGAAAAGTCAAGTGTTGCAGAACATATGCTAGAAAATAGTCATAGCTTTAGTTTGCAAAATTTAAAATTAATAAGAAATGTAAATAGCAATTATGAATTAGATGCTTTTGAATCATTTTACATATTTAAAAACATAAATAATCTAATGAATAGTGATGATGGACCAATCAAAGATTCAATATTCAAAAAATTTTTTAATAGATTCAACTCAACTCAACTGTAATTTTGTTTCGAAACATTTTTGTTTATTATTAGTTTTTTGACAAATAACTTAATTTAAATTAATTTATAAATCTCACTGACGATGGAAGCATTGCTTCTAAAATGTACATCTGAGGAAATATAAAAAGTGTTTTAACTGTTAAAAACTTTACTAATCTTTTCATTTATTAGGAGAAAAGATTAAAATGACCTTCAGAGTATTAAACTCCAAAAGACGACAGAGAACAAGAACATACTTTTGAAAATAGGAATAGATTCAGATGACATCTTGGATGATGACCACTTTATAGTGGAATATGCTCAAGAGAAGGTAGAGACGGTGGGTGCTGTTTTCGAGCGATAACGACCTTGAGAACAGAGCCTTCGTTGGACACTTCTATCGTAGAGACGAGATCTCGCATTGGCGATGCGAGAATCCTAGTTTCAATAGGTTCAATGACGACCGACTTGCAAATGCAGTCATCACCGAGCGAAACGGGGATAACACCCTGTTCGTTTCTAAGATGGGCCTCGTGGACATCTTTCACAAAATAAAGAAAAAGAAATCAACAGGAGTCGAAGGCATACCCAATGTTGTGCTGCGAAACCTCCCTTCGGAAGCAGTGGACATATACACCACGTTGTTCAAGAATGCGATGAATAATGCATATTATCCAGTGCGTTGGAAGACGGCAGTGGTCCATGCTCTCCTTAAAAAAGGGAAGGATGGTTCCAGTCCAGCATATCTCCGGTCAAATAGTCTTCTTCCGAGTTTCAGTACGCAATTCAAGAAGGTTCTCAATAGAGCTCTGTCTACATGGGCTGAGGACAAACATATTATTCCTGAAAATCAGTTCGGTTTTAAGGCGGGCCATGATACCACACATGCCGTGTCTAAACTAGTATCAGATATTCATTGGAACAAAGCTAAAAATCAGAAGACAAGGCACTACTGAAGTGCGTTCTCTGTGGTGGAGACGGGCACCCTGCTAACTATCGGGGTTGTCCTTGATACCAGATTATTATAAAGTCAAAAAAGCTGCTCCAACAGCAACTAAGGATGAGGGAAGGCAAACAGCCAGACCAATTCAAAGGGCCGTTGTTTCCGAAGTCTCTTACGCCCAAATAGCAAGGGGGGCTGGGAAAACGGTACAGCCTCCTCAGAAAGCGGCAGCACAGCCATCTGTGTCAAAGGCTGCTACTGGGGAGTCAGAGGTGATGGTCGCTCTGCGAGTCATTCAGGCACAAATGAGTGAACAATCACGGCAAATAAGTGAGCAGGCGCGTAGGGTGGATGTAATCTACCATGCAGTGCCTTCGCTTGACCAATTTTTGGGTTAATAGGCGCGCTGCCGGAGGGGCCTTTTAGGATCCTAGCCGTGAATGTGAATTCGCTAGTTAGGGTAGAACGATGAGCCAACTTCTCTGAGTTGTTAAAAGACCAACGTCCCGATGTATGTATGGTAAGCGAAACTAGGCTAAACCAGCTTCACAATTTGACGAATAATAATTACAATACCGTAAGAAGCGACCGACCGAACCCGACTTTCGCGGAAGGGGTTGCGATCTTCATGCGTAAGGGCATTGCTCATAAGGTAATACATAGTGGTGAAGTACGCCGATTCCAGTTGCAAGAAGCGTGTATCGTATGCATCCCTCTCCAACAGGGGAGGCGCTTGTATGTGGTCGCGATCAATGCGCCGGAGGCTTCTCAAAATTCATGTTTTATAACAGAGCTTGAAACACTTTTTCGATGTCTGAAACTGAACTCAGATGAAAACTATTTTCTTTTGGCCGGTGATTACAATGCTAAACACGAAGATTGGGAAAATCAATTAGCCAATCCAAGGGGGACCCAGCTATTCAATTGGCTGGGGCTACACAGTATTGAGTGTAAAGTCGATCTGCTTTCTCCTGACAGGCCTTCATATCCTCGAAGTGGCTCATAGTTGGATCTATTACTTTTAGACTCAAGACTTAAACTGACCGACGACATTCTTCGACGGAAGAAAAATTGTTTGACGACGGTTGAGTACGACAGTGACCACTGTGGACTTGCCGCCGTCATACTGCTTCCGAGCGACCTTGTGGAACTGGAGGAGTACGTGCCATCGCACTCTTACAACTACGGTAAGACACGTTGGCCGCGCTTTTCCGGTGCTGTCTCAAGGGAACTTCATTTGAACGGTATTGCGCCGCCATGCAACAGGAATCTGTCGAACGTTGAGATCGATGGATACCTGCGAAGTATCGAGGATGCAATCCGTAGATCAACGGACAGGACAATTGCTAAGTATAGGCAAAACGATCCAACGAACATGTACAGAAACGCGACAATAGACGCACTCTACAAACAAAAAAGTAGACTCCTGTCGAAACTCAAACTCTTGCACAAGAGGTTTACTGACCGACACGATTTGGAGATTAGAACTCTGAGGTCACAGATCAAAAATCTCCAAGAACTTGCTAAAGAAAATTATAAAATTACCATTTCATGTTTCTGGAACAATGAAATTCGGGCTGTGTAGTCCAACAACCCGAGTATAATTCCGAAAATAAACAAAATCTTTAGGAGAAAAGATTAAAATGACCTTCAGAGTATTAAACTCCAAAAGACGACAGAGAACAAGAACCTACTTTTGAAAATAGGAATAGATTCAGATGACATCTTGGATGATGCCCACTTTATAGTGGAATATGCTCAAGAGAAGGTAGAGACGGTGGGTGCTGTTTCGAGCGATTACGACCTTGAGAACAGAGCCTTCGTTGGACACTTCTATCTTAGAGACGAGATCTCGCATTGGCGATGCGAGAATCCTAGTTTCAATAGGTTCTATGACGACCGACTTGCAAATGCAGTCATCACCGAGCGAAACGGGGATAACACCCTGTTCGTTTCTAAGATGGGCCTCGTGGACATCTTTCACAAAATAAAGAAAACGAAATCAACAGGAGTCGAAGGCATACCCAATGTTGTGCTGCGAAACCTCCCTTCGGAAGCGGTGGACATATACACCACGTTGTTCAAGAATGCTATGAATAATGCATATTATCCAGTGCGTTGGAAGACGGCAGTGGTCCATGCTCTCCTTAAAAAAGGGAAGGATGGTTCCAATCCAGCATATCTCCAGTCAAATAGTCTTCTTTCGAGTTTCAGTAAGCAATTCAAGAAGGTTCTCAATAGAGCTCTGTCTACATGGGCTGAGGACAAACATATTATTCCTGAAAATCAGTTCGGTTTTAAGGCGGGCCATGATACCACACATGCCGCGTCTAAACTAGTATCAGATATTCATTGGAACAAAGCTAAAAATCAGAAGACAAGACACTACTGAAGTGCGTTCTCTGTGGTGGAGACGGGCACCCTGCTAACTATCGGGTTTGTCCTTGATACCAGATTATTATAAAGTCAAAAAAGTTGCTCAAACAGCAACTAAGGATGAGGGAAGGCCAACAGCCAGACCAATTCCAAGGGCCGTCGTTCCCGAAGTCTCTTACGCCCAAATAGCAAGGGGGGCTGGGAAAACGGTACAGCCTCCTCAGAAAGCGGCAGCACAGCCATCTGTGTCAAAGGCTGCTACTGGGGAGTCAGAGGTGATGGTCGCTCTGCAAGTCATTCAGGCACAAATGAGTGAACAATCACGGCAAATAAGTGAGCAGGCGCGTAGGGTGGATGTAATCTACCATGCAGGGCCTTCGCTTGACCAATTTTTGGGTTAATGGGTGCGCTGCCGGAGAGGCCTTTTAGGATCCTACCCGTGAATGTGAATTCGCTAGTTAGGGTAGAACGACGAGCCAACTTCTCTGAGTTGTTAACAGACCAACGTCCCGATGTATGTATGGTAAGCGAAACTAGGCTAAACCAGCTTCACAATTTGACGAATAATAATTACAATACCGTAAGAAGCGACCGACCGAACCCGACTTTCGCGGGAGGGGTTGCGATCTTCATACGTAAGGGCATTGCTCATAAGGTAATATATAGTGGTGAAGTACGCCGATTCCAGTTGCAAGAAGCGTGTATCGTGTGCATCCCTCTCCAACAGGGTAGGCGCTTGTATGTGGTCGCGATCAATGCGCCGGAGGCTTCTCAAAATTCATGTTTTATAACAGAGCTTGAAACACTTTTTCGATGTCTGAAACTGAACTCAGATGAAAACTATTTCCTTTTGGCCGGTGATTACAATGCTAAACACAAAGATTGGGGAAATCAATTAGCCAATCCAAGGGGGATCCAGCTATTCAATTGGCTGGGGCTACACAGTATTGAGTGTAAAGTCGATCTGCTGGCTACTGACTGGCCTTCATATCCTCGAAGTGGCTCATATTTGGATCTATTACTTTTAGACTCAAGACTTAAACTGACCGACGACATTCTTCGACGGAAGAAAAATTGTTTGACGACGGTTGAGTACGACAGTGACCACTGTGGACTTGCCGCCGTCATACTGCTTCCGAGCGACCTTGTGGAACTGAAGGAGTACGTGCCATCGCACTCTTACAACTACGGTAAGACACGTTGGCCGCGCTTTTCCGTTGCCGTCTCAAGGGAACTTCATTTGAACGGTATTGCGCCGCCATGCAACAGGAATCTGTCGAACGTTGAGATCGATGGATACCTGCGAAGTATCGAGGATGCAATCCGTAGATCAACGGACAGGACAATTGCTAAGTATAGGCAAAACGATCCAACGAACATGTACAGAAACGCGACAATAGACGCACTCTACAAACAAAAAAGTAGACTCCTGTCGGAACTCAAACTCTTGCACAAGAGGTTTACTGACCGACACGATTTGGAGAATAGAACTCTGAGGTCACAGATCAAAAATCTCCAACAACTTGTTAAAGAAAATTATAAAATTACCATTTCATGTTTCTGGAACAATGAAATTCGGGCTGTGTAGTCCAACAACCCGAGTATAATTCCGGAAATAAACAAAATCTTTAGGAGAAAAGATTAAAATGACCTTCAGAGTATTAAACTCCAAAAGACGACAGAGAACAAGAACCTACTTTTGAAAATAGGAATAGATTCAGATGACATCTTGGATGATGACCACTTTATAGTGGAATATGCTCAAGAGAAGGTAGAGACGGTGGGTGCTGTTTTCGAGCGATTACAACCTTGAAAACAGAGCCTTCGTTGGACACTTCTATCTTAGAGTCGAGATCTCGCATTGGCGATGCGAGAATCCTAGTTTCAATAGGTTCCATGACGACCGACTTGCAAATGCAGTCATCACCGAGCGAAACGGGGATAACACCCTGTTCGTTTCTAAGATGGGCCTCGTGGACATCTCTCACAAAATAAAGAAAAAGAAGTCAGCAGGAGTCGACTGCATACCCAATGTTGTGCTGCAAAACCTCTTTTCGGAAGCGGTGGACATATACACCACGTTGTTCAAGAATGCGATTAATAATGCATATTTTCCAGTGCGTTGAAAGACGGCAGTGGTCCATCCTCTCCTTAAAAAAGGGAAGGATGGTTCCAATCCAGCATATCTCCGGTCAATTAGTCTTCTTCCGAGTTTCAGTAAGCAATTCGAGAAGATTCTCAATAGAGCTTTGTCTACATGGGCTGAGGACAAACATATTATTCCTGAAAATCAGTTCGGTTCTAAGGCGGGCCATGATACCTACGGTGACCATCCGTTCATTATAATAATGAACAGTTCTGTATTTGAAGACGATGCTCATTATTAATTTTGCTGGAAACAAAAACACATAAATGTTCTGTATTTTAAAAGTTGTTCATTATTTGTTCTGTATTTCATATCAATTCCAAAAATCCAAAATGTAAATATTAAGTGTGTCAAGAATTGTCAAAGAATTGATGTGGAAGTAATTATCGTCAAAATATGTTCTTTATTTTACATTTACACAGTTCGTGTAGAGCAATAGAAAGAAATTTGTGGAGCAGCTAATGGGTTTTAGCGAGACAAGGTGGCTTACTCTTAAACCAGCTATAGAAAGAATAATAAAATTTTTTAGACCCTTGAAGGTTTACTTTATGTCGCATCCAAAGTGCCCCACTATTTTAAATGACTATTTTAATGATCCGTATTCAGAAATATGGGTGTTTTTTGCACATCGTCAGGCTAATCTTTTCCATAACAACATCTTACTAATTGAGTCTCAGCAAATATTCATGACGGAAGTATCTCTGATCATCAAAGAACTCAAATGTAAAATTAAGCAAAGAAGAGATGAAATTTTTTACCAATAGTAATTAAAAAAATGATTTCGGATTTAGAACAAGAAGATCATTCTATTTCGGAGAAAATCAAGAAGCATGCAAGTGATTTTAACAGTAGTTGCGTCGACTATGTAAGTCAATGGGACACTGCATTCATTGAAGTTGAAGTTTTGGAGTGGGTCCGTGCAATACCTTCTTGGGAGCAAGTACAAGCAAGTTGGATGTTTATTATGAGAAAGAGAAGTGACTTCAGAGTAGATGACGTATTGTGTATGTCACTCTGAGCAAAATTAGAGAATGGGTAGATAGATATTCAGAAGACAACAGCTGATAGGGGTAGAAATTTTCAATGTTTTTACAGAAAAAAACATAAGTTTCAAAAACATTTTGAAACTTGTCGAATTTGTTTTATGTCTGCCAGGATCAAATGCACCAACAGAACGTGTATTTTCTATTTTAAACAATATTTGGACAAATGAAGGTAGAAACAATTAAATCTATTTTGATAACTAAATATAACTACGAAATGAACTGTCTTGAGTTCAGGCACTTATTAAAGAAAAAGACGAAGTGGGCTTAATTTATTCTTCAGAAAAATATGTTAAAAATTAAGAAATTGTTATGAACTGTGTTAATTTCATGTTAAGTTTTTTCATTTTTTGTTCATAAGTTTTTGTTTTTATTAACCTCTTTTTCATTTTAAATCCATGTAAGACTGAATTCCCTCAATGCACAAAATGCATTTTATTAAAGTTGAGTTATTTTTTTCTGTTTATAATAAAGTTTTTAATTAATAGGAAAGAATAGGTTAAAATTTGTTTTTTTTCTTACTGTTCATTATTTTGTTTTGGAAAATATGGTCACCGTAATGATACCACACATGCCACCTCTAAACTAGCATCAGATATTCATTGGAACAAAGCTAAAAATCAGTGTACGGTTGCATGTCTGGTTGGCTTGGAGAAAGCTTTCGACAACGTTTGGGTAGACGGTCTTTTCTACAAGTTGATCAGATATGGCATGATTAAACCACTGCTATATATTCTGAATGACATGCTTCATGGTAGAACGTTTGTTGTCAGAAGTTGCAATATAACTTCTACCAGAACTTTTAAAATAGAGAACCGTCTACAACAGGGGGCGGTGAATTCGCTTATTTTATTTAGCATTTTCACCGACGATCTTCATGCTCTTTCAGGCGCTTCGCCATGCTATAGCGTACACCGACGACCTTATTGCGTACTGAACAGGTCCAAAGATCGAAGGCATCAGAATACTTTTGCATCGTGACTTCGATAAGATCCAACAATATTGCGATGACTGGAAATTGAAAATCAACGTCCAGAAATTGGAAACAATTGTGTTTAGAACCTCGTTTTCCCGGGCCTCATGGGATACGAGAAAGAACTGGCGAAAGCTGGTGATCATTGATCTACATGGCCACCCACTGCCAAACAAAGCAGTAGTCAAGTACCTCGGCATCTGGCTAGGTCAGTATCTATATTTTAACAAACATATGGATGCGGCTCTGGCCAGGGCTAGAGGAGCTTTTGCTCTGAGAAGGTGACTGTTTCACAGCAGTCAACTTGATAGCAGAGTGAAGGTGATTTCCTATATGGCCCTCATAAGGCCAATGATTGTCTATGTTTGGCCCATGTGGTTCAATGCTACAGCGTCTCAAATGGAAAAGATTCGGGTGTTTGAGAGACAGTGTCTGCGTACATGTCTTGGATTGCACAGAACACCAGAGACGGATTCCAAAAAAATATTATCCTAATGAGGTCCATTACAACGGGACTCAAATAAACAGGATCGACAACTTCATTATAAAACTGACTCGTGGTCACACTGCAAGAGCGATGACCTCAACCAATGGCCTGATATTTGGGGCTTATTACCCTTACACTGAATAGTTAGTTAGTTTATATAACTTTTTATTTAACTTGATTAATACAATGTAATACAATATTATGTTTTTTAGCAGAATGTCTTAAGGTTATGGCAGTAAGCCGTCTACCGGATTGACATTGAACACTGAATATATGGAGAAAACGCGCTTCAGTGGACTTGTCCCACCGTAGGCTTTCCTTTTTTTTTTTGATATGGTAGGGCTGATTCAGGATAGATTGGTGGTTCCACTAATCTACCACGTCTGCCGTAAGCCCGTGGAACGACAGCTCCTTTACAGCCGAGACTTCACCGCAGTAGGCGGAGAAGCTGAAGAGCTCCTCCGGTTCAGTAGGGTGGTTTAAGATCGCTATCGTCGTGACGTTGTTAAAACGTCGAAAATGTTCTAGTGTTTGTCGGAGCAACAACATGAATTTGATATTGATAGCGAGTCGCCAATGGCTGGCTTACACAGGTTTAGCGTGTTAGTCTTAGGGTATAGGGGGCAGGCACAGTGGCAACCAAAATAGTCACAAAAATAAAAAAAACATAAAACATAAAACCAAAAAAAAAAATTTATTAAAAAAAAAAAAATTATAAAACAAAAAAAAAACAAAAAAAAAACCCCCAAAAGCTACTGTGGTTGCTCTAGTTTTAAGTAGATTTAAGTAGTTTAAATTAGTTTAAATTAGTTGTAATTAGTTTTAAGAAAACACTTATCTTGAAAAATAAGTTTTTTAAAATTTTCTTAGTTTTAACTAGTTCTAGTTTTTGATTAATAAGGTATCTTAAGGCCGAATGACATCAGTAGTAAGATATTGAATAATTAAGAGTACCCGCCTAGGGTCAGTAAGTTAATTAAGTTATTTTATAAGCTAGTTTTACACATTTTTGTTAGCATGTAAGTAGATATAAGAAAAAGTTAATAAAAATGAATTGAAAGTGAAATGAGCTGGCTAGCTGTGGTTCCAGAGGTCGCAGGTTTGATCCCCCCAAGCGCCAACGTGCATACTTATTTTTAAAGGAAAAAATAAAAAATAGCCCGAAGTTATTTTCAAGAAAGGAGAAAAAAAACGATGACGGTGGCGTAAGGATCCAACGGTTCCATCCACATCGGATGCTGCCAAAGCAACGGCAAAGAAGAAGAGGCAGCGCAGCGATTGAAACCAAAACATAAGCCTGTTCATCGCAAACGGAAAGCGATAGCAACAACAGCAACGAAGAAAAACAACATGTCGAAGGACTTTGATGGCGAGACTCCTGAAGAGGAGCTCATACGAATCAGAATTCGGTGAGGAACACTATACTGTAAATGGCAACCGTTCCTCCGATTTCACTGATCACTTATCCGAAGAGGAAAAAGAGGATGCTGAAGAGCAACAGAAATTGAGTCCTTCTTTGAAACGATAAAAAAATACGAGATGGAAAAAGAAATCATTAAACAAAAGCAAATGGCTCGCAGACAAAAACGAATGGCTCGTAGACGAGCCGAAAAGTCACAGCGGTTATAAAAGCAGCACCAACGATCCAACAGCAGGAGAAGCAGCATCAGAAGAAGCAGAAGCAATAACAACAGCAATCAACTGAGCAACAACATACGCCACAGAAGCCACAACCCAAGAAGCGTAGAGTACCCCTACTAACACTTTACAGTGATAAGGGAAACAATAAATCTATGTAAGTCCGCTTTTGGTGACAATTTTAAAATAAAACGTTAAGGTTACGAGAGGCATGCTTTTCACTGAAACACACTGTATCAGTATCACGTTGTCAGGAAATTACAAGAAGCGAAAACCAAAGGACATTTAACGAGCGCGCTGCCGGAGTGGCCTTTCAAGATCCTAGCCGTGAATGTCAATTCGCTAGTAAGGGTAGAACGACGAACCAACTTCTTTGAGTTGTTAAAAGACCAACATCCAGATGTTGTGTATGGTTAGCGAAACTGGGCTTCTTAACCAGCATCACAAACTGACGGATAGCAATTACATTATCGTAAGGAGGGGCCAACCCAACTCGGCTTTCGCGGGTGGGGTTGCGATCTTCATACGTAAGGGCATTGCTCATAAAATAATATATACTGGTGAAGTACGCCGATTCTGGTTGCTGGAAACGTGTACCTTATGCATCCCTCTCCTTCTGGGGACGCGGTTGTTGTGGTCGCGATCTATGCTCCGGAGGCTTCTCAATCATCATGTGTTATAACAGAGCGCGAATCACTTTTTCGAACTCTCAAACTGTACTCAGAAGAAAACCATTTCCTCAATTCCGGTGATTACAATGCCAAACACCAAGACTGGGGAAATCAATTTGTTACACTTTATTAACGCGTTTAAACTTACTTCAGGATGAAACGAAATTACTAATCGCTATTGGATTTTCCGGAATCAATTAATTAAATAAAATCGTTTATAGCAATGGCATGAGAAAAAAAAATTTTTCCCCATCGATGTGACGCGGATTAAACACACGAAATGTCAAACGCGCTGATAACCGAAAGTGCAACTCAGCAGGTAGGCTGCTGACACCACAGGCTAAGCTCATCTGGGCTGGGTTCGTAAATATAAAATGATAACGTAGCGTAGCGCGATAAATCGACCGATCGCGAATTAAAAGGTAGATTAATTTAATAATGAAAAGAAGAATTAAAATTATCTCCTCAGTACAAGGTGCACTAAGAAAAGTGGGCAACAAAAAATTTTGTGGTGAAATTTCCAAACCAAGAATTAAATCAGAAATACTAAGAACCGATTGAAGTTTAAATTCCCAAACATATTTAATGCTAACATTAATATTATATTGTTCGGAAAACCTTACAAAAAGTGGGACTAAAAACCCAAATCTTTTCAAACAATATAATGATTCAATGACGAACGGTTAGAGGAACCGTTTAAAAATGCAAACAAACGCAAGTAACCGGAGAATGAAACCTTGATTTTTCTTTCCCGACAGCCAAAGAACAACCGAAACTTTCTTTGTAAACACTCACAAATATTATAGAACCGTCTGACAATTCCTTCTACTCCCATAAAATTAACTAAACCACTGGCTCTAAAACTTGTCTTAAAAACACTTTTTCCGTTTACAACTACTTTGAACTTTTGAGGTTGATCTAGTCAATTTGTTTTTTCTTGGCATTCTAGTTCACACACACATTCATATACAATCAGCCAGTCGTGTCTTGAGGTTTTCTGTCACGGCTTTCTATCACATGCAGCCTTATGGCAGACAAGCACCTCCGTTGTCGAATTCCAGCGAGAACTTTCACTCGCACAATTTTCCAATCACTGAACTGAAAAAGTTGTTGGGGGTATGTTCCAAAACTTATCCAGTCCTTGAGTCGAGATCAGACCCCTCCCATAAAATATGAAAGTTCCTACAAGTTGAAAATGATACTTCTGCACATTTTGCCAGTTGCTCTACTATTATGTTTAGTCAGAGGAAGGATAAAATTCTCTATAAAAAAACTTTTCGAAAATTGAAGATGGAGTGGAGCGCTGCGCAGATTTGGGGAAAAGGGGGAAACTATTATCGTTTGAATCTTATGATACGGTTTTACAAAGTAAAAGTTAAATCTAGGGAGTTTACACTTGCAGCACTACGCTGCCGTGTCTCATGACGAAGTATGGCATTCACATGTGCCATTACGATTGTTCACATCTGTGATATGTGTATGTATGTGTATAGTGTTGTGTGTGTGATATCGTGCTTTGTGTAGTGTGTGTAATGAGGTGTGTGAATGGTGGTGAGTGTAAACATGGTAATGGGTGGATGATAGTATATTTGAATGTAAGTTGTGTAAGTGAAGATAATGAAAATGAAGGTATGTTTGAATAATAAAAATGTGTGAATGATGATGCTTATGAATGTTGATGATGATGACGGCGTTTGGTAATGCAGGGTATTCAATTTAAGGGGAAATCGTGTGCGAGTCTTCAGAGGCTTCTGGTTCGACACACCAAACGTCGACATCAGTTTAGCTCGCCCGCTGATTAAGACACGTAACCTTTTTTTGACATTTGCTGAAAGCTATGTTCCGATCACATTGCTGAGAGCCAACAACGGAGGAATGGTGGGACGAAGAAATGATAGGGAAGGTTCGGTGAAAATAGAGGGGATCGAAATCAAAAAAACCAAATTAAAGAATAGTTTTTGTTGCGGGTTAACTTACTGTAGCAAATTATCCAATTCAAGGCGGATTCAATTGGCTGGGGCTCTATCATAATGAGTGTAAAGTCGATCTCCTGGCTACTGACAGATCATCATTTCCTCGAAGTGGCGCACAACTTGATCTATTGCTTTTAGACTCAAGACTTAAACTGACTGACGACAATCCGCGACTGACGAAAAATTGTTTGACGACGTTTTAGTACGACAGTAACCACTGTGGACTCCCCGCCGTCATACTACTTCCGAATAACGTTGTGGAACTGGAGGAGTGTGTGCCGACGCACTCTTACAACTACGGCAAGAAACGTTGGCCGCGCTTTTCCGGCGCCGTCTCAAGGAAACCTCGTTCCAACGGTATTGCGTGACCATGCAACAGGAATCTGTCAAACGTTAAGATCGATTGATACCTGCAAAGTATGGAGAAGGTAATCCGTAGTACAATGGTCAGGACAATTCCTAAATAAAGGCAACATGACTCTACGAACATGTACAGAAACACGACAATAGACGCACTTTAGAAACAAAAAAGTAGACTCCTGTCGAGACTCAAACTCTTGTACATGAGGTTTACTGACCAACACGATTTGGGGATTAGAACTCTGAAGTCACAGATCAAAAATCTCCAACAGCTTTTTAAAGAAAATTATGAAACTAACATTTCATGATTCTGGAAAACAAAATTCGGGATGTGCAGTCCAACCACCCTAGTATACTTTACTTACTTAAGGTGGCGCTACAGTCCGGGTCGGACTAGGGCCTCAACCAACAAGCTTCTCCAGCCAGCTCGGTCCCTAGCTAGCTGCCTCCAGTTTTGCACCCAAAGTTGGTTGAGGTCCTCTCCTACTTGCGTGCGCCACCTGAGTCGCGCTCTTCCTCTACTGCGCCGTCCCTCGGGATTGGATTCAAAGACTTTCCGGGCCGGAGCGTTGGTGTCCATTCGCTCTACATGACCCAGCCATCTAAGCCGCTGGACCTTGACTCGTTTGACAAGGTCAGTGTCGCTGTACAGCCCGTACAGTTCGTCATTAAATCTTCTTCTCCACTCTCCATCTATGCAGACGGGACCAAAAATCACCCGAAGAATTTTTCTCTCGAAGCATCCTAAAGCGTTCTCGTCTGCCTTTGACAAGGTCCATGCCTCTGCGCCATATATAAGAACCGGGATGATAAGTGTCTTATACAGGGACACTTTAGTTGCTCGAAAGAGGACTTTACTACTCAATTGCCTTCTTAGTCTGAAGAAACAGCGATTGGCAAGAGTTATTCTTCGTTTGATTTCAGCGCTGGTGTCGTTGTCTGAATTAATAGCGGCGCCTAGGTAGACAAAGTCCTTAACTACCTCAAAGTTATAGCTGTCAATCGTGACGTTTTGTCCAAGACGTCGGTGTTGGGTGTCCTTTCTTGATGACAGCATATACTTGGTCTTGCCCTCATTTACCACTAAACCCATCTTCTTCGCTTCCGTCTCAATGCTCATAAACGCGCCATTGACATCACGCTGCGTTCTTCCAATTATGTCAATATCGTCGGCATATCCGAGCAATTGAACGGATTTTTGAAAGATTGTGCCTCTTGTGTTGACGTGGGAGTTTTGCACTATTCTTTCAAGAACGATGTTGAAGAAATCGCATGACAGTGCATCGCCTTGCCTAAAACCTTTTTTGACATCGAATGTATCGGTGAGATCTTTTCCGACCCTGATGGAGCAGCGTGCGTTCTCCATCGTCATCCTACACAATCGGACAAGTTTGGTAGGGATGCCAAAACTAGACATGGCTCTATATAACTCCTCTCTATAGATGCTGTCATACGCGGCCTTAAAATCGATCAAAAGGTGGTGGGTATCGATTTGAAGCTCCTGGGTTTTTTCCAAGATCTGCCGTAGTGTGAAGATTTGGTCTATGGTGGACTTTCCTGGTCTAAAGCCGCACTGATAAGGACCTATCAGGTTGTTGACGAATGGCTTCAGACGCTCACACAATACGGCAGAGAGGATCTTATATGCGATGTTAAGAAGACTGATACCTCTGTAGTTGGCGCAGTTCAGAGGGTCTCCTTTCTTGAGGACCGGGGAAACAATGCTAAGGTTCCATTCATCGGGCATGCTTTCCTCCGACCATATTTTGCAAATGAGCTGGTGCATACTCCTGACCAGGTCATTGCCTGCCGCTTTAAACAATTCGGCGGTGAGGCCATCAGCTCCAGCAGCTTTGTTGGACTTTAGCTTGGATACTGCTGTCTTCACTTCGTTCAGGTCGGGTTGGCGGAATTGTTGGTCTACGTCGCCTAAATCGAATGGTTCTATCTCTCTTTCAGCGGAATTGGGTTCATCATCGCCGTTATAGAGCTTGGAAAAGTGGTCTTTCCATATCCTCAGCATTGACTGCGGTTCCACCACGATGTTCCCTTGGTCGTCTTTGCAGGCTTCGGCTCGGGGCTTATAGCCCGAGGCTGTTGTTTTTACCTTTTGTAAAACTTCCGAACCTCATTCCTGCTGTGGCACCCTTCTATCTCCTCGATCGCGCGCTTCTCATGCTCTCTCTTTTTCCGTCTGAGAAGCCGGTGTTCGTCTCTCCTCTTCTGCTTGTAGAGCTCGTAAGCAGTTCTAGTCTTTTTGTGCAGCGCCGCTTTGTATGCTTCCTGTTTAGCTGCATGTGCTTGCCGGCATTCGTCGTCAAACCAGGGGTTTCGTTGTGGTGGCCGTGTGAAACCCAGCACTTCAGAGGCGGCATCTCTGATGGCTGATTGGCAGTGCTGCCACTGGTTCTCTATACTTGATGCTGGCGGCAAAGGACTCCTTAAGAGGTTGTAAGAGACTCGATCGGAAAAGGACTTGGCGATCTCTTGCGATTGTAGTCGTCCAACGTCGAATTTTCTCACAGTATTTCCTTGTGTTGGCTTGGATCGGGATATCCGCAGTCGTACCTTGGCTACAACAAGGTAGTGGTCCGAGTCAATGTTGGCCCCTCGGAATGTTCGGACATCCTCTATACTGGAGAAGTGTCGTGCGTCGATCGCAATGTGGTCAATCTGGTTGACGGTTGATTGATCAGGAGATTTCCATGTCCCTTTGTGGATATTGAGGTGCTGGAACCGCGTACTAGCTACCAGAACATCTCGCCCCGCAGCGAAATCGATCAGCCTGAATCCGTTATCGGAGGTGTTGTCGTGCAGGCTGCATCTTCCGATTATTCCACCAAAGATATCCTCTCTTCCTAGCTTGGCATTAAAATCTCCTAGAACAATCTTAATGTCATAGCCAGGGCACTGCTCATATGTTTTGTCCAGGAGCTCGTAGAATACGTCTTTGGTGTCTTCATCCTTTTCCTCTGTGGGGGCGTGTGCGCAAATGAGGCTTATGTTGACGAATTTAGCCTTGATGCGGATTGTTGCTATGCGCTCGTTCACATAGTTGAAACTCAAGACTTTTTGCCTGAGTCTAGTTCCAACAACAAATCCACATCCAAACAATCGCTGCTTTTGCTCTCGGTAGCAATCGCCGTAGTAGATATCGCAGTCCACCCTAGTATGTTTCCGCAAAAAAACAAAATCTGTATTAGAAAAGATCAAAGACCTTCAGAGTATTAAACTTCAAAGGCAGTCCAACAACTCTAGTATGTTTCCGCAAAAAAACAAAATCTTAATTAGAAAAGATCAAAGACCTTCAGAGTATTAAACTTCAAAGGACTACAGAGAACAAAAACATACTTCTGACAAATAGAATGAATGATCCAGATAACGCCATCTAGGATGATGACCACTTTAAAGTGGAAGAGCAGGTAGAGACTGTGGGTGCTGTTTTCGAGCAAGTATATAAGGTCAATCAGTGCATTCGCTCGAATTACGACCTTAAGAACAGAACCTTTGTCGGATATTTCTATCTTAAAGACAAGATATCCCATTGGCGATTAGAGAATTCTGATTTCATGACGACCGACTTGCAAACGCAGTCATCGCCCCGGGTGTCGCCGATTTGGGGTTGACACCCAAAAGCTGCCAAGGAGTATATGTACAATGGCGTTATAGATCGTACAAGATGCAATTTACCTTGGTATAAAAACATTGGAGAAATATGACATTCTAAAAGAAAGAAGAATTCGTCGTAGAAAGCGAATGGCTGGTGAGTTGGCAACTGATGCAGGGCTTTCTCTGTGCGCTGAACTACGGAAACACATGTTCGAGTGCCTTCGTCGACTCATCACTGAACTTCCAGAACAGAGTCTATTAAGGAGTTGGCTTCATTGTTTGAAGTTGTACAGGCGAATACTTTACTTTTATTAAACATTAATGATTTGAAAATAGCTGTTTTAAAATTTGCTAGTGCTTATGATGAGGTGTCAGAGTCAGAAATTATCTCAAAGATACCAAGGTTGAGAAGTCATTTTAAAGCCGCTAAAGTGACAACATCTAATTGGTTATATTTAGACTTGATGAAATTAATCCTTGAATGGGACTTTGCAGAATATTTTCCGAATCTCATTATCGCATTAAAAATGTTTTTGACAATCAGTTGCGTCATGTGCAAGGAGTTTTAGTAAGCTTAAATTAATTTCAAACTACTTGTGGGCAACAATGACGGAAAAGAGGCTTAACAATCTTGGAATTTTAACAATTGAACATGAGGCGACCCAGCAAATAAATTTTGATGACGCTATTAGCGAATTTTCTTCTTTAAAAGATAGGAAAAAGACGTTTTATTAATGTTTTCTGTTTTTTTTTCTTTTTTTTAAACATCGTGAATATGCAGATATGAACATTAGTTTTTGTTCTTCTTTTTAAAATTTCTTATTTGAATTTTAATAAAGAAACAGCAATTAAT
Source organism: Melanostoma scalare (assembly GCA_949752695.1). Taxonomy (NCBI): domain Eukaryota; kingdom Metazoa; phylum Arthropoda; class Insecta; order Diptera; family Syrphidae; genus Melanostoma; species Melanostoma scalare. The sequence continues at coordinate 103,147,827 of OX456986.1, read as the reverse complement.
GGATTAGCGGGATTTCATTTATTTCACTGTTTAACATTCTGGGGGTGACACCATAATTACCGCCCAGGTGCCTCCCGTGCTAGCTACGCTACTGGCCACACACCATCTTCTGCTTGGAATCCTGCCGTTGTTGTTTTAGCGCCGTGTCTTCATCCGGTCGCTATATGCTATCATCCGTGTTCTGGTTCTTTTACGAATGTCAACGAGCCTCTCCTTTAGGCAGTCCACATACTCATTTACGTTCTGTGGCTCATCTATGGGGCATTCAAATTTAAGTTCGTTGGGGAGCCGTATCGTTTTCCCGAACAGGAATTCAGATGGTGTTTGTCCTGTCGAACTATGTACTGCACTTCTATAGGCCATCAGGAATAGCGGTACGTGTCTATCTCAAATGCAGTTTCATAGGCACGCCAAGCCTATTCACCAAGTGAAACACAATCTGGTCGACCACCGTTTCGACTTATCGATTTGGGATGGTATATGCCTTAGGTCACTTGCTAAAATAATGCAGTAAAACCAGAGTGTACTTGTTTCCAGAGTCGATCTCTGGAAAAGGCCCAGCCACATCTACTGCAATCCTCTCAAAAGGTGATCCAACGTTGTACTGATGCATTTTGCCTTGAATCTTTTCATTCGTTCCTTTGGGTCCAGCACATTTGTCACATGTTCGGCACCACTTCTCCACGTCATCTCTAGAATGCAAGCAGTAGAAGCTATTTCGCACTTTCTCCATTGTTTTGCTAACTCTCAGGTGGCCTCCTGAAGGTTCGTCATGCATCACCCGAAGAACTTCACTGACTTTCGATTGCGGTACGATCAGCTGCATCACATATGAATTACTGTCAGCGGACTAATATCCTCACCTGAGGACACCTTCTTGCATATAGAGTGAGTACCACTGTGCCCAATAGACTTTGAAAACTGGACTCCTGTCAGAAATGTCTCCCCATTCAGGTTTCTCTTCGTTTCCTTTCCATGCGAGGATGGGTTCGATATCTGGATCCTCCTGTTGAGCAGTCCTCACTTTTTCATTGCTCTGTTCGTATATGGAGTCAGCTCTTTGTCGCTGAGTGGTAATCATTTCTTCTTGCTGACTATAATGCTTGCAATCCACTTTGTAAGGTTTTCGGGATAGTGCGTCGGCGTTCAAATGTATCTTTCCTCTGCGGTGTTGAATCTGGTAATCATAAGTCTGCAGTATTTCTATCCATCTTGCGACTTGACCTTCTGAATTTTTGAAGTTCAACAGTCAGTTCAGAGCAACATGGTCTGTCCGCAGAAAAAAATTATGTCCATAGATGTACTAACGGAAGTGCTTTGTTGCCAAGCTTAGAGCTAGCAGTTCCCTTCTGGTCACGCAGTAGTTTCTTTTAGGCTTCGAAAGGACCTTGCTGTTGTATGCCACCACTTTCTCTTCGCAATCATGCACTTGGTGTAGTACCGTCCCGATTCCAACGTTGCTTGCATCTGCGTCGATGATGAATGTTTTGCCAGGTGTTGGATGTGCCAGCACTAGAGCATTACAGAGGCGGTATTTGAATTCCTGGAAAGATTTCTCACATTCACCTGGCCATTTAAACTGTTTATTTTTTTCGGTGAGCTGATGCAAACTCTTTGCAACTCCAGCAAAGTTCTTAACAATACGTCGGTAATATGTGGCAAGACCAAGAAAGCTTCGGAGCTAATGTTTGTCCTGTGGTGTTGGCCAATTTTTGACGGAGTCAACTTTTCGGGATCAGTCTTTACTCCTTTGGGAAGAGTAGATGTGTCCCAAATACTAAACTTTGGTTTTGAAAAGTGCACATTTTTCTGGATTCAGTTTAAGGTTAGCTTCTAGAAGTCTCTGAAACACGTCTTTCAGCTTCTTTCAATATTGGTCAAATGTTTTCTCGCAAACAATGACATCGTTCAAGTTGACTGGGCAAGCTTTCCACGTCAGTCCTTGAAGAACGCACTCCATCAAACGCTCGAATGTTGCCGGAGCGTTGCATAGCCCAAATGGCTTTACTTTGAACTACCAGAGCCCATTGCGTGTAGAAAACGCCGTCTTCAGGGTGAATGTCAACTTGCCAATATCCACTCTTCAAATCCAACGCCGAGAACCACTGGGCCCGTTCCATGGCATCCAGGCAGCGGATAGCTGTTCACACAAAAACGAATGCTTTCGTCTTTCTTGTTCACTAGCACCACTGGTGACGCCCAAGAACTTTTGGAATTTTCGATAAGACCGTCCTTCTTCATTGACGTAATCATTTATTTAACCTAATCTTGTTTGGCCAGTGGAAGCCGTCTTGCGGGTTGACAATGCGGTCTTGCATCTCCTGTGTTGATGCGATGCTGCACGAACTGTGTCCTACCTTATTGCCCCTTTGGCGATGCGAAGATGTAAGTGTGTTATACACCAACAAATAAATGAAACAATCTTGTTAACGAAAAAATAATGATCTTTATTGATCGGAGTTTTGCTTTAGATTAATTCGCATAAGCTCTGGTGAATAAGAATAAATATAATGTGAGACGATTTGAGTAAAGAAATCAAAAGCAACACATGGAAAGTAAACAAAAATCTCAAGTGGATGCTGAATTGAAATGAATTCATACGAAACTACACTAAGATTATGTTGACTGATAACAAAATTCGAGTTTATGCATAACACCTCGATCCTTAAAATTAGTAAAAATTATTATTATTAATTATTTTTTTACTATTAACTTTCTTCAACTTCAAAACTATCGACTCTAAATACATTTGAGTTGTACTTCTAAGAACAGTTTAAGATTTATTACTGTCATTATAATGTACAGTTTTTTATCTTGCGATTAAAAGTTGTTTGTTTCTCTTGTTGAAGCAATTACGGAAAATGTTGATGCCATTTCCTTTGATCAATTTAACAAAACAGTAAATAATGATTACTAAAATTTACATTCCAATTATTCCGAACAATGTGTCTTGAACATGAGGCGATATTTCATTCAATATTCTAGATAAGTAGCTCTCCTGATTTTTAATTTCAATAGTTAAATCTTGTAGTTCAGTTAAGCAAAGCTTTTAAGTTTTATTTTAGGTAAATTTACATCTTCTATACTTATATCTTTTGGTTTTATATTATAACAACAGTCCACTAGTGAGGACCGATATACATCCTTGTTTTCAATTATGATCTTTTGTTCTAGGGTCTTAATTCTTGTCTCTAAAGTTTCAAAGGCACAGTTTGCTTCCAAATTTAAAATTCCAACGCTTTTAATAAAATCGTTCTCAATATTTTATATATTTTCGGAAAAGTTACACTTATAATTTATTTCATCACTTAAAGCGAACGAATATTTATTTTCGGATATTTTATGGAAAATTTCCGCAAAGTTTATTATTTGTTTAAGTTTACAATCACTATTTAATCTGTTAATAAAAATTGTAAGCTCACTATTTTTAAAATTCAATTACTTACATATAAAATATTTATCAATTTTCTTTTCATTCTTTAAAGATATCTTAGAAAATATTCTTCTTTGCTTTCTTCAGTAACAAAATATTAAGCTTTCTGTTCAATTCTAACTAATATTAACCGTGTTTCATTGAGATTGTTATATTCACTTCACTTAGGCGCTCAATAAAACGCTGTACATACTCACTTATACAACTTTATTTAATAATCTCCGTTTACCAGCCATCCCTGTTGTTCACTCCAGCAAGTATCTTATTTTTGTCCACTAACGTTGTTCATTTAAGAGTTGTTGTTTTCCCATGGGTGATGTTTTGCTGAAGTGAATGCAGATTCTCACTGAAACTCGGCTATTATAAATGTGAAAGTAACTCTGTCTGTCCGACTTTCTATGTTACCGTCTCCCGCCCAAACTACTAAATTGATTGATGTGAAATTTTGTACAGACATAGTCTAGAACCTGAGAAACGACATAGGCTATATATTTTATCACTAAATTACCACGGGAACTGGAACGTGTACGGGAACTTAGAAGCTACAGCACCGATTTCAAAAATTCTTCCTCCGTTAGAATGCTACACTATCCCCAAGTAACATAAATTTTTATTCATCCGTATATTCCTACGGGAACGGGAGTCCTTACTGAGTGGATTTCTGTGGGCCAATCAAAACACACTACAAGGTTTGAGGAAAACATCCACAAAAAACCTACATAGCTGTGTTCTGCTGTTTCTCAACAAAGGCTGTTCATTTTGAATTAGTAACAGACCTATCCACTAATGGTTTTGTTGCCTCCCTAAAAAGATTCCTGGGAAGACGAGGTAATTGTCACAACTTATATTGCGACAACGCCACAAACTTTGTTGGTGCCAACAACCAACTACAAGAATTAATAGCTCACATTCACACTCAGGACGCACAAGAGAAAATTCAAAATATGTTCGCTAGAAGAGGAATCGAGTTCCATTTCATTCCTCCTAGAGCACCTCACTTTGGAGGCCTCTGGGAAGCTGCTGTGAAGTCCGCGAAACATCTCCTGTATCGTTGCTTAGGAGCAGCCTCATTGACATATGAAGAGCTAGAGACCGTAATGATAGAAATCGAGGCAGTGCTTAACTCACGGCCGATAACATCGATGTCAAACCATCCTAACGATCTGACGGCACTCACCCCAGGGCTTTTCATTATAGGCGAACCTCTCACCAGCACAAGCGACCCAACAGCTAAAGCACTGAATCTCAACCTTCAAGACAAACTAAAAGTAATCAACGGCATATCAAGGAAAACAACTGTCCTGTGATGAAATGGTCATTGAGAAGAGTTATTCAGACGTATCCCGGTGCAGATGGAGTCGTAAGAGTCGCTGAGATTCAGACAGCTACCACCATACTACGAAGAGCAATAAATAGACTGGCTCCCTTGCCCATCCAGGTGGATGAGTTAGAAGTCCACACAGACAAGCTGCCAGCAGAACTCATTGAAAAATCTTCGACATCAACTCAGGAACTGCAAGATGACGATACAGATGTTAGACCACCAACAAAAAAGAAAAGGAGCAATTCGTTCAAAAGGTGTAATACATTATTTATAGCTATACTCTTACTACTACCGATAGCCATATGCAACCAGGTGAATATATCACCATTCAATTCCCAGCCAGGAATCTACTTTGAAAATCTGGGAACATCCGCCATTTCCTCGAGTAGTTGGGATATTATTGCATACTATGACATCCAAGAACATAATCAAAATCTGCAACCTGTTGCCTAAGAAAAATGAAACATGCAAGGAAACGATCGCCCAAATTATTTGGTTCAATGAGGATCTCAAAAAAGGAATTGAGGTATTGGCAGTCACATCAATCAACCGGAGAAGTCGTAGTGCAGCTATTAACTTCGTAACCAACATAGCCAACGCCCTATTTGGAGTTCTGGACTCGGAGTATGCTGATAAAATGTCTGATTCAATTACCAAAATTCAACAGGGTGAAGGTCATCATCTTCATCTCATTCAAAATCAAACATCAATTATCGACGCCACCATTAACATAATAGGGTGCACTGAGCAAGCGGCAACTTCTCGTTTCCAGGCAATTGATGTGGACCTTCAACATTTTGCCAAGCTCGTTGACGGTATTAGACAAAACTACGGTGAGGATCAATTGCACCTGCTTTTCAACTTAATAGCCCTGCAGCTCAGCCTAGCGTTATCACAAGTATAAATGGCAAACTACAAATTCAACCCAGATCAAGAACGATCTAATAACTTTACGGGGACATACGATCTACCCATCGTTTTCAAGGATATCTTTCTCACCGCAAACAAATCTTTCTGACATAACATTACCAGACAGATTGAACACAGTAACTCATAAACAACTGTCATACAAAAATCATTTGCTGGAACTAGAATCAATCAAACAGCAGTTACACAACCTTACGATAGCCTTACCCTCTATAACCTATCAGACCAATGATATCCACCAATTCGCTGTGGGTTACCTTGGACTATTGGTATCAATCACGATACTAATCTTCGTCATGTGGAAGCTTCACCGTAATCACAACAGGGTATAAAAGAAAATCATCAAGATCAGTGAAGACAACACTAACCAGCGCGCCGGTAGCCAGGACCCAAAACACATAGCGTTCGAAATGATCACTTAATTTTGAACAATATTTCAACGCGGGCAGAATGAACAAACTTAATAAAATGTTCAGCTTTACTGTCTGCAATAGAAATTAGATATTTATTAAACAGCCTAACTGTATGATAATATTAGTATAATAACAACATAAACATACAGCCTAACTGTATGCTACATTCCAAACACATGTTTATTTCACTTAAAGTCACCAAAAGAATTACTCATCATGACCATTGTTGCAATAAGCGAACTTTAGTCAATGTGCCCTAATTGATTTGGTAACTTAGCTTTAGCAGAGTATGCATTATTATTGTATAAATTGTATTGTAAGAAATAAATTTAATGTGCATTAATTCAAGGACGTGTTATTGACTACTTATTGTCGTACTTATTGAATCATTGTTTTCCCTCACAAGTGGTAAGAGACTTTGACTTCAACAATTAAAATTACGTGCAATATCACTTAGAGATATTCTAGCGCATCGCTTGAATTATCTCCTGTCGTCGGAGTGCATCAATTTGATCGACAAGTAAGTAAGTTAATGTACAGAAGGTCTTCCAACCGATCCTCATGAACTTAAGAAGATTAACATACGTTTTCATGAAGGTTTTAATATATCTCCCTCAACTGTCCTAAGGGATCTTGCCACGTACTGTTCACATATAAATTTAAAAAACCCTCACTCACTCTTAGTCCTCTAAAAAACCTCGTCTTTAACAGTAACACACTATTTCTTCCTTTTCCTACCGAAACGACTTTGAAATCTTTGTCCCTTTATTACAAGAATGTTAGAGGACTACGAACTAAAACTTCTATGATTTATGTCAACTCCCAAAACCTTCCTTTTGATATATTTGCCATCTCTGAAACTAATTTAGATTCCAGTTTTCTTGATAGTGAATTATTTTCCTCCGACTTTGCAGTATTTCGTGCAGATGGTCAAACCTCTGAAAATAGCCGCTCCGGGCGAGATATTCTTTTAGCAGTACACAATAGATTGAATGCAACTCTTGTTGAATCATCCAGTTCACCACTCATCGAATTCATTTGCATAAAATTGTTGGTCCCCAATCGATGTTTTTATACCCTCTGCTGTTATATTCACCCATCACAGCCTACTCTTGCTTATCAACAATTTGTTGATTCTTACGACTCTATCTTTGAAGCTGCAGAACCAACTTATGATTTTATCGTTATTGGTGATTTCAATTTACGCTACTTACGTTGGGTTCCATCCGAAGATCAATCAAACTTTGTTCCCAGTAATCCCACCTCAGAGAAAGAATGTATTTTTTGTGACCGCTTATCTGGTTCTGGGATTTTTCAAATAAGTAGCATTAAAAACAACTAAGAAAGACAACTTGTTTTTTCTTTTGATCCTTTCAACTCTGACGTTTCTGAAAGTATCCATCTTCTATCGACCCTTGACCACTTACATCCCCCTCTTTCTCTTGTCTTCTCCTTCGATAAAGTTATCTCCACGGTAGATTCGGAAGTCTCTCTTCTTTTTAACTAACGTTAGGCTGATTTCAATCAACTTAATGTCTTGTTAAATCAGATCGATTTTAACCTTTTCTTAAATGCTCGAACACCCATCGACATCGCTCTTTCTTTCTTCTATACAACCATCTTCGAATGTATCATCCAGACTGTTCCTCATTTACCACAAAAAAATTGTATGTCATCTCCCCCATGGTATACTAAAGAATTGCGTACACTTCGAAACCTTAGAAATAAGTTATGGAAAACTTACATAAAATCAAATTCTTATATTGATTACTTGAATTATCAACAAGTTTTCTTCAACTTTTCATCCTTATCCGAAATTCTTTACCACAATTATCTTGATAAAATGCAGACTTGTCTTATCTATGACCCTAAACGTTTCTGTTGGCTTCCAACAAGACATTCATTGGCATGCACAACACAAAACAACAACAACACTACCACAGCACACACAAAAACCGAATTCTAATCATCTATTAATTTTATGACAACAAGAGTTTCAAGAGTTTGTTACACACTGGATCAATTATTGAGATGTTTATTTCAAACGATTGCATTGAATGCAACCAATTACAATAATATAATTGATCCAATGGTTTTTATATAAATATTAAAGAAATCATAAATTAAAAAATCAATATTTGCTAATGAAATTCCGACCCGTTATATTAAAAAGAAAATGTTAGACCGAAATAACAAAACCTTGCTATTTAGAATATCTTTCTCTTTCTTTCTTAAGTGCAAATAGGTAAACTTAAATCTAATGCATTTCGTTACCAAAATAGCATAGACTTTTAGCTACTATGTGCTTCTCACTCTTACTTAAGCCTCTTACATGGGGCATTGTTGAACTTAAAGTAAATAATCGAATAAACACTAAATGAGAAACAATTATTTTTGCAAGTAAAGGTTGTTGACCCTTTACATAAGATCAGCTGTAAGTTATGTACACTAAACAGACAGTAAAGGCCCCGGCCCATAGAACGCGGTGCGTGCGTGCGGCACCGCTTTCAACTGACAGCTCGATTAAATACACACGTTCTTATGAGAGGTGACCCATAAGCACCGCGAGCAACGCGCCGCACGCGCCGAGTAGCCGAACTTCTATTTTGCCGCGGCTCTCACGCGGTGACAGAAGAGAGACATGCGCAGTCACAACCAAGTTGAAGTTTTCTCTTATATGGAAAGAATGACAATGGGCGCGTTCAAGAACCTATCGGATAGCCTATCTTGGATAGCCGTGTCTAGATACCTTTTTGAACGATCGACAAAAGACAACAGCTGTGAAATATTAAAATTCGACTTTTGAAAACAGAAAAACATTCAAAATATCATTGCTAGACGATTATATCTTATTTTTTTCGATTTCCCACACGTAAACAACGACAACAAGCTATCCGGATGCGATTCTTGAACGCCCCCATTTTGAATAAATTTATCTGTCAAAACACCGCAACGGATTCTATGGGTCACCCCTATCAGTTGCACGCGGCAAAACCAACCGCATCAGTTGCCGCGCCGCTTCTACCGCACGCACCGCGTTCTATGGGCCGGAGCCTTAAGGTTTGCGAGCTTTCCTCCGGAGAAGAATTATATGTTTTGTCACTTGCAGTTTAACCCTTGTACGCTCAACTAAGCATTCTATTGCTCGTAAATAAAATAAAAAATTATAACGTGGTAACCAAGACTTTTCTTTACCTTTTTACTTGTATTTCTTGAAGTTCAACTTAGCTCAAGAACATGGTCCATCGAGCCCAAAGAGGCCAGCGCATAGTTTTTTAAAGTTTAAATAAATTAAAATAAAATAAATTGTCGTTTTCTGACGGCACTAAAAAACTAGTAGTCACTGAGTGAACTGTGTCAACTTACTTACTTAACTTACTCTGAAGCAACGCCGGTCACATAATAAAAATCATTTTCATCACATACTGGACATCAACACAAAATACACAGAAATTACAGAACAGTAACTGTTTGTCAAAGGCGGTAACTATAAAGTTTTATTGAAAGTTAAATATAAATAAAGACAAAGTGAATTAATAAATACATATTAAATATTTTTCAACAAAATTCCAACCACCTATTTCTTATACTAAATATAAATCCAAAAAAGGCAGAATTACGAACCCTTTCTGAGTGTTAAGTTGAAAGTAAAATGTCTAAAAATACGCTAGCTAAATTAATAGAAGCTCAAGAGCTCACACTTTTAGAGCTAGTAAACGACTTTGCTAAATTTACGAAACGAATTGAGGACACCCAAGCGCCATTGTCGAAGGGGTACGTGAATGCGTGTTTCTTATAAGTGGACGAGACTTTTAGAGTGGCAAAAAAGAACCACATGTCCATAGTAAATACAACTTCCGACGAGGTAAAATAGAAATACTTCGAAAACGAAACTTTCTCAAAAATAAAACAACTCTTTTTTACGTTTAGCGGTCAGTTACAAGATCTGTTAGAAGGTTTCGAAAAACGGGAAAGCGCCCATCTTGATTCTTCTCGCTTAAACACAACGAAGTCGTCTGTGTGTGAAATAAAATTGAAAGCCATTAAAATCAAATCCTTTTTGGGTGAATATGAGGATTGGTTTGAATTTCAAAATATGTTTGAGAGCATGGTGGATCATAACATTGATCTATCAGACATTCAAAAGCTACAATATTTATTGTCGTCTCTAGACAAAAGACCATTAGAGCTTATTAGTCATCTCCCAATTGAAGGCAGATCGTATTCTTCTGCCTGGGAAATTTTCCATGATAGGTACAGGAACACGCGCAAGCTCGTAAATGAGCAAGAAAAGCTCACACATGAAACAGCGTCGGGTTTGCAGTCGTTGCATGACACTACAACATCATGTATTCATGCACTTAATAACTTTAATGTTAATGTTGACACTTGGGACTGCATTTTAATCTATATAGTGTACTACAAACTTCCACTTCTTACACAGAAGGAATGGGAGTATCGGTTAGGAACTTCCAAAGTTCTTCCGGATTGGAAAACTTTTGCGGCATTCCTAACTGCACGATTAAGTTCGTTAGAAAATTTAGATGAAGACATTGGATATCGGCAACCAGTCACAACTGCTGGTACTAAAGGACAGCAACTGAGTAAGCAATTCTTATGTCGCCTGTGTAAGCCATCTCATGGTATTCGATTCTGCAGGCAATTTACAAATATGGGGGTTAGGGCACGTATAGACCTAGCAAAGCAAAATGCAATTTGCTCTAATTGTTTAGGATATGATCACCATTCCTCATCGTGCAGTAGCAGCAATCGTTGCTCTAAATGTGGCCTTAAACATCACACCATGCTGCATATAGACCAACAACAAAACAACAACGGATCAAACTTCGCAGGTACATCAGGTCAGAGACAGAACCAGCCACAGCATGAAAATCCGTTCAGACGACAAAGAAGCAACTCGTACAATGTTCACATGATACAAAATCCAGATCGTCTAATCTCACAAAATGTATCAAGCAGTGAACAAGAGAGCTCAACAAACTCCGAAACATTCACAACAATGTTCAATCAAACTCAATCAAGAGCATTGCTTGCCACAGCTTTGGTAAAAGTTTTTGCTGTAAACGGAACGGCTCTTGTCTTAAGAGCGTTAATTGACCCGGGTTCTGAGGTCACGTTCATTACAGAAAATGCTACTCAACTCCTAAAATTAAAAAAAAGACGAACAATGGCGAATGTTACGGGTTAAGGCCAAACATTAACTGGCACCTCCAGTTGCAAGGTCGACCTTACCATCTGTTCAGTAACAAATCCATCGTTTTCGTTGAAGATCAATGCATTTGTGTTTTCGCAACTTAAAGGGCATTAATGGCTCGTTTTTTTCAAATGGAAAGGCGTCTTGCTTCCAACAAAGTATTGAAGGAAGGTTATACTAGCTGCATCAACGAGTATGAAGAACTGAAACACATGAGGGATGTAACGGCAAACCTAAAACTTCTTGAAGGCCAAGGTACACACTATTACCTACCTCATCATGCCGTGTTTAAGGAATCCACAACAACAAAACTTCGAATTGTATTCGATGCATCATGTGTTTCTTCTAATGGATTGTCACTAAACGACCGTCTGATGGTAGGTCCTCGACTTCAGAAGGACATCATCGACCTTATTGCGCAATGGAGGAAATTTAAAGTTGCATTTGCAGCTGACATAAGCAAGATGTATAGGCAAATATGGATGGCACCAAAGGATACCACATATCAACTTATTTTGTGGAGAGATAACGCTACTCAGCCAGTCAAAACCTATGCTCTAAACACCGTAACATTTGGTACAGCATCAGCACCATATCTCGCAGTTCGAACTCTACACCAAGTTGCCTATGACGTAGAGCGAACTCAACCCCATGTGACCAAGGCAATCATGGAAGGTTTCTATGTCGATGATTTCATATATGGGTCCGATAACGAAGCGGACGCAACCATTTTACAAAGAGATGTTCTAGCTGTTTTAAACCAAGCTGGATTTCCTCTGCGTAAATGGGCAAGCAATTCGTCTACTATTTTAGTTCAGATACCTAAAACTGAAAGAGAAGTTAATCTACCGTTGAATTTTGAATCCACTGACGTCATCAAAACACTTGGTATTCAATGGCATCCAGCAAAGGATGTATTCAAATTCAAAATAAATCTTCTCAACAATGAAATACAAATACATACGAAGCGATCTGTCCTGGCTGACATCGCACGTCTTTTCGACCCTTTAGGATGGATTGGACCTTGTATCATCAAGGCGAAATTGATTATGCAACAACTCTGGCTAGATGATTTGTCTTGGGATTCAACCTTATCTCAAGAATTGAAGAAACCCTGGATGGAACTCAGAAACGATCTCAAAATTTTGGAAGACATTCAAATACCCCGGTGGATTGGTTCTGGAAGCTCTCAACCTGTTCAACTACATGGGTTTTGTGATGCTTCAGAGAAAGCCTACGCAGCTGTTCTATACGCGAGCGTGAATCTAAATGGTAAGCAAACTATTCATCTCATTGCTTCAAAAACCAAAGTAGCTCCACTTAAAAAGATATCGTTACCGAGGCTGGAACTGTGTGCAGCGCTTGTACTGGCAAAGTTAATGCATCGACTGATTAAATCCATGCATCTAGAAAATGCAGAGAAATATGCTTGGTCTGATTCCATGATCACACTGGCATGGATCAAAGGGAAACCGGAAATCCGCACAACATTTGTAGCTAATAGAATTACTGAAATTCAAGCATTATGCAAAACGACAAATTGGCTTCATGTGAAGAGTAAAGAAAATCCTGCTGATCTTGGCTCCCGAGGATTGACACCGCAAGAACTTGTTAGTAGTGATATGTGGTGGAATGGGCCACAGTTTCTTAAAACTTTTTCTCTACATCAGTCACAACAATCGATACCATTCGAAAAGAGCTAGAAACGAAAAAAAGCAAAAGGGATTTCACTCTAAGCCCCTTTACCTATAAGGAAATAACCATATCATTGACAAGTGTTGTGCACGTGATGTCACATTTTGTAGTCAACATGAACCCGATTTTTGAAAGGTATTCAACGCTCAAACGTCTCGTTCGAAGCGTTGCCATATGGCGAAGATATTTTTCAAACTTAAGGAAGGATGTAAGAAGGTCAATTCTAACCCATCCTTTGAGCGCAGATGAACTGATGTCAGCTCAAACTAAAATAATAAAAATTGTTCAAAACGAGATCTTTGCTGAAGAGATACAAAATCTTAAAGAAAGGAAACCTGTATCGAAGAGTAGTCACATTCGTAGCCTTAATCCTTTCCTTGATAGCGAAGAAATTTTGCGTGTAGGGGGGCGTTTATCAAATTCAAAACTCAATTTCAATCAGCAGCATCCGGTCATACTGAAAGAAAATCACTCATATGTTAAACTTTTAGTCAATGATGTTCATCAAAGCACTCTCCACGGTGGACAGCAGATAATGATGGCTAAAATTCGAACATTATATTGGATTACAAACTTAAAAAGAGTTGTAAAATTTACAATCCACAGGTGTATTCGATGTCATCGACACAACGCGAACATGCAGGAGCAGCTCATGGGCAATCTACCCACTGCAAGAGTGACCGCTTCTAGGCCATTCACCAATACTGGTGTAGATTATGCTGGACCTATAGACATAAAATTGTGGAAGGGAAGATGCAACAAATTTGGCAAGGGATATATAGCTGTATTTGTATGTTTGTCAACAAAGGCAATGCATATTGAACTAGTAAGTGACTTAAGTGCATCAGCATTCATAGCAGCATACAGAAGATTTGTTGCTCGACGAGGGAACTGCGATAACATGTTTAGCGACTGCGGAACCAATTTTAAAGGGGCAAATAATGAGCTAGCCAAGGACAGCAAATTCATTTGCTCGGAATGGTCATCAGAAGTAACCGCAGCCCTTGCTTCTCTTAATACGACTTGGCATTTCAATCCCCCGTCCGAACCACACTTTGGGGGTCTGTGGGAAGCAGGCGTCAAGTCCATAAAGTTCCACCTCAAAAGAACTATTGGCAGTGCAAGGCTCACGTTCGAGGAATATGTAACTCTACTCTCACAAATTGAAGCATGCCTCAACTCAAGGCCACTATGCCCCATGAGTTCGGATCCAGACGATCTCTCTATATTAACACCTGGGCATTTTCTCATCGGAGCTCCAATTTGCACACTACCTCAACGAAACCTGCAGGAAACTAACATCAATGTGCTTAGCAAATGGAAATATTTGCAGCGCCTCATCCAGGATTTTTGGAAGCAGTGGAGTACATCTTATCTACATCTACTACAGCAGCGACCAAAATGGCTTCAACAAAAAACGAATGTCAAGGTCGGAGATATCGTTCTCGTAAAAGAAGACAATCTTCCACCATCAGTATGGCTACTCGCAAGAATACTCGAATTTCATCCGGGATCTGATGGACTTACAAGAGTAGCAACTATAAAAACACAAACATCCATTCTAAAACGTCCTATCACAAAACTATCACTTTTGCCGATGTGCCTTTAGTAAAAAAAAATCTAAGAACAATTTAAATGTTTCAAACAAAAAGCCCATCTCAGCCCCTGTACCTACCTGCATCTAAAAAAAAAAAAAACTTCAATTACTTAATGCCCACTTCATCCCCTATCCTACATCTTAACAAATAAAATCTAAAAGCCCATATCAAAAGCATAAAAACAAAATTTTTTTTACACCTCCCTAAACCTGATTTATCCGATCATACACATATCATTAATAATTTTTTCTTCCTCTTCTTCATATGCTACACATAACGAGCGAACGATCATGGCCTTTAGAGACAAAACAACATTTGGAACAAACAACCAAAAATCTCGGTGGCGGGAGCATGTTGGCTTCCAACAAGACATTCATTGGCATGCACAACACAAAACAACAACAACACTACCACAGCACACACACAAACCGAATTCTAATCATCTATTAATTTTATGACAACAAGAGTTTCAAGAGTTTGTTACACACTGGATCAATTATTGAGATTTTTATTTCAAACGATTGCATTGAATGCAACCAAGTACAATAATATAATTGATCCAATGGTTTTTATATAAATATTAAAGAAATCATAAATTAAAAAATCAATATTTGCTAATGAAATTCCGACCCGTTATATTAAAAAGAAAATGTTAGACCGAAATAACAAAACCTTGCTATTTAGAATATCTTTCTCTTTCTTTCTTAAGTGCAAATAGGTAAACTTAAATCTAATGCATTTCGTTACCAAAATAGCATAGACTTTTAGCTACTATGTGCTTCTCACTCTTACTTAAGCCTCTTACATGGGGCATTGTTTAACTTAAAGTAAAAAATCGAATAAACACTAAATGAGAAACAATTATTTTTGCAAGTAAAGGTTGTTGACCCTTTACATAAGATCAGCTGTAAGTTATGTACACTAAACAGACAGTAAGGTTTGCGAGCTTTCCTCCGGAGAAGAATTATATGTTTTGTCACTTGCAGTTTAACCCTTGTACGCTCAACTAAACATTCTATTGCTCGTAAATAAAATAAAAAATTATAACGTGGTAACCAAGACTTTTCTTTACCTTTTTACTTGTATTTCTTGAAGTTCAACCTTTGTATATAGAATCTATAGTACTACCACTTCGGCCTTACTAGCGCCATTTCAAGACGGCCAATAGAGTTACTAACTCATCAAAAGAGCGGCAAATCACAAGAGAAATGATTTCTCTTGATATTATTAATTCGGAGGAGTAGTAGGGTGAATTGCTTAAGAATACAATTAATTGATATCTCTTTTAATTGTGTATGCTATGGAGAATGGCAGGTAGCAAAGCAAGAGAAGATAAACTAATTGTTTTTTCTTATGGGTTTTCATTCCTTCATTCTCCACAGCAAAGTTAAGCATTTATTGTGGCTTTTGCATGGGACATGGGGTAAGACAACAGATCATGTAAAGATGTGTGTGTGCTATTGATATAGGTCGTGAACTCATATGATCATATGACATGACTTGTGTGAATTACCTGTATGGTTGCAATGAGTGAACGAGGAGATGAAAATTCGTTTGTATGCTTTTTTTGTGTGCTCTTTGTGTGGGGTAGAATAAATGAGTTTGCAATGTGTATCATTGAATGTATATTATTTTTGGCAGTTACAACTTTTTGGCGCGTACATAAAAAATTCTGCCGTATAAATCGTAAGTTAAGAACATTATTCGTTGTGATTTCAATTAGATAAGCTCTTAAGTGATAAAATCAGAATAAATTTTGCCAAAGCAATTAAAAATAATTTAATAAGAAAAAACAAACAAATGTTCGAAAAAAACAGTGTTGTGATAGTGGGTGATAGTGGGTCGAAAACAATAACTTTCATCTGCATCAGCCATACTTTCACCATTCACAAAATAAAGTGTGCAGAAGAAAAAAATATTGCAAAACAATAAAAATAGTGATCTGTTTTTTTGTGTTGTGTTGGTTGTGTTTAACTGTTGAGAACTATATTCAACGAGACACTTGGAGCAAAAGAAAAATATATAAAAATTTTTAAATAGTGTTGTATTTTACTGTTAAGAACCAGAAGTATACACCGTCTATAATATTTCCTTTTCTTTTCAGCATTCTTACTATTATTATTATTATTATTATTAACCTGCAAAATCGATATTTCGCGTTACGATATCGTTAGAGCAAGGATTTTCGTGAAATAATAGCCGATTTTGTTAGGTGTCTTATCGCGACTTGAGTGTAGTAATAGTGAAAAGTGATAAGTGAATCATAAGCTAGTGATATTTTGTGAAGTAAAGTGTGTATATTCACTATATTGTGTAATTTTTTACTGTTAAATTAATAAAATACTTCGAAATATACATACCTTTTACTTCTGAATAGAAGTTGTGGTCACCATAAGACCTATCCTAGCCGCATTTCTTTTCTCCTTATTCCAAAGCATTGTAGAAGGCCAATATGGTTGAAACACGGAAATGTTTCAACCATCAAGCCCTTGCCGAAAGGGGCAAGTATGAGCTCAACGCACTTTTATAAGAAAGATTTAACCCTTCAGTCGTATCGATGTCTATTGTCGAAAAAAGCACTTCCGATGTCTTCGCCAGCTATTTGCTGTTGCTCGGATGTTGCCGTTGACCACTCATGTCAACGAATCATGGATACTGAAGCTCTTAAAGTTCAAAGCATCAAAACCCAAATTTCTGCCCAAAAATCGTCAACAACTTCTGCACAAAAATCGACTACGAGTTCTGCCGATACAAGTGCAGGAGCTAGAGATTCTTTTTTGAATACATCAAATTCCAATGTTACTTTCGAAACCCCTCTCACCAGTTCAGGCCCGTCTACTTCTTTTGTTTCAAATGTGGCCTTAGATACAATTTTGGAGAATTTTCCTGATTCTTCTTTCAAAACTCCCTAAGCCCCAAAAATGCCGAAAAAACTTCAACCGACTACTTCTAGAACGTGTTTGAATACACAGTTCGAAAACATACCAGTAAGTCCAAATGTTCCTCTTCATAATTTGACATCTACATCTACAAAGACTTATAGCTGGGACTTTAATTTTCAAGACCTTCCAGAGGATACTCCGCTTTCACCCTCACAACTTCCCTCCCCGTTCATAGACGTTTTACAAAGTCACCATCCCCCCAGAAATCTACGACCCCTAAAAAACCTTGGGGGGTAACCATTTACACCCCTCGCCATATTAGAAAGAGCAAGAGGTACATTTTAAGAAAAGCGGTCGAAGAAAAGCTGGAAGATTCGAAAGAAGAAATCCTTACTTTCGTTTTGGCACAGCTTTTACACGAAAAGAGATCACATTGGACTCTTAAAGAAAAAGATTTTTTTTTAAAAATCTTCTTTAAGTCTCCAACGTGTTACGTGGAAAAATTGGCTGAGAAAGTGCAGAGGGTTTTTGAGGAAAACAGCATAATAGAAGACCTCATGGAAAAATGGATGGAGACTGTACGCGATTCCAGAGATGCGAACCTGGAAATACCCTACCCTAACACGGAACATAAAGAGACAATTGTCAGATTCCTTCTGCAGGGAATTATGTTGTTCTCTATAAAAAAGACAAACAGGGAGCTTCGCGGGACTAAAAAATATAAGAAAAAGTATGTTTAAGTATTCTAAGTTATTTTTAAAGTGTAATGTAAATAATGTTTTTCAAATGTAAATAAGAAATGTATATGTGTCTAAAAGCTAAAAAATTTTGTTTAAATAAATAATTTAACCTTTTTTCCTTATAGGTACCTAGGTAAAAACTAAACTTGGACCTGACATGACTAGTCATTTTACTGTTTTGTTTTACTTTTTTATTTTGTATATATTTTTTGTAGATTCCTATTTATTTTACCTTTTTTTCTCTTTTTTCATAGTTAAGTATTCTTTCTGCTTTTCTTTGCGTTTTTTTTTTCTACGCAATATGAAGTGCAATTATTGGAACGAAGTTCCTTATCGCGCGTTGTAAAAGGGGGCTAGACGGAAAAAATTCTTACGAAAAGTTCTCACGACACTTTTTGCTATAGTAAGCTATTGTAAGCTGTGCTATGTCGCATGTTTCTCTGTCTGTCTGTCTGTCTCTCTCTCTCTCTCTGTCACTCTCTCTCTCTTATAGAAAGCAAGCCAGATATTTTCATTTCTATTTCGCATTGAACAGTGTGGTGTCGCGACGATTATTTTTGTTGAGTGTATACAGGTTTTTTGTAAATAATAAATAATTAAAAACTTCGTTCCATCCGACCTCTCTTTCTTCGACCTATTATGCTTTTTTGTTGATTTTTATAAGTTATTTGAATCCGTTTTATGTTATTTTGTGATATAGTTTTACGTTTTGTTTATTGATAATATCAATGACAAATCAAGCAAATCAAGCATGCAAAGTAGTTAGTGAGGCAGGCCTCCTGGGAAACCTCATTAAAGAGAACGAATCTTGTATTTTACCTCCTGGCTCCTGGGTGATTCGGAAAAAAATACCGTTTTTTTTTTGTAGTTGCCTATAGTTTTCCTTTAAAACACAAAAAAAGTTTCTGCTCATCAACACAAAATTCCATTTTTCATGAAATTTTGCATCGTAGCAATTTCATTTTATCCCTTCAAATTGAAATTTCAGTACCTCAATCAGAACAGTATGATCAAATGTTCAATTGCTCATAAAATCTTTCTTGACCTACTACCACCACTATACCCCACCCTAAACGAAAGACAAAACAATTCATGTAATTAATTTTTCATACCAATTCTGCTTTGCTTAACCATAAGATTCTCTATACGTTGTCTTGTGTTTTCGATTCTCCTCCCCACGTTAAATAATTTGCTTTGATTTCTGCTTTGCTTTATAATATGATTACTGAAATACTGAGTCTCTATACGTTCTCTTCTGTTTTCAAGCTCCCCACCTTAAATAATGTATTAATTTGCTTTGAATTTCGTTCTCTTGGCACTTTTTGAGATTTAAGCGTTTAATTCTCTCTTCTCTGAGTCTCTTTACTTAAGCGATTTCAGCGCACCACTCGGCCAATGCAGGTGACAAAAGAAGCTATCTGATGGTAGTACTATAGATTATATATACAATGCTTAGATCTACTTAAAGTTAACAATGTGGGTATTTATATGTTGTTGGCACAGAGGGGGCCTAACGTTCTTACATTGACCTAGATAAAAAAAATAATTAAAATTAATTGGTGCTATGATTGGTTATTCTCCTCGTCTGTCGTTTTCTTCTCTCGGATTGTTCAAGTCCGGTTGTCACTGTGTTTTGATGTGGTCGTGTTTTTCTATGACGGCACTCGCTCTTTAATACCTCTCCGTCTGTGCAGAAATGGATGTAGGACTCACCTCACTGCGGTAATTGGTGTCGACTCACCTCACGGCTGTTTTCCCCACAACTATTTGCAGACGAAACAGCTGTTCGCCTGGTTGGTGTTCTGGCTTAAAGTTTTAGATTAGCAGCCACGGCTTGCCTTATGGCTTCCTGGACATCGCTTTTCGGTGTTCAGGCCGTGCGCTGTCTTCCTATGGCTGGTGGCGTTGGGCGTTGGTTGCGGCTGAGCGACTCGCTTTTCGTGCCTGGCGGCGATTGCTTCTTTCCCTTAAGGGTGAGGGACGGGATGGCTGCATTCGACGCCTTCGGTGTTTGCTTTGCTGGGGTCGGCACGTGTAAGTCTGGCAGAAAGATCGCGCTTTTTTGCGTCGGTATCTTCGAAGGATGTGTCGGTGTACGCTTCCATGGTTGTGCCATCTCTCGCTCGGTTTCGTCCATATTACGTCTTTCTCGTTCGACGACTGACGGCAGACTGATCATGCCTGCTGGTTTAATAATATTATTACTGCTCACTTGAGGCGAAGCGAAACCATTGTATATAAAATCTATAGTACTACCACTTCGGCCTTACTAGCGCCATTTCAAGACGGCCAATAGAGTTACTAACTCATCAAAAGAGCGGCAAATCACAAGAGAAATGATTTCTCTTGATATTATTAATTCGGAGGAGTAGTAGGGTGAATTGCTTAAGAATACAATTAATTGATATCTCTTTTAATTGTGTATGCTATGGAGAATGGCAGGTAGCAAAGCAAAAGAAGATAAACTAATTGTTTTTTCTTATGGGTTTTCATTCCTTCATTCTCCACAGCAAAGGTAAGCATTTATTGTGGCTTTTGCATGGGACATGGGGTAAGACAACAGATCATGTTAAGATGTGTGTGTGCTATTGATATAGGTCGTGAACTCATATGATCATATGACATGACTTGTGTGAATTACCTGTATGGTTGCAATGAGTGAACGAGGAGATGAAAATTCGTTTGTAGGCTTTTTTTGTGTGCTCTTTGTGTGGGGTAGAATAAATGAGTTTGCAATGTGTATCATTGAATGTATATTATTTTTGGCAGTTACAACTTTTTGGCGCGTACATAAAAAATTCTGCCGTATAAATCGTAAGTTAAGAACATTATTCGTTGTGATTTCAATTAGATAAGTTCTTAAGTGATAAAATCAGAATAAATTTTGCCAAAGCAATTAAAAATAATTTAATAAGAAAAAACAAACAAATGTTCGAAAAAAACAGTGTTGTGATAGTGGGTGATAGTGGGTCGAAAACAATAACTTTCATCTGCATCAGCCATACTTTCACCATTCACAAAATAAAGTGTGCAGAAGAAAAAAATATTGCAAAACAATAAAAATAGTGATCTGTTTTTTTGTGTTGTGTTGGTTGTGTTTAACTGTTGAGAACTATATTCAACGAGACACTTGGAGCAAAAGAAAAATATTTAAAAATTTTTAAATAGTGTTGTATTTTACTGTTAAGAACCAGAAGTATGCACCGTCTATAATATTTCCTTTTCTTTTCAGCATTCTTACTATTATTATTATTATTATTATTAACCTGCAAAATCTATATTTCGCGTTACGATATCGTTAGAGCAAGGATTTTCGTGAAATTTTGTTAGGTGTCTTATCGCGACTTGAGTGTAGTAATAGTGAAAAGTGATAAGTGAATCATAAGCAAGTGATATTTTGTGAAGTAAAGTGTGTATATTCACTATATTGTGTAATTTTTTACTGTTAAATTAATAAAATACTTCGAAATATACATACCTTTTACTTCTGAATAGAAGTTGTGGTCACCATAAGACCTATCCTAGCCGCATTTCTTTTCTCCTTATTCCAAAGCATTGTAGAAGGCCAATATGGTTGAAACACGGAAATGTTTCAACCATCAAGCCCTTGCCGAAAGGGGCAAGTATGAGCTCAACGCACTTTTATAAGAAAGATTTAACCCTTCAGTCGTATCGATGTCTATTGTCGAAAAAAGCACTTCCGATGTCTTCGCCAGCTATTTGCTGTTGCTCGGATGTTGCCGTTGACCACTCATGTCAACGAATCATGGATGCTGAAGCTCTTAAAGTTCAAAGCATCAAAACCCAAATTTCTGCCCAAAAATCGTCAACAACTTCTGCACAAAAATCGACTACGAGTTCTGCCGATACAAGTGCAGGAGCTAGAGATTGTTTTTTGAATACATCAAATTCCAATGTTACTTTCGAAACCCCTCTCACCAGTTCAGGCCCGTCTACTTCTTTTGTTTCAAATGTGGCCTTAGATACAATTTTGGAGAATTTTCCTGATTCTTCTTTCAAAACTCCCTAAGCCCCAAAAATGCCGAAAAAACTTCAACCGACTACTTCTAGAACGTGTTTGAATACACAGTTCGAAAACATACCAGTAAGTCCAAATGTTCCTCTTCATAATTTGACATCTACATCTACAAAGACTTATAGCTGGGACTTTAATTTTCAAGACCTTCCAGAGCATACTCCGCTTTCACCCTCACAACTTCCCTCCCCGTTCATAGACGTTTTACAAAGTCACCATCCCCCCAGAAATCTACGACCCCCAAAAAACCTTGCGGGGTAACCATTTACACCCCTCGCCATATTAGAAAGAGCAAGAGGTACATTTTAAGAAAAGCGGTCGAAGAAAAGCTGGAAGATTCGAAAGAAGAAATCCTTGCTTTCGTTTTGGCACAGCTTTTACACGAAAAGAGATCACATTGGACTCTTAAAGAAAAAGATTTTTTTTTAAAAATCTTCTTTAAGTCTCCAACGTGTTACGTGGAAAAATTGGCTGAGAAAGTGCAGAGGGTTTTTGAGGAAAACAGCATAATAGAAGACCTCATGGAAAAATGGATGGAGACTGTACGCGATTCCAGAGATGCGAACCTGGAAATACCCTACCCTAACACGGAACATAAAGAGACAATTGTCAGATTCCTTCTGCAGGGAATTATGTTGTTCTCTATAAAAAAGACAAACAGGGAGCTTCGCGGGACTAAAAACTATAAGAAAAAGTATGTTTAAGTATTCTAAGTTATTTTTAAAGTGTAATGTAAATAATGTTTTTCAAATGTAAATAAGAAATGTATATGTGTCTAAAAGCTAAAAAATTTTGTTTAAATAAATAATTTAACCTTTTTTCCTTATAGGTACCTAGGTAAAAACTGAACTTGGACCTGACATGACTAGTCATTTTACTGTTTTGTTTTACTTTTTTATTTTGTATATATTTTTTGTAGATTCCTATTTATTTTACCTTTTTTTCTCTTTGTTCATAGTTAAGTATTCTTTCTGCTTTTCTTTGGGTTTTTTTTTTCTACGCAATATGAAGTGCAATTATTGGAACGAAGTTCCTTATCGCGCGTTGTAAAAGGGGGCTAGACGGAAAAAATTCTTACGAAAAGTTCTCACGACACTTTTTGCTATAGTAAGCTATTGTAAGCTGTGCTATGTCGCATGTTTCTCTGTCTGTCTGTCTGTCTCTCTCTCTCTCTCTCTGTCACTCTCTCTCTCTTATAGAAAGCAAGCCAGATATTTTCATTTCTATTTCGCATTGAACAGTGTGGTGTCGCGACGATTATTTTTGTTGAGTGTATACAGGTTTTTTGTAAATAATAAATAATTAAAAACTTCGTTCCATCCGACCTCTCTTTCTTTTTTTTATCCTTTTGTTTCGCTTTTTTATTTTTTACAAACTTTTTTTGACTGTGCAGTATTGAATTCCCTTAGCTAGTCATTTTGTTATTTTATTATATTATGCTTTTTTGTTGATTTTTATAAGTTATTTGAATTCGTTTTATGTTATTTTGTGATATAGTTTTACGTTTTGTTTATTGATAATATCAATGACAAATCAAGCAAATCAAGCATGCAAAGTAGTTAGTGAGGCAGGCCTCCTGGGAAACCTCATTAAAGAGAACGAATCTTGTATTTTACCTCCTGGCTCCTGGGTGATTCGGAAAAAAATACCGTTTTTTTTTTGTAGTTGCCTATAGTTTTCCTTTAAAACACAAAAAAAGTTTCTGCTCATCAACACAAAATTCCATTTTTCATGAAATTTTGCATCGTAGCAATTTCATTTTATCCCTTCAAATTGAAATTTCAGTACCTCAATCAGAACAGTATGATCAAATGTTCAATTGCTCATAAAATCTTTCTTGACCTACTACCACCACTATACCCCACCCTAAACGAAAGACAAAACAATTCATGTAATTAATTTTTCATACCAATTCTGCTTTGCTTAACCATAAGATTCTCTATACGTTGTCTTGTGTTTTCGATTCTCCTCCCCACGTTAAATAATTTGCTTTGATTTCTGCTTTGCTTTATGATATGATTACTGAAATACTGAGTCTCTATACGTTCTCTTCTGTTTTCAAGCTCCCCACCTTAAATAATGTATTAATTTGCTTTGAATTTCGTTCTCTTGGCACTTTTTGAGATTTAAGCGTTTAATTCTCTCTTCTCTGAGTCTCTTTACTTAAGCGATTTCAGCGCACCACTCGGCCAATGCAGGTGACAAAAGAAGCTATCTGATGGTAGTACTATAGATTATATATACAATGGCGAAACCTATTAAATCCTTTACATATGTCCGCAATACGGGATTTATTTTATTTCCTTTTGTCTGTACCTTCTTTATTTCGACAATTATAGGGGAAACGAACCAGACGACCACGTATGGTCCCTCATAACTTGGTGCCAGTTTCTCCGTAAAGTGTTTTTTGGCGGAGGAGAGTACTCGCACTCTCTTATATACATGTTTGTCCTTCGTGCATAGCCAGACTAAGCTTCCATGCTCTTCTTCGAAGATTGTAATGTCGCGCCTGGCGCTGTGCGGCGGTTTGTAAATTCGTTCGGCCTATCGGGTAGAGAGTATCCCTCCTTCGCTCTTGCGTCATCCGGAGATTCGCGCTCCTAAGTAGGTCCACGCCGATTATCATGTCCTCTGTGAGTTGCTTCATATAAGTAAATTCACCATGGGTCGCCTGGCTGGCGATACAAAGTTGCCTTGTAGTGTTCTTGGCAGGTGACGGCTTCACCGATGGTCAAATGTGTGAGATGACGGTAATATTGCACGGGCACTTTAAGTCGTCGCAACAACTGGCGGGTACTACCATTGACAAACGATTTGATAGCGCCGGTATCAAGAAATGCTCTTATCGGGTGTCCACCGATTTCGACGGTTATAAAGCATCTGGAGTCCAGCCATGGGTCTGAAGGAGATTCTGGTTTCGGTAGATATGTCGGAAAGTCGGATCGCGCTATCGCTGCAGACTGCTCGAACGATGATGCTCGCCCGTTTCGAGAGTTAACGGGACGGATTCGTTTAGCGGCGTACGCTCGGCTGTTCATGACTGCTGCTCGGTGTTGATGACAGGCACAGTCGCCTGTCAGACGTCCGTCTTCCCGCAATATGAGCAGAAAAGATGGAAGGGGCGGAGTTGTTTTTGGTGTGGCCACGCTGCTTACAGTTCCAACGGTGGGTATTCCGGTCGTAGGAACTAGCAGGAGGCGCTTGGTAACTGTGGTCTGGTCGGTTGAAAGGGTTCTGTGCGGCTGGCGGTGTTCGGTTGTTAGGTTGTTGCCGTGCTGGCGGGATACGGTTGCTGGTAGGTGGTTTGCGAAGTGTTCATTGGCGAGATCGGTCTTCGCTTTGAATGTATTCATATTCTTCAACCAAGTTCAATAATTCATCCAGTGTCTCGAAGTCGCACCTTCTTATGTACAGATGGTACTCCGGACGTAGACTGTCGTAAATTCGGTCTACGTTGTCGGCTACGTTCATGGTAGGGTGTCTGTGTATGAGGTACTGAGTGGTTTGTATAAGCTCTTTATCCTTCTCACGTGGGCCTTGCTTCCTACGCATAAAATCGTCTTCCAGCTTACAAACGTAGCAATGAATGCGGAACGAAAATGGCTCCATTCTTTCAATCGCTCCCGGTTAATTCGAAACCACTCTAGGGCGGTACCTCTCAGAATTTCTGGCATTGCCTTCACCATGTCGCTGGGAGGGATGTGATAGCATTCGACCAATTCTTCTACTCGTTCCAAGAACCCTACTGCGCTACCAGAGGAATCGGATTTCAGACCCCGTTTCCTTATGGTGTTCATTACTTCGGCCCTCTGAGGTTGAACCTGCTAACTGGTCTTTCAATATTCTGATATTCCGGGCTTTCAAAATAACGTGATAAACTGGCGTTGTTCTGGCGAGTGTTCGTATCATTTTCCCTGCCGGTCGGGGCCGGGGGTGCGTAAGGCGGTACCTGGAAAAATATTTCGGTGCAAACTGGTGACTTCGGCGTCTCTTCAGTTTCGGTATTTGGTCTGGCGATGTGTACGGGTAACTCTTTATATTACCGCTCGATTTCGGTTCTCTCCAAATCTTCGCACAGTCCTTGCATGGATTTTCTTAATCTGGCTCCTTTGATGTGTGCGCTAAAGCGGTTTCGCAATGTAGCCAAAGACCCTTCGGTGTCTAGCCCTTGTTGCTGCATTCGTTCTATGAGCTCTTGTTTGCTCAATAAATATATAGCGCCTATACTGGCGAAGACGTCAAATCCTTCCTCGGGTTCTGCATTGTCGTAATTGTTGTTTTCTTTTCTTCAGGGGTGTTTGAGTTGTAAAAACGGAGTGGACAAGTTAATAGTCCCTGCTCGGGCGCCAAATTGTGACGTTAAATTTCAGTTTCTTTTAACAACTCTTTATTTCTTCAACAATTCTTTGAAGATAAATAACTACAAACAAATGACAAAATGGTTAGAACACGTTCGGTAGGTCCGGTATAGATAAGGTCGTAACGTCTCTATAAGCGTCAACGGCGACGGTGTATCGGCTGCTTCCGATGTAGATTCGGCGGCGGTAGCAAAAGTTCTCTGGATTAGCGTGTCCCTCGGAATTAAGAGAGGTGGCAACAGCGAATGCTGGGGTAGAAGAATATCGGCGGTCGGTAGGCAATGATGAACGGAAGGTCCGTGTCGTCCTCCTGTAAAAAGAAAAACAGAACTATAACCCCTCACGGGCTTCTGATTAGGAGGCTCACAAGTATTAATCGGTGCCCTTGGCGGCAACCGGGTTACAGGTATAAAATTACAAGGCGGTAGTTCAAAAAGATTGACAGGTTTCTCTGAGGCCCTCTGTCAGGCGCTGGTTAGGCTCACGAGTACTAATCGGTGCCCTTGGCGGCAATCGGCTCACAGGTATAGAAATACCTGACAGTAATTCAAAGGGTTGACAGATTTCTCTGAGGCCCTCTGTCAGGCGCTGGTTAGAATAGGATGTATGTCCTATGGAACACAGGTATTAGTCTGTGCCCCTGGTGGCAATCGGCTCAGAGGTATAAAAATACCTGTCAGTAATTCAAAAAGGTTGACAGATTTCTCTGAGGCCCTCTGTCAGGCGCTGGTTAGAATAATAGGAAGTATGTCCTATGGAACACAGGTATAAGTCTTTTCCCCTGGTGGCACAATACGCAAGACTCTATATATTTATAATAGTATTCCAATTTTGTAATATTATTTTTTTTACCCTTACTGCTGCTGCTGGAGAGATGCGCACGCTTGAACTCGTGCCGGCGGACTGTCTTTTAAATTTTTTTTTTTTTTTAGCATTTTAGCATTAATTTTTATTGAACTTAGTATATAATATGTACAATTTGCTTAATTCTACTTAAAGTTAACAATGTGGGTATTTATATTTTGTTGGCACAGAAGGGGCCTAACTTTCTTACCTTGACCTAGATAAAAAATAATTAAAATTAATTGTTGCTGTGATTGGTTAATTTCCTCGTCTATCGTTATCTGCTCTATTGTTTTTCTATTAGCATTAGCATTAGCATTAATTTTTATTAAACATAGTATATTGTTGGATATTTCATATTTACATGGTAATGCCTTTTCATGCTTACCTTTCTGGCAACTCTCATATTCATTCTTATTCCTTGTCATCTGTCAGTTCTCTTATTCTGTTAACTCTGTGACTCAATTGAATTCTGACGTGTAACTTACTTTCTTTCCTTTGCGCTACATTAAAATTTAATCTAAAAATAACTTAACAATCTGCGTTTAATTTCAACAGGTTATGGGCCCAGTTTGTTTTAAATATAAAGTAGTATAAAAGTAAAAGTAAATTTTTTGCATTCAAGTAAATTTAAAAAGCCCTAACCTTTAAACATGAATCCGAATGTTCTACATCGTGTGCCGCCATTCAATGGTGAAAATTTTGTTTCATGGAAACCGCAAATGGAAGCGATTCTCCATAAAGCACGTTTGACTGGATACGTCAAAGGAACGATGCAAAGACCTGCGGATGCAGGAGCTGAACAGCAAGCGTGGGATGACAAGGATATGGACGCGAAAGCGGAGCTCATTTTGGCACTGGAGCCAAACATAATTTCCTTGGTAAAACATAAAGTACATTCACATGATATTTGGAATTTTTTAGGTGAAATGTACGAAAGAAAAGGCCCTAGGCAAAAAGCTGAGGAATTCAGACGTCTGATCAACACGAAAATGGAAGCTGCCCAAAGTATGGATGAATTCATTAGAGAATTCAAAGCAACAGTAAGCAGACTGCTTGAACTAGAAGCCACGCTCGACAAGGACTTGTTGGTGATAATACTTCTCGATGGACTGTCAGAAGAATACAAGGATGTACAGGCCGCCTTTGATGCGCAAAGCAGCTACCCGGAGCTCGACACTGTCTGCACACGACTATTGGAGGTTAGTGACCGTAAAAAGGAGTCAACTACATCGACTAGCACAGCACTTTATTCCAAAGGAAAGTACAAACCGAAAAAGTTTTCAAACTACAACAAGGAATTTACTAACTCGTTTCCATACGAATGTCGTAAGTGTGGAAAGAAAGGCCACAAAGCCAAAGATTGTTATCGTAATAATGAGCGAGTTAAGAAAGTGCAATCAGTTGAAAAAGATAATTTCAAATACGGGTTTACATTACATGAGCAATCGGTGTTAAAAATTGCAACTGAAGAAGTGTTTTGGTGTCTCGATTCAGGGGCAACTTCTCACATGTGCTCAACCCGTTCCTTGTTTGATAACATAAATGCCACGACACAAAACTATGCGACCTTGGCTAATGGTAATAAGGTTAGCATCATGGGTGTAGGAACAGCCACAATTCCACCAAACTTGTGTCATGTCAAGGAAGGCATCAAACTATTTAACACGCTGTATATCCCAGATCTGAAAGAAAACCTTATTTCAGTGAGCAAGGCAACAGAATCTGGCTGCGAAGTTACATTCAAAAATCGTCAAGCAAAATTGTACGATAAGAGTGGAAAGCTTTTGATGACAGCAGAAAAGAATCATGGTTTGTTCCTTGTTCATGAAAAACCTAAAGCGCTAGTAACAGCAACCAATACAACTGCCCTTGACGTTTGGCACAAGAGGATGGGCCACCTGAACCTTGCGTCGCTTAAGCAAATGAAGACGAAGGATATGGTTATTGGTCTGCCGAATAATTTGGAAAATGAAAGTGCTACCTGTGAAACGTGTATCTGTGCAAAACAATCCATCAAGCCGTTCAGTGTAAGTGAAACCAAGCGAAGCAGCAGAAAACTGCAACTGATTCATTCGGACGTATGCGGGCCAATGCGTACAGAGTCCTTGATGTATTTCATGCGAAGGAAAAGTGAAGCGCTTGAAAAGTTCAAAGCTTATAAAGCATTGGTAGAAAAGCAGTCAGGTGAGTTCATAAAGTCGTTAAGAAGCGACAATGGAACTGAATACACTAACGACAGCTTCGAAAAGTTTCTTGAACAAAACGGCATTGACCACGATTTTTCCGCGCCCTATACTCCTCAACAAAACGGGATAGCCGAAAGAGCCAACCGAACGCTATTGGATATGGCTAGGTGCTTAAAAATTGAGGCGGATTTACCCGACATTCTATGGGCAGAATTAATATGCACGGCTGCCTTCATACGAAACAGGTGTCCAACAAAAATGAATGGGAATGTCACACCAGAGGAACTGTGGACTGGTAAAAAGCCTGATGTGTCAAAGTTCAAATGCATTGGAACGAATGCTTACGTCCTGGATAAACGAAACAACATTTCTAAGTTTGATCCGAGGAGTACAGAACACAAGATTGTGGGATACGAAAACGAACATGGAACTTATAGACTCTGGAAACCGGAAACACGTCAGATCATTAAGAGCAGAGATGTGAAGTTCGTGGAAAATTCACAAGAAGACAAGAAGAAAAGTAACGAAATCGAACCAAACCTTTACACTTTCACTACTGAAACATCGGCACTGAATAACGAATACCGAAAACCTGAATCAGAACCCGAATCAGAAACTCTAGATGAAGCACCACCACCGAATCATTTTCCAAGCAGCTCTAAAACATCAACAGCCGATAGTGAAGAAACCTACAACGTAAAAACCGATCCTACGACCTTGAAACAGCTGAAAAAAATGGATAACCGTGACGAGTGGTACAGCGCAATGCAGGATGAATACGACTCACTAATGCGCAACCAAACCTGGGAATTGGCGGAGAGACCTACTGACAGACGAGTAATTCAAAGCAAATGGGTATTTAAAACGAAGTACAACACGGACGGTTCTGTACAACGGCGAAAAGCGCGATTGGTAGCAAAAGGCTATGAACAAATTCCAGGACTGGACTACACAGACACTTACGCTCCCGTCGCCAGCATCCATTCTATACGTTTAACACTGGCAATAGCTGCAGAGCACAAGCTCACATTACACCAATTGGACGTATCCTCCGCTTATCTCAACGGAGAACTAGATGTTGAAATATACATGGAACAACCGGATGGTTTTGAGAAAAGCGATGCCAACAAAGTATGCAGTTTAAAAAAGGCCCTCTACGGATTAAAACAGTCAGGTCGGCAGTGGAATTTAAGGCTGGATAAAACCTTAAAAGAACTCAATTATTCCCAATCAGCATATGACAGATGCATTTACTTCAAAAATAATAAGCAAAGTTTCACAATCCTGACGATCTACGTTGATGATCTTCTTTTGGCAACCAACGACCCTGAGGAATATTTGCTCGTACACCGCAAACTATCAGAGGATTTTGATATACGCGACTTGGGAGAACCTAAACTTTGTGTGGGATTGGAAATCTCACATCACAACAAAGGCATAAGCATAACTCAACAGGGATACATTAATAATCTTCAACAACTTTATCAACTGGAAGAAGCAAAACCATCACGCCTGCCCGCTCAAGTAAAGCTGAAACTGGAAAAGGAACCTACAATAAAAGGCGAAAGTGAAAAGGTCAACAAAACTTCCTATAGACAACTAATCGGACGATTGTTGTATATCTCATCGTTCAGCAGACCAGACATTTCCTACATAGTGAGTGCACTTTCTCAGTACGTCGAGGACCCTAGACGTCAACACTGGACTGCAGGACTAAATGTTATAAGGTACTTACTTGGCACTAAATCTACTATGATTGTTTACAGAAAAACGAAACAACAGATGCAAGCTTACTCAGACTCTAGTTGGGCTGGAGATGTAAACGACAGAAAATCTCAATCTGGCTTTGTTTTCATTTATGCCGGCGGAGCAGTACACTGGGGTTCCAAAAAGCAGCAAATAGTAGCCACATCCAGCACCGAGGCTGAGTACATCACGCTGTCTTCAGTGGCAAAAGAGTCAGCATACCTACGTCACATATTAGAAGAGTTAAAATTACACGATGGACCTCTCAACATATTTTGCGACAACCAAAGCGCTAAACATATCGCAAATGACCAGGCCAACCACGGAAGGACGAAGCACATCGATGTACGTTACCATTTCGTAAGAGAAGCCATAGCAGACAACATCATCAGTATCAGTTACCTCAAATCCGAAGACATGATAGC
The DNA here is from genome assembly GCA_949752695.1 of Melanostoma scalare. NCBI lineage: Eukaryota > Metazoa > Arthropoda > Insecta > Diptera > Syrphidae > Melanostoma > Melanostoma scalare. The sequence goes on along the minus strand of OX456986.1, from coordinate 103,116,003 downwards.
GGACGCACTGACGAAAGCTTTACCGCAACCGTCACACTTCAAACACTTCGAAAATATGGGCATGAAACTCTAAATGCTCCATACACTCAAGTACAATATTTCAGTTTTCAATTAACTTATATTTGGTATTCAAAACTTAAAATTTCTTCCTTGTTTGTTAATACAAATAATTTTTTCTAATTGTCAAATTTCAAAAAAATTCAAAGAGTAACTGATCTCATATAGCAACTTATGTATATTCGAAAAATATTGTAAAGTACACAGTTAAAAGTTTATATCTTTTAAAATTGATTAGAATGAAGATAGAGAACGATTATGAAGTTGAGAGGGGATGTTGGATATTTCATATTTACATGGTAATGCCTTTTCATGCTTACCTTTCTGGCAACTCTCATATTCATTCTTATTCCTTGTCATCTGTCAGTTCTCTTATTCTGTTAACTCTGTGACTCAATTGAATTCTGACGTGTAACTTACTTTCTTTCCTTTGCGCTACATTAAAATTTAATCTAAAAATAACTTAACAATCTGCGTTTAATTTCAACATATATAATATGTATAATTTGCTTAGATCTACTTAAAGTTAACAATGTGGGTATTAATATGTTGTTGGCACAGAGGGGGCCTAACGTTCTTACATTGACCTAGATAAAAAAAATAATTAAAATTAATTGGTGCTGTGATTGGTTATTCTCCTCGTCTGTCGTTTTCTTCTCTCGGATTGTTCAAGTCCGGTTGTCACTGTGTTTTGGCGGTATTAATTATTAATCGGTGCCCTTGGCGGCAATCGGCTCACAGGTATAGAAATACCTGGCAGTAATTCAAAGGGTTGACAGATTTCTCTGAGGCCCTCTGTCAGGCGCTGGTTAAAATAATTAAAATTAATTGGTGCTGTGATTGGTTATTCTCCTCGTCTGTCGTTTTCTTCTCTCGGATTGTTCAAGTCCGGTTGTCACTGTGTTTTGATGGGGTCGTGTTTTTCTATGACGGCACTCGCTCTTTTATACCTCTCCGTCTGTGCAGAAATGGATGTAGGATTCACCTCACTGCGGTAATTGGTGTCGACTCACTTCACGCCTGTTTTCCCCACAACTATTTGCAGACGAAACAGCTGTTCGCCTGATTGGTGTAATGGCTTGAAGGTTGTGGTTCGTACTAATGGATGGTATTATGGTGGACGGTGGACAGTGGATGATATATTGTGGGCCGTGGATGTTGGAGGTTGTGTATTGGGTAATTAGCATGTGTCGAAGCTAAACGCCTCGTTACAACTTGTAAAATTAGAGGTGCGAATTTAAAAAGCGAATTGTTTGAGATATAATAATTATTGAATTATCGAAGTGGGCTCGAGTCACTGGGCTGTATCCAAGGTCAAGGAATCGACCGAATTTTTTTGACTGAATCAAGTTTTGTTCACAAGGTGTATTGAGCTTTGAAACGTTATTTATTAATCTTACTCAAGAGAGTGGACAGCAATTGCCAAATATATAATAAAAATAATAAATAACACAAAATAAACAACGATTCCATTACGATCTTCACAAAATGTCAAAAGAGACAGCTGTCAATCGCCAGGCAATTACATAACAAGCCATCTATTGACAAACACAAATAACACGAAAAATACCAGTGCCGTCTCCCAAAAAGTAAAAAGTAGTATTTATTAGAGTCGTAGGTAAATTAAAATGGCTATTACCCTAGATGCTTTAAAATCACTACTAAAGGAGCAAAAAGATGAGATTTTTAAGCATATCAGTGAATCTACTGAAAAAGTTAACAAAAATACGGACGAATAAGGCAAAATAATACTATAAGAAGAACTGCTCTCAATGCTAATTAAAAACCTTAACAAAAGCAACGAACAATTTCTACTTACAGCAAATGACTTCGAAAGCTGTTATCGTTTAGGGAAAAACTCCGAAGGCAAAATAAGACCTATACGCTTTACCTTTAAAAGCTATGAGAAGAAACAAAATATACTCTTATCAAAAAAAAACAACCAGCTTTAATATTTCGGAAGACCTTCCTAAATCAATTGTTGAGGCAAGGAAACCACTAGTCCTTAAGTTAATGGAATTCAAAAAACAAGGCAAAAAAGCATTTTTTAAACTTGACGAACTTATAGTAGAAGGAAATGTTTGGAAAGAGAATATAAATACTGAACAGGAAAACCCAAGAAAAAGAACACGCTCACAGGAAAACTCACCAACAAACCCAATAAAGAAAGATGACAAAAACAAAACAAACACAACTATTATTGGTTCAACTAACATTACCCCCAAAGGAAAACAAACATCAAACTCAATAAGAAGGTTCCTGACACAACAAAACTTAAATAAAAAAAACTAACACATCAAACAAAACTAATAGTGAAAGCCTAAAACCAACTATGTAGTAGCCAAACACGAAGCTTAGAATAGCAAGTACAGCTTAACAACTACGCACTAGATACTACTTCCGAAAAATCGACAAATTAGAAAACAGATCACAATCACAAACAAACAAATCACAGCACCTCAAAACAACAATCCCCCTCAACAAGGTTGATCACCATTGGGAGAGTAAATCAGAACCCCTCTACCCCAAAACCAAACTCACTTTTTAAAACAGATCAAAAAAAAACATTCTTACATATACACCAAGAAAGAAAAAAGCAAACAACAACAACAACTCTCTCAAGCCGGCCTGCCACCGTGGGGGATGAAGGCTTAAACCCCACAAATTACTTAAATCAATATCAACACTTAATACTATAAACAACATATGCTCATTCAATGTAAGAACTTTATCTATAGACGAAAAAATGGAAGAACAAACAATAGGATACATCGAATGGGACACAAACAAGAATATATGGACAACAAATAAATGAAAATGACATTGGAATAAGGTTTGAAAGAGAGGATCTCCTCTCTTGAAGTAAAAATAAGTTGGAGAGAACAAAAACAATTGGAGTGCAGCATAGAAATCGAAGGTGTTCCAAATGTCAACAAGGAGAACGTGTCGGAGCGAGTGCACAAAATTTTCAAAGATGTTTTAAACATCAACATACCACCAAATGAAATTGTAAGCTGTTATGTAAGACAAGCACGGGAAAATAAATCTGATTCTAACTCATCAGCTAGTAACAACAACAGTGACGCAAAAAAGAACATAATTCGCATTAAATTCTTATCTGTAGAGGTAAAGAAGAAAGTCTTATTAAGCAAGAGATCTGCTGTTAAGCAAAAGAGGCTAGTATCATCTATCAATGGTAATATGTGTAGCAATATATATATAAATGACTGTTTAACTATTTACAATAGAGCTTTATTTATGGAAGCAAAAAAAAATAAAAACAGATAAGAAATTTATGTTAATATTTATGGGTCCAGAATTCACAAATTTTATTGCGTAAAATAGAAAAAGAAAAATCGTTGCTATAAGATCTCGGGAAGATTTGAAAGCGTTGTGTAACGAATAATCTTATCGTCTTCAAACAAAAAAAAAAAACTTGAGAGGTGTCAAGGGACACCCGGATGGAACGAGGTTCCTTTCGATTAATTATTATTTTTTATTATTTATTATTTACAAAAAACCTGTATACACTCAACAAAAATAATCGTCGCGACACCACACTGTTCAATGCGAAATAGAAATGAAAATATCTGGCTTGCTTTCTACAGGGTGTCCCGTAATTCGTTTTACATACTTTGGGATATGATTCTTGGTCATATTCTAAGAAAAAAATTGTTCTACAGTAAAGTCCGTTTCTCAAGTTTGACATCACTTTTTGACAATTTTAAAAAAGGCTAACTTTGGTGTACCCTGACCTGTGTTAAATTCGATATCTCTGTCAATACTGATGATAGAGACCTAATCTTAAACTCAATTTTTTGTAGAAATAAAAACCTTTAAGACTGCATTTAAATTAGGCTTCCATAGGTTTAGTTTTGCCAGATTTTCAATTTTAAGTGGTGTTCAAATTTTCTTCCCAAAACAAAGTTTTGACTTTGAGGTCATTTTTTTGGAGAAAAGACCTGATAAACATAGAGTTTCCTTAATTTTTACAGATGAAAAAAACAATAATAAAGAAAAAACTCAGCAATAAGTTAACTCAAAAACCCATACATTTTATGATACTTGGAAAAATACAAAATGGGAAAAATTAAAAAAAGTTTTTGCTTTGAGGTTTGTAGATTATATATACAATGGGTTAAGCAAAGCAGAATTGGTATGAAAAATTAATTACATGAATTGTTTTGTCTTTCGTTTAGGGTGGGGTATAGTGGTGGTAGTAGGTCAAGAAAGATTTTATGAGAAATTGAACATTTGATCATACTGTTCTGATTGAGGTACTGAAATTTCAATTTGAAGGGATAAAATGAAATTGCTACGATGCAAAATTTCATGAAAAATGGAATTTTGTGTTGATGAGCAGAAACTTTTTTTGTGTTTTAAAGGAAAACTATAGGCTACAAAAAAAAAACGGTATTTTTTTCCGAATCACCCAGGAGCCAGGAGGTAAAATACAAGATTCGTTCTCTTTAATGAGGTTTCCCAGGAGGCCTGCCTCACTTACTACTTTGCATGCTTGATTTGCTTGATTTGTCATTGATATTATCAATAAACAAAACGTAAAACTATATCACAAAATAACATAAAACGAATTCAAATAACTTATAAAAATCAACAAAAAAGCATAATAGAACAAAATAACAAAATGACTAGCTAAGGGAATTCAATACTGCACAGTCAAAAAAAGTTTGTAAAAAATAAAAAAGCGAAACAAAAGGATAAAAAAAAGAAAGAGAGGTCGGATGGAACGAAGTTCCTTTCGATTAATTATTTATTATTTACAAAAAACCTGTATACACTCAACAAAAATAATCGTCGCGACACCACACTGTTCAATGCGAAATAGAAATGAAAATATCTGGCTTGCTTTCTATAAGAGAGAGAGAGTGACAGAGAGAGAGAGAGAGAGAGACAGACAGACAGACAGAGAAACATGCGACATAGCACAGCTTACAATAGCTTACTATAGCAAAAAGTGTCGTGAGAACTTTTCGTAAGAATTTTTTCCGTCTAGCCCCCTTTTACAACGCACTTCATATTGCACTTCATATTGCGTAGAAAAAAAAAAACGCAAAGAAAAGCAGAAAGAATACTTAACTATGAAAAAAGAGAAAAAAAGGTAAAATAAATAGGAATCTACAAAAAATATATACAAAATAAAAAAGTAAAACAAAACAGTAAAATGACTAGTCATGTCAGGTCCAAGTTCAGTTTTTACCTAGGTACCTATAAGGAAAAAAGGTTAAATTATTTATTTAAACAAAATTTTTTAGCTTTTTGACACATATACATTTCTTATTTACATTTGAAAAACATTATTTACATTACACTTTAAAAATAATTTAGAATACTTAAACATACTTTTTCTTATATTTTTTAGTCCCGCGAAGCTCCCTGTTTGTCTTTTTTATAGAGAACAACATAATTCCCTGCAGAAGGAATCTGACAATTGTCTCTTTATGTTCCGTGTTAGGGTAGGGTATTTCCAGGTTCGCATCTCTGGAATCGCGTACAGTCTCCATCCATTTTTCCATGAGGTCTTCTATTATGCTGTTTTCCTCAAAAACCCTCTGCACTTTCTCAGCCAATTTTTCCACGTAACACATTGGAGACTTAAAGAAGATTTTTAAAAAAAAATCTTTTTCTTTAAGAGTCCAATGTGATCTCTTTTCGTGTAAAAACTGTGCCAAAACGAAAGTAAGGATTTCTTCTTTCGAATCTTCCAGCTTTTCTTCGACCGCTTTTCTTAAAATGTACCTCTTGCTCTTTCTAATATGGCGAGGGGTGTAAATGGTTACCCCCCAAGGTTTTTTAGGGGTCGTAGATTTCTGGGGGGATGGTGACTTTGTAAAACGTCTATGAACGGGGAGGGAAGTTGTGAGGGTGAAAGCGGAGTATCCTCTGGAAGGTCTTGAAAATTAAAGTCCCAGCTATAAGTCTTTGTAGATGTAGATGTCAAATTATGAAGAGGAACATTTGGACTTACTGGTATGTTTTCGAACTGTGTATTCAAACACGTTCTAGAAGTAGTCGGTTGAAGTTTTTTCGGCATTTTTGGGGCTTAGGGAGTTTTGAAAGAAGAATCAGGAAAATTCTCCAAAATTGTATCTAAGGCCACATTTGAAACAAAAGAAGTAGACGGGCCTGAACTGGTGAGAGGGGTTTCGAAAGTAACATTGGAATTTGATGTATTCAAAAAACAATCTCTAGCTCCTGCACTTGTATCGGCAGAACTCGTAGTCGATTTTTGTGCAGAAGTTGTTGACGATTTTTGGGCAGAAATTTGGGTTTTGATGCTTTGAACTTTAAGAGCTTCAGCATCCATGATTCGTTGACATGAGTGGTCAACGGCAACATCCGAGCAACAGCAAATAGCTGGCGAAGACATCGGAAGTGCTTTTTTCGACAATAGACATCGATACGACTGAAGGGTTAAATCTTTCTTATAAAAGTGCGTTGAGCTCATACTTGCCCCTTTCGGCAAGGGCTTGATGGTTGAAACATTTCCGTGTTTCAACCATATTGGCCTTCTACAATGCTTTGGAATAAGGAGAAAAGAAATGCGGCTAGGATAGGTCTTATGGTGACCACAACTTCTATTCAGAAGTAAAAGGTATGTATATTTCGAAGTATTTTATTAATTTAACAGTAAAAAATTACACAATATAGTGAATATACACACTTTACTTCACAAAATATCACTAGCTTATGATTCACTTATCACTTTTCACTATTACTACACTCAAGTCGCGATAAGACACCTAACAAAATCGGCTATTATTTCACGAAAATCCTTGCTCTAACGATATCGTAACGCGAAATATAGATTTTGCAGGTTAATAATAATAATAATAATAATAATAGTAAGAATGCTGAAAAGAAAAGTAAATATTATAGACGGTGTATACTTCTGGTTCTTAACAGTAAAATACAACACTATTTAAAAATTTTTAAATATTTTTCTTTTGCTCCAAGTGTCTCGTTGAATATAGTTCTCAACAGTTAAACACAACCAACACAACACAAAAAAACAGATCACTATTTTTATTGTTTTGCAATATTTTTTTCTTCTGCACACTTTATTTTGTGAATGGTGAAAGTATGGCTGATGCAGATAAAAGTTATTGTTTTCGACCCACTATCACCCACTATCACAACACTGTTTTTTCGAACATTTGTTTGTTTTTTCTTATTAAATTATTTTTAATTGCTTTGGCAAAATTTATTCTGATTTTATCACTTAAGAACTTATCTAATTGAAATCACAACGAATAATGTTCTTAACTTACGATTTATACGGCAGAATTTTTTATGTACGCGCCAAAAAGTTGTAACTGCCAAAAATAATATACATTCAATGATACACATTGCAAACTCATTTATTCTATCCCACACAAAGAGCACACCAAAAAAGCCTACAAACGAATTTTCATCTCCTCGTTCACTCATTGCAACCATACAGGTAATTCACACAAGTCATGTCATATGATCATATGAGTTCACGACCTATATCAATAGCACACACACATCTTAACATGATCTGTTGTCTTACCCCATGTCCCATGCAAAAGCCACAATAAATGCTTACCTTTGCTGTGGAGAATGAAGGAATGAAAACCCATAAGAAAAAACAATTAGTTTATCTTCTTTTGCTTTGCTACCTGCCATTCTCCATAGCATACACAATTAAAAGAGATATCAATTAATTGTATTCTTAAGCAATTCACCCTACTACTCCTCCGAATTAATAATATCAAGAGAAATCATTTCTCTTGTGATTTGCCGCTCTTTTGATGAGTTAGTAACTCTATTGGCCGTCTTGAAATGGCGCTAGTAAGGCCGAAGTGGTAGTACTATAGATTCTATATACAATGGTCCAACTCAATAACAGAGTCCAGAAAAGGGGTGAAAGTCTACAGTAGCTCCAAGCAGACGTCGAAAGACTGGTTAACCTGGCATACCCGGATGCTGAAGAAGAAATCATCAACCAGCCTGCTGTTGAGTCCTTCGTTCGTGCCATTTCCGATATACATCTTCAGAGGTCTGTGCAAACTGCTAGAACACGTACTCTTTCAGAAACTTTAGCATTCGCATTGACAATTGAAGCAGCAGAACAGGCTTCTCATGGAGTACATTGACTTAGAGAAGCCATAGTCGAAGAATGCTCGTGCCAAACAGCTGAAATACAAAAGAAGCAGCGGAGTGGACTAGCAAGATGTTGCAACTGCAACAAGACCGGGCACTTACAGCGTGAATGCCGACTACCACCAAATAAAGCCGCTTGTCAACATTGTGGAAGCAGGAGATCCAACCCAGAGCAAGGTAACAACAACACCAGCGCGGCTTATCAATCCGTTTCCCATCAGGGAAACGAATAAGAACCAACTTCGAGGGGCAGAGGCTGGTTTCTTGTATCGATAGCCCCAGAACCACCATCCAGGTCTCACAGACCAAACGAGACAACAAAAGTCTGACTGTGGAGACTACTATTAACGGGACCAAACATGTGGCTACCATCGACACCGGTGCCACAGCATCCATAGTACGTCGAGACCTGGTAAAGACGTAGCTTCATAACACCAATAGCTACCGTCTAAGAACCACAACGGGAGAAGCAGCAAGGGTATATGGAGAAGTGTGTCTTAAGATCCAACTGGCCGATCTAGTGTTTACTCATCAATTCCTGGTGGCCGATATATGTGACGAGTGCTTCATTGGAGTCGACTTTATGAAACAGCACGGAGTTATTTTGGACATCGGTAATCAAGTTTTGAAGTACCAAAATAAGGAACTTCCAATGACTTATTCGAACGAAAGTACGTCGATACTGAGGACTGTCATCACGGAAGATCTGATTCTGCCTCCTTCTTCTGAAGTGTTCGTTTGAACAAAACTGGAAGGTGAGTTTGGAAGCCTTCGTTACCTCATGGTGGAACCAGACCCAGAGTGTTCCTCCCAAAGCGTCATCATTGGGAAAACACTGGTAGCACCGAAAAACAAAATGGTCCCTGTACGATTACTAAACACCAGACCGTACGATGTAAGGTTGAAGAAAGGAGAAGTCGTTGGACGTTGCGAATCGGTTGCAGCAATTACGAAGATCACTGATGAAGTCCCGAGAAAAACTATAATTCCGGAGGAGCTCAAAACCATCAGAGCTAAAATACTGTATTCATCCAACCTTGATCACCAACAAACAAGGATGGCTGAAAATCTCCTACAAGAGTACACTGACATCTTCGCATTGCAAAAGGGCAATATGGTTGGACACAGTTGGTGCAGCATCGCATCAACACAGGAGATGCAAGACCGATTCGTCAACCGCAAGACGCTTTCCACTGACCAAACAAGGTGAGGTTGAGGAAATGATAACAACAATGAAGAAGGACGGTCTTATCGAAAACTCCAAAAGTCCTTGGGCGTCACCAGTGGTGCTAGTGAAAAAGAAAGACGGAAGCACTCGCTTTTGTGTGGACTACCGAAGGCTGAATGATGTGACTAAGAAGGACAGCTATCCCCTGCCCAGAATCAGTGATACTCTGGATGCCATGGAGGGTGTATTTTTGATATTCAAGCCTTTTTGAATATTATTAAGTATATTAGACTTAAGAACCATCTTTGGAATATAGTGAACAAATTGACTATAATAAAAAATGCAAAGATTATACTCAGTAAAAGTTTTAATTGATCTTTACTCTACGAGGTACAAGAAAAGAGAGAGATAGGTTAAGAAGTTAACCTTAAAGGAAATCTATTATGAATAAAAACGCATGGTTAATTTTGACAATTAGTGTGACACCATCCAATACTAAATTCTAGCGATTTGATATGAGCTGAATGTTTACATTGCTAATTTCTTTTCTTTATTTTATCTGATTAGATTTAATAGAATCGAAAGAGCAGAGGGAGCCCGGAGAGGAGTGGTTCTCGACGCTGGACTTGAAAAGTGGATATTGGCAAGTTGACATCCACCCAGATGATCGGGAAAAGACGGCGTTCTCTACAGGTAATGGGCTCTGGCAGTTCAAAGTTATGCCGTTTGGGTTATGCAACGTTACGGCAACATTCGAGCGTTTGATGGAGTGCGTTCTTCAAGGACTGACGTGGAAAGCTTGTCTAGTCTACTTGGACGATGTCATTGTTTACGGGAAAACATTTGACCAACATTGCAAGAACCTAAAAGCCGTGTTTCAGAGACTTCGAGAGGCTAACCTTAAACTGAATCCGGAAAAATGTGCACTTTTCAAAACCAAAGTTAAGTGTTTGGGACACATCATCTCTTCCCAAGGAGTGAAGACTGATCCTGAAAAAGTTGACGCCGTCAAAAATTGGCCAACACCACAGGACAAACATCAACTCCGAAGCTTTCTTGGTCTTGCCACATTTTACCGACGTTTTGTTAAGAACTTTGCTGGAGTTGCAAAGAGTTTGCATCAGCTCACTGAAAAAGGGAAGCAGTTTAAATGGTCAGGTGAGTGTGAGAAATCTTTTCAGGAACTCAAATACCGCCTCTGTAACGCTCCAGTGCTGGCACATCCAACACCTAGCAAAACATTCATCATCGACGCAGATGCAAGCAACGTTGGAATCAGGGCGGTACTATCCCAAGTGCATGATGGCGAAGAGAAAGTGGTGGCATATTACAGCAAGGTCCTCTCGATGCCCGAAAGAAACTATTGCGTGACCAGAAGGGAACTGCTAGCTCTTATCTTGGCAACAAAGCACTTCCATAAGTACATCTATGGACAGAAATTCCTTCTGCGGACAGACCATGGTGCTCTGAACTGGCTGTTGAACTTCAAAAATCCAGAAGGTCAAGTCGCAAGGTGGATAGAAAGACTGCAGATTTATGATTACCAGATTCAACACCGCAGAGGAAAGTTGCACTCAAACGCATTATCCCGAAGACCTTGCAAAGTGGATTGCAAGCATTGTAGGCGGCAAGAAGACAAAGAAAATATTACCGCTCAGCGACTAAGAGCTGACCCAATATGCGGATGGAGCAATGAGGAAGTGAGGACTGCTCAACAGGAGGATCCAGATATCGAACCCATTCTCGCGTGGAAAGAAAATGAAGAGAAACCGGAATGGAGAGACATTTATGACAGGAATCCAGTTCTCAAAGCTTATTGGGGAAAGTGGGACTCACTACATGTGCGAGAAGGTGTCCTCAGGCGAAGATGGGAATCCGCTGACAGTAAGTCATACGTGATGCAGCTGATCGTACCGCAATCGAAAGTCAGCGAAGTTCTTCGGGAGTTGCACGACGGAACTTCTGGAGGCCACCTGGGAGTTAACAAAACACTGGGGAAACTGCGACATCGGCTCTACTGGTTACATGCTAGAGATGACGTGGAGAAGTGGTGCCGAACATGTGACAAGTGTGCTGCAACCAAAGGACCTGGTAGGAAGATTCAAGGTAAGATGCATCAGTACAACGTTGGATCACCTTTTGAGAGGATTGCAGTAGATGTGGCTGGGCCTTTTCCAGAGACCAACGCTGGAAACAAGTACATTCTGGTTGTAGTGGACTATTTTAGCAAGTGGCCTGAGGCGTATGCCATCCCAAATCAGAAGCCAAAACGGTGGTCAACCAGATTGTGTTTAACTGGGTGAGTAGGTTTCGCGTGCCTATGGAACTCCATTCCGACTAAGGGAGGAGCTTCGAGTCAAACATCTTCTAAGGAGTGTGCGGACTACTTGGCATCAAGAAGACCAGAACCACACCGCTTCATCCACAATCTGATGGGATGGTTGAAAGATTCAACCGGACCTTGAAAGAACACCTCACCAAGGTCGTAGGCGACTACCAAAGAGACTGGGATAGGCACGTACCGCTATTCCATATGGCCTATAGAAGTGCAGTACATAGCTCGACAGGACAAACACCATCTGACATCATGTTCGGGAAAACCATGCGGCTGCCCAGCGAACTTAAATTTGGATGCCCCACAGAGGAGCCACAGGACACAAACGAGTATGTGGACGACCTCAAGGAGAGACTCGCTGACATCCATAAAAGAACAAGGGAACGGATGAAAATCTACAGCGACCGGATGAAGACACGGTACGACACAAAAGCGACAACGGCAGCATTCCAAGCAGGAGATCGTGTGTGGCTTTATAATCCTCATCGTCAAAAGGGACTGTCACCGAAACTTCAGCAGAACTGGGAAGGTCCTTATACTGTTATCACGAGAACTAACGACGTGATTTACCGGATCCAAAGAGGACTAACAGGCAAGTTAAAAGTAGTTCATTGTGACCGGCTGCATCGATATAGTTGCGAGGCTGCAGATGAAATTATTCGGGACGAACAATCTTAAGGAGGGGGCAGTGTAATGTACACCCAACATTTATACCAATTTCCTAATCGAAAACGTTTAACCGAAAACACAACTGGCAACACTATAATGGAATAGTATAAAGGAAGACGTTGGTTGTGAGTGTGTATGTGTGTGTGCAGAAATATACCGGGAGAGGAACTTGTCTAGACATCATGGTTCATAGCAAAACTACTAGAAAGCTCTCGATATTTCACACTTCTATATAAAGAGGGAGCTGACGCAACCAGAAGTCAGTTTTATTCAGAAAGTGATAGTGTGAATATTGAATAAACGTGATTATTAGTCGAGTTGTACACCGAAAGTAGATATTGAATAAAAGTAATAGAATTAAAGTAAAGAAAGGAAAAGTTTTATTTTTGCGAACTAAGCGCACGTTACAATATGTTAGTTTATCTTTTAAATTTGAGTGTTTATGAAGGAGTTTTTTCAGACAAATTAAAATGCGCCCACGTTATACCTCTTTTCAAAAAGGGAAATAAAAAAGATAAAAACAACTACAGGCCGATTTCTTTGCTCTCTTCTATATCAAAAACTTTTGAAAAAACTATAAAAATAAGAGTACTTTCAAAAAAACTGAAGATGCTCTTTTGGCTTTCAGTTATTGTTTTAACAAAGGGTTAGACGATAAGAAATTCTGTGCAGGACACTTCGTCGATATTACAAAAGCTTTCGATATGGTAGACCACGACATTCTCGTTGATAAATTATTTCATGCTGGAATTCGTGGCTTCATGTTATGCTGGTTTAGGTCTTACCTCAAGAATAGATCGCAAAAAGTCAAAATAAACGAGCATCTAAGTGATTCTTTGGTCATAAATAAAGGAGTACCCCAAGGATCAGTCCTCGGCCCTATATTTTTCCTTATCTTTGTCAATTCTCTGTTCTCCCAAAGTTTCAGAGGAAATCTTACAGCTTCTGCGGATGACCCTGGGATTGCTTATAACTCTTATAGCGCCCTAGATTTGCTCGCCGATGACCACGATATTCGTTTATTGAGTATCTGGTTAATAACGCACAAGTTAGTTATCAGTAACAAAACTAAATTAATGTTTTTTAGTTTGCGTAAGATGGAGGCTCCTGATATAAACTTTATCTTCATGTTTGTCTTCACAATAAATTAACTTTTTCTCACACTAACCGGTTCATTGGTTTAAGACCGTTGACACACTCCTCTCTTAACTCACGCAGACAAATTTTTATTCAAGTTGTAAGCCTTTGGAACAACCTACCTCGACAAATAAACTCTTCGATATTATACAGATAGTTTACAACACATTTTTAAATGGAAGTAATTTCTTTGTTTTCCTTTTTCTTTTAATATAAATATCTATAACTTTCTTTTATAATCTTTAATATTTATTCTGTATCTTGTTAAGTTCATAAATGTATTTTAAACTTTTGTACTTAATTGTCCTGTACTTATGAAAAGTCATTTTACTTACTAGTATAGCTTAAAAAAAAAAAAATCCCAATCTATCTGCCAAATATTTTTGAATTCGGTCGTGGTGATTTTGAGATAATTAGACTTGAGATTGAGCGCCGGAAATGGAAAAAATCTGACATTTCTGTTTTTCAACATGTTTGTCAACATTTTCGTTGACGTTTGCCAGCCAATATCTCGAAAAAATCATTGATGACCTATATGTTTTTTGCACCACTGTAATCGTTAATTGATAGGCTTTAATTTGATATATAATTACGCTATCATATTTAAAGCATATCACGTAAATTATAAACAATTCCTAAAAAAATTAAACAAAAAAAAATATGTTCCACAACAAAATCATTTTTTCATTGAATTTTTCCTAGTACCTACTCTGTTTTTTAAAAAACATAAAAGCAAAATACATATTAATGCTACAAATGAAAAAAAAAAATTAATCCTCTATCAAAATATCATCCAAAAACAAAGCTGGTGCTATATTTATAGCAAAATTTTGTCTGGCGATAGTGATCGCAGACTTTCTTGTCTCTTAAACATGCATCACACGACTGTAGGACGGTACTTTAACAGCTGCAAGGACAGCATTGATGGATTATTTTGTGCCATCTTACTTGGGTTTTCAGCATATAACTGTTCAGGAAGTATCCAGAAGGAACAGACTTACTCCCAACGGACTGCTTGGAAACATCAATTTAAATGATTCTTGATTTTGCTTTGTTGACTACGTAGTCAATATGTTTTTTGAAAGTAAGCTTTCGATCAAAGAGCACTCCGAGATCATTGAACTTTTCGCATCGTTCTAGTAACTGCCCGTTCAATACAAATTCCACTTGGTGATCCAAAGACTCACGAGAGAAAGTCATAATCTTGCACTTTGAATTGTTCAGTGATAATTTATTAATCGCAGTCCATTTCAGAAGAGCATCAAAGTCGTTTTGTAAGTATGAAGAATCCGTAGGATTTGAATACGATAAAAATATTTTGGCATCGTCGGCGTAGAGGAGAATCTTTGAGTGTTGAAGCACATCAGGCAAGTCATTTATGTATAATAAAAAAAGAAGAGGTCCTAAAAGTTACAAGGAAGTCATTGTGGTACACCAGAAGTAGCATCTATCGCTGTTGAATAACAAGTTTTAAATTTCACGTATTGGGATCGACGATTTAAGTGCGAATGAAACCATTTCTGAAGAGAACCATCACAGCCATGTTGATCCAACTTTTTTATCAGTATACGATGGTTCAGTTGATCAAATGCTTTTGAGAAATCAAAGTAACCAACATCACTTTGTTGGCCATTCGCGAATCCTGTAAAGATGTTTGATTTGCTCCATTACAGTTGATCTTCCACTGAAAAACCCATGTTGATGTTGTGAAATATATGGTTTTAAATTAAAAAACATAAAGTTTACCATGAGTGATTCAAAAAGTTTTGGAATACAGCTCAGTTTTGCAATGCCCCTATAGTTGGAAGCAATTGATCGAGATCCAGATTTGTAAAGGGGTAAAAAACAAAAAAATACCATGAATCCTCCAACTGGTGGAGCGGGAGAGGTGATTAACAACTCCAGCTCGACCAAGGGGGGGACTCAGATCAAAAAAAACGCCCGCTCAGATACGTCGCCAAGCCAGAAGGGTAATTGAAACGGTGGGTGGTAAACCCGCAGTGGAGAGAACCCCGGGTGAGGTTGATAAATTGAAGTGGGCAAGTAAAATTGCAGAAGAGACCTGCCAAGACTCAACGTCGAAGCGAAACAGGTCGTTTGAGGTTGAAAAACCTCAACCAAAAAAGCCAAAAGTCGGGGTTAGCGTTCCATCGACACTGGTGCCGGGGCAATCCTTTGGTGACGTGGTAAAGGGACAGATTGTTGTCGCGGTCATCGACGGGAGCAATATGGATGGAAACATCTCTGCCGACAGGTGGGCGGACGTCAAGGCTTACCTCGCTTTCAGGTTTATACCTGTTATCGAGGTGAATCCGGGACCCCTCCCAAGAATTAGCGACGCTGGCTGGCATCAAAACCACGTCAAGCTGATCGCCTGCCAAGACCAGAGATCGCTTCACCTATATAAACTTGCTGTCAGCGGTTTAGGTGAGATCTGGCCAGGTGCAGACCGAGAGCTCGTGCCTTGGTACCGGCCCTACACGAATCGCGGGAGATGGTTCTCCAGTTGATTAAATACAGCAACCCGGATCTGCCCACTTACGATTGGACGGTTCCGGTTATTGAAAAAGAGTCGGTGGGTCGTTATCGGTCGGCTCTTGTCATCTTGAATAAGGAGTCATTAGAACCCCTGGCGGCACGCGGGGGTGTTATTCAGTACGGCTTTGATAGCCTAGTGCTGAAAATATACAAAAAAGATGAGGACGCTGCAAAGCTTCCAAAGCAAGCGGCTGAATCCGAAGCCAAGGAGTCCACTGCGAGCGTCGAATCTTCCATCATGGAGACAGACGCGGCAAGTTGCTCTGATTCTTTGGAACAGCTGTCTTGCTCGAAACTGGTCGAAAAGACTACAATAATAGTGTCTGATCAAGACGCAACTGACAACAAATCGTCCGATAAGGACGACAACAATAAAGGTGGAGTCTTAGACTCCGACGATGAAATGCTTGGGGTTCTCCTTTCTGAGGATTGTGATGCTTCTTTTTCGAGGCTGGGGTAGGACTCAGGGTGTCCAGGGTCTACCCAAGGAAGCGTCGTAAGACTTGGGGGCTTCGGCGGTCCAACTTCTCCAGATGAATAAAACGAAGAGACGATCGGGTAATTTCTTAAGTAATTCTAGGTTTATTGTTTTCACTTGTATCTCAAAATATAAATATAATTTCTATTTATTATAAAAAAATGGTTATTAACAATTCGATGTTTAAATCTGGCTTCTGGTACCGGGCTTCGGAACGTCAGGTCGTCTTGGGGGCGTAGTGCTGTTTCCCTGGGGGGCGGGATGCTGCGGTTGCGGTGTCCTTTTATGTGGTGATGATAACTGCTTAGGTGGCGCTGCGTTAGGCAGGGCACTCTGTCGGCGGCCGCGGATTTCGAGGCAAAGGTCTGCGTTGCGTGGAAGGCAGAACGATCTATCGGCGGCGGCGGACTGCGTAGGAAGCGCCTGCGTAGTGTAAAACGGCAGAGCAATTTATCGGCGTTGGCGGACTTCGTAGAAAGTGTATGCGTTTGCTTTAAGGCAAAACACTTTGTCGGCGGCAGCGGATTTCGAGGCAAAAGTCTGCGGTTTACGGTTGTCGTCTCGAGGAGGCTAAATGACAAGGAGAGTATACAGCGGCGGTAAAAACACCACTGCGATGTAACTTCCTATACGACGGAGCTAAATGACGAGGAGAGTATACAACGGCGGTAAAAACACCACTGCGATGTAACTTCCCACGGCGGAGCTAAATGATGAGGAGAGTATACAACGGCGGTAAAAACACCACTGCGATGTAACTTCCTATACGACGGAGCTTAATGACGAGGAGAGTATACAACGGCGGTAAAAACACCACTGCGATGTAACTTCCTATACGACGGAGCTAAATGATGAGGAGAGTATACAACGGCGGTAAAAACACCACTGCGATGTAACTTCCTATACGACGGAGCTAAATGATGAGGAGAGTATACAACGGCGGTAAAAACACCACTGCGATGTAACTTCCTATACGACGGAGCTTAATGACTAGGAGAGTATACAACGGCGGTAAAAACACCACTGCGATGTAACTTCCTACGGCAGAGCTAAATGATAAGGAGAGTATACAACGGCGGTACAAACACCACTGCGATGTAACTTCCTACGGCGGAGCTAAATGATAAGGAGAGTATACAACGGCGGTACAAACACCACTGCGATGTAACTTCCTATACGGTGGAGACTAAGATCAGTCAAAATCAGGAAGAGTATCTTCCACAAGGAAGGAGAACTAAGTCACTATACGTTAGAGGCACTGAGACCCGTATATCTTTTTCTCGAATTCAAATAAACGAACTAAACAAGAAGGAAAGTACACACGGCGGTTACACACCACTGCAATGCGACTTCCTATACGGCGGAGACTAACAATAGTCAAGATCAGGAAGAGTATTTTCCACAGGAAAGGAGAAATAAGCAACTATACGTTAAAAGTACTAAGACCCGTATATCTTCTTCTCTGATTATTGCAAATATTTCACCTCTATTCATAGATTTTCCTGATGCAAGGAAATGTGAATTGTAAGGCAATGACAACATTGCATACAAAAATGGGTCGACCATTGCCAATGCATTTCCCCATACGGAGATACACACAAACTAAGTAATACATGCTATTTGGCCTTGAAATACATTTTCATTGCACGATTTGGTTGCGTATGAATATTTTAATAGTAAAAGAACGACACATACAGTGTTTAGATATGATGTTCTGGGAAAATTGTGACGCTTCGTCACAGATCCCCCCTTCTTAGAAAGACGAGAACCCTCTCGTCTCAACGACCTCCGGTGCTGACTGGGAGAGTTCGTGTATGTTTTTCTGGATTGAGGGACTTAAATCCTGCCCTTCTTTTCTTCTTAATATATGTTTTTTTTTTTTTGTATATTTTTTTTTCTTGTTTTTTTTTTGTTCCTTTTCCTTTTTGTTTTGTTTTTTTTTTCTTTTTTTTTTGTTTGTTTGTTTTTTTTTTTTTTGTTTGTGTTTTTTTTTTTTTTTTTTTTTTTTTTTTTTTGTTTTTTGCATTTTTTCTTATAAACGTTATAATTAATAAACATAGATCAACATACTCTGAGCAAAGAAAACGATCGCCCTACGATCATAACAAAGTTAGTAAAAAACTAGAAAATAGATCTTTCTAAAAATAATCAAAAAAAACCCGATCGTCCTACGATCATCATCTCGAACAGGTAAACTTCGCGTGGCCTAACCTTCCCGTAGTTCCATAGGCACCACCTTGTCCTTACCTTGGCATGACAACCTCGCCTCGGTCCCGTCGTCGTTAGGGGTCACGGTGATGCACCGGTCCTTTTTGTGTATCTCGAACGGCTTGGTATCGCGTCGGTACACGAAGTAGATGCCTTGGAATGGGTCTGCCACCGGTGCCCTTTGTCTGATGGCTTTCCTGCGCTGGTTCTTGGGAAGCGGGAGCTGCTCTCGGGTTTCCTGTAGTCTGGGGGTCTGGATGTCGGGCATCATTGTTGGTTTCTCTTTCGGTGGGTAGAGTCGGTGATTTTTCCGGGACCAATATTCGGATGCCGGATCGTTCAAAATTTCACGATTGCACAGGTGGGGACTTTCGGCCAGTGCTTTCTGGTACTCGTCCCAAAGAAAGTTCGCACTGTCCCTCACTGATTGAACATGCACCATCTGAACTTTGGATACTGGCGGAGGTCGGATGAGCACGGCTGGTGGATGCACGGGCTTGCGTCTCACACGGCGAATAGTAGTTTTGCTAGCTGGTTCGGCCTTTGTCAACTGTACGACGACCGGACGGACTCCAGGATGTGGTCGACGGGGTTGCCCTGGTTGTCTCTTGCAGGGAGTGTACGGAGAGACGGGCCGTGGTCTTTTGGCCGTGGATGTCGAACGTTCAGTTCTAAAAGCCGGCATCGATAAGTCTTTTATGTTTTTCGTCTCCGGTAGTCGTTGCACACAATTCATTTTGCTAGTCTTTACACAAGGTCTTTGCCTTACTACAGTTGGTGCTCGACTGAGGTCTTCTTTATTCGAAATCGCTGGTTCAATATCGGCTGAGTTATTGTTAGTATCTGTAAGACATGATATTTTTGCTGGTGCGGCTCCTTTCGGACCTCGTATGCATGCTTGATTTGTAGCAGCTGTGGGAATAGCAAGTTTGCGGCCTCCTAGCTCTAGCGTGCATCCTGCCTCTCCTAAAAGGTCCATACCTAATATGGCGTCTTCTGCCAAGGTGGGTAGGAAAATAGTTTCTCCCTGCACTATTTTACCATTTAAATTTAGAGACAGGACGTAATGCTCGGACGGTACGACTGTTCGACCGTCAGCAAATTCAACGGCATGCGGCTGGTCTCTTCTAGCTGCTCCGAGTCGGCGGCATTCTTCCCGTACGCCAGGGCCGATAAAAGATCGCGAAGAACCGGTGTCAACTAAGGCATAATAAACTCGTTCGCCAGCCTCGATAGGCACGAACGGTCGGGGGTCGGTTGGACTGGTTGAGCCAGGTTGGCGGATAACGGCGTTGGAACTGCGGTGACAAGTGCAATCTTTGGTGAGGCGACCGTCTTCCCCACAGAAAGAGCAGAACAACCTGAAGGGGCGTCGGCAGTCTTTTTTATTGTGCCCTCTCTGCTTACATTGCCAACAATGAGTGTTTCGGTCGTACGGGACGGTTGGTTGTTGTGCTGGTGTTCGAGGCATGACGGCTTGGCGATAGAAGGCGGGTGAAGGCGACTGTACTTGCAGCCGAGGAACAGGTGCGGTCGGGTACTGGTATTGTTGATGACTTGAGGCAGGACGAAAGTTTCGATCTTCTTGACGCACGAACTCGTATTCCTCCGCAAGATCCATTAATTCATCCAAAGTCGTGAATTCAATACGCTTGATGTAGAGTCGGTACTCTGGTCGTAGCCCGTCATAGATGCGGTCTACGTTATCCTCGATAGTCATGCGCGGATGCTGCCGAATCAAATATTGAGAGGACCGTACGTAGTCCTTTGCTTTTTCCTTGGGGCCTTGTTTTTTGCGCATTATCTCGTCTTCGAGCTTATGGAAATACCGTGCTGGCAGAAAATGACGTAGAAAGGCCTGGCGAAATGCTGCCCAAGTGGTTAAGGCGTCTCGATTGATCCTGAACCATTCTAGAGCCGTGCTTCGGAAAATTTCGGGAAGTGTCCGGAGCATGCCGTTTAACGGTATCTCGTAACATGCTGCCAGGTCCTCGATTCTCTCCAAGAATTCTAAAGGTTTCCCGGAGCCGTCGAAACGGAATCCCCACTTGCGCACCGTATTCATTAATTCGGCCTCAAAACTGCGTCCGAATCGGCCAGGTGGCGGATACGGGGCGGCGGACTGGTATGAATGAGAACTGTCGTGTGGTTCGACTTGCGGAGGGGCGGAAACTGCTCGTTCGGATCTGGCGGGGGGACAGTAATTCGCTGTTCGAGAAGAAATAGGTGCGGGCATGGCCGGTGTCTGGAACACTGGTACCTGAAGTCTGCTCTGGAACACTTTTTGCTGCTTGTGTTCCGACGTGGATGGCGGTATACGCGATCCAGTAGCATGGTCTTCCTCGTCCGAAGGGTCGGCATTATTTCTTTCTTCCACCTTGTCTTCCCACTCAGTGCACAAATTCTGTGTTGAGCGGTGCATACGGGCTTCTTTTAGGTGGCGACTCAGGCGTTGACGTAATTCTTGGACCGTTCCACTGATGTCTTGTCCCCGTAGGGTTAATGTCTCTATTAATTCGGGCTTCTTCAGGAAATAGATGAATCCTAAGTTCTGGTATGGATTGGAGTTCTCCTCCAATCCCTGGGCATCTTCTTCAGGTACTTGGTCGGTCTCGGTAGGCATCTTGGAAGCTGGTCGGTCAAGTTTCGGTGTCGGTCGGTGGACTCTGCGTCAGTTCCTGGACAGGTACGGCGGACGGTTGAACTTTCTGCAGGTCCCTGCTCGGGCGCCAAATTTGTGATGCTTCTTTTTCGAGGCTGGGGTAGGACTCAGGGTGTCCAGGGTCTACCCAAGGAAGCGTCGTAAGACTTGGGGGCTTCGGCGGTCCAACTTCTCCAGATGAATAAAACGAAGAGACGATCGGGTAATTTCTTAAGTAATTCTAGGTTTATTGTTTTCACTTGTATCTCAAAATATAAATATAATTTCTATTTATTATAAAAAAATGGTTATTAACAATTCGATGTTTAAATCTGGCTTCTGGTACCGGGCTTCGGAACGTCAGGTCGTCTTGGGGGCGTAGTGCTGTTTCCCTGGGGGGCGGGATGCTGCGGTTGCGGTGTCCTTTTATGTGGTGATGATAACTGCTTAGGTGGCGCTGCGTTAGGCAGGGCACTCTGTCGGCGGCCGCGGATTTCGAGGCAAAGGTCTGCGTTGCGTGGAAGGCAGAACGATCTATCGGCGGCGGCGGACTGCGTAGGAAGCGCCTGCGTAGTGTAAAACGGCAGAGCAATTTATCGGCGTTGGCGGACTTCGTAGAAAGTGTATGCGTTTGCTTTAAGGCAAAACACTTTGTCGGCGGCAGCGGATTTCGAGGCAAAAGTCTGCGGTTTACGGTTGTCGTCTCGAGGAGGCTAAATGACAAGGAGAGTATACAGCGGCGGTAAAAACACCACTGCGATGTAACTTCCTATACGACGGAGCTAAATGACGAGGAGAGTATACAACGGCGGTAAAAACACCACTGCGATGTAACTTCCCACGGCGGAGCTAAATGATGAGGAGAGTATACAACGGCGGTAAAAACACCACTGCGATGTAACTTCCTATACGACGGAGCTTAATGACGAGGAGAGTATACAACGGCGGTAAAAACACCACTGCGATGTAACTTCCTATACGACGGAGCTAAATGATGAGGAGAGTATACAACGGCGGTAAAAACACCACTGCGATGTAACTTCCTATACGACGGAGCTAAATGATGAGGAGAGTATACAACGGCGGTAAAAACACCACTGCGATGTAACTTCCTATACGACGGAGCTTAATGACGAGGAGAGTATACAACGGCGGTAAAAACACCACTGCGATGTAACTTCCTACGGCAGAGCTAAATGATAAGGAGAGTATACAACGGCGGTACAAACACCACTGCGATGTAACTTCCTACGGCGGAGCTAAATGATAAGGAGAGTATACAACGGCGGTACAAACACCACTGCGATGTAACTTCCTATACGGTGGAGACTAAGATCAGTCAAAATCAGGAAGAGTATCTTCCACAAGGAAGGAGAACTAAGTCACTATACGTTAGAGGCACTGAGACCCGTATATCTTTTTCTCGAATTCAAATAAACGAACTAAACAAGAAGGAAAGTACACACGGCGGTTACACACCACTGCAATGCGACTTCCTATACGGCGGAGACTAACAATAGTCAAGATCAGGAAGAGTATTTTCCACAGGAAAGGAGAAATAAGCAACTATACGTTAAAAGTACTAAGACCCGTATATCTTCTTCTCTGATTATTGCAAATATTTCACCTCTATTCATAGATTTTCCTGATGCAAGGAAATGTGAATTGTAAGGCAATGACAACATTGCATACAAAAATGGGTCGACCATTGCCAATGCATTTCCCCATACGGAGATACACACAAACTAAGTAATACATGCTATTTGGCCTTGAAATACATTTTCATTGCACGATTTGGTTGCGTATGAATATTTTAATAGTAAAAGAACGACACATACAGTGTTTAGATATGATGTTCTGGGAAAATTGTGACGCTTCGTCACAGGATGAGTTGCTAGACTCCGCCTCAGATATGGAGGACCTTAATGCTACAGTGTTGGAGATTAAGCTGGATGATTGTAGCGATGCTGAAAATACTCCAGACTAATCTCCAACACTCGATCAAAGCCTCAGCCGGACTCCTTCTCCAACTAAGCTAGTCCGGCGAGGATATAGTCCTGATCCAGGAACCATGAATTAATAAATCCGTGGTAAAAGGACTCAGGACGAAAGATTATTCTCTGCTGTATGTGACGGACAAAGGTGAACCAAGATCCTGCATACTGGCAAAGAAAACACTTAACGTATTTTTACTACCTAATTACAGCAATTGCGACACCACAACAGTAAAACTGCAGACCACCAGTGGGACTTACTGGCTCACGTCCGCCTATCTAGGCCATGACCAACCAGGGCCGCTACCAGGAGAGACGCTCGAGCGCGTAATAAAAAGCGCAACAAAGCTCAAAGTTGATCTTATAATAGGAAGTGACGTCAACGCACATCACACAGTATGGGGGAGTACGGACGTAAATGAAAGGGGTGAGTCTCTTTTTAATTTTATTCTAACTACTAACCTTCTTATATGCAATATCGGTAACGAACCAACCTTTGTCACAAAAAACAGACAAGAGGTTTTAGACGCTACCTTTGTATCTCAATCAATCTATAACAAGATTAAAAATTGGGCTGTATCTAAGGATCACTCCTTCTCTGATCACAGATACATCCAATTTAGTCTAACAGATGACACACCAAAACCCATAGGCTTCCGTAATTATAGGAAAACTGATTGGGTAAAATTCAGGGAAATCTTCAAACATTGTTACAACTACAATGACAATAGCTTCCCTTCAAACCCCAAGGATCTTGACAGCAAAGTCGACGATCTAACTAGTGCTCTTAACCATGCCTTGTGTAACTCCTGTCCTCTTACCATAGTAAGAGGGAAGAAGAAACCACACTGGTGGACCAAGGAGCTAGAACCGCTCAAGAAAAGTTGTACGAAGCTTTTCAATCGAGCCAAATCTTCCAGAAATCCCATAGACTGGGATCTCTACAAGGAATCCCTTAGGATTTACAAAAAGAGGTTACGAATAAGCAAAAGATCCTCTTGGAGAGAATTCTGCAATAAAATTGAAGACTCCTCAGAGGCATCTAGACTTAGGAAAATCCTATCAAGGAGTCCAAACATGCCAAGTTCTATAAAAGATGAAAACGGCAACTGGACCAACTCATATGAAGAAACATTAAACTTGCTACTGGATACTCATTTCCCTGGTAGCTCGTTGACAATAACAGACGAGGAGCACTTGCCTCGACTCGCAAACCAATCAGGAAAAGGTCTTATCTCTAGAGATATACTGTTATGGGCAATAAACAGCTTTGACCCTTATAAATCACCAGGGCCTGACGGAATCATCCCTGCGGAGCTGCAACAGGTTTCAGACATCATCATATATAACTTAGAGATGATCATGAAAGGATGTATAAGCTATGCATATATTCCCAAGGCCTGGAGAGAAGCTAGGGTCGTCTTTATACCTAAAGCCGGCAAAAGCTCCCATGTAAATCCAAAAGATTTAAGACCTATTAGTCTATCATCCTTCCTCCTTAAAACACTGGAAAGAATGATTGACATACACTTAAAACAAGAAATTAAACCTAGTCTGATCTCAACGGCGCAATATGCCTATACAAAAGGTAAATCAGTGGAAACTGCACTCCACTCTCTGGTTTGCACCATTGAAAAATCCCTGCACTACAAAGAATACTCTCTCGTCGCATTCCTAGACATAGAGGGTGCATTTAACAATGTTAACAATTCAGCAATCACTAATGCTCTTGATGGGCTGCTCATAGAGGAACACATCAAAAACATGATAACAACAATGCTCAGCAGCAGAATCATTAGTTCCGAAATGGGGAACTACAAAACAAGCAGAATGGCCAATAGAGGAACCCCGCAGGGAGGAGTTTTATCTCCCCTACTGTGGAACCTGGTCGTTAACAAATTGTTAATCGACCTAGAGGACGAAGGTTTCAAAACTATAGCCTATGCCGATGATGTAGCAATTGCCGTTTCAGGCAAGCACCCACAAACCCTAGCTGAGCTGCTACAAACAGCACTTAACAAGCTTAACAATTGGGCTGCAGATTGTGGTCTGAACATCAATCCACACAAAACGGAATTAGTTCTCTTTACGAGGAAATACAAAATTCCGGACTTCAGACCCCCAACTATTAAAGGGGTAACTCTCACACTGTCAAATCAGGCTAAATATCTAGGTCTCATTTTTGACAAAAAACTGACCTGGAAAACCAATATTGAGGAAAGAGTAAATAAAGCCAACGTTGCACTCTTCTCCTGTAAAAAAGCCATTGGCGGGAAATGGGGTTTCTCCCCCCAAATCACCCATTGGCTGTTTACATCGGTAATTAGACCGATACTCACATACGGGGTGATAGTCTGGTGGACAGCACTAGACAAGATGATCAACTACAACAAGCTGGCCAAAGTTCAAAGAACGGCTAGTCTGTGTATTAGTGGTGCACTGATGACAACCCCATCGGACGCCCTCAATGTACTACTAGATCTCACACCCCTAGATATCTTCAGCAAACAAGTCGCAGCTAGCTCAGCTACTCGACTCAGAGCTACATCACAGTGGACCAATAATCAAATCGGCCACACTACCATTCTAGATAACTTTAGATTCTTACCGAATCGATGCGACTACACCACCCCCAAGTTGGTGTTTGACAATAATTTCCAAGTAACCATACCTTCAAGAGAAGCTTGGGAAAATGGCGCTCTTTTGGAAAATGAAGCAATACACTTCTACACCGATGGTTCAAAAACCAGCGAAGGTGTGGGAAGTGGAATCTACTCAGAAAAACTGAATCTCAGTCTTTTCTTCCGCCTACCCGATCATGGTAGTGTGTTCCAAGCGGAAATTCTGGCGATTAAGGAGGTGCTGTCTTGGCTCAAAGAAAACGTCATATCTTCCACGGATATTCGGATCTTCTCAGACAGCCAAGCTGCCCTTAAATCTCTTGCCTCTGTCTCTACAAAATCCATCACGGTTCAAAATTGTCAAATGTCTCTGAGGGAGATGTCAAATCAGTTCAACATTCACCTTTCATGGGTGCCAGGGCACAGGGACATACCAGGCAACTGTATGGCAGACGAACTAGCCAAAAAGGGCACGACCACTTCCCTACGCTCAGAATGAAACAACATAGGTGTACCTATCGCTACATGAAAACTCCTACTTAGACGGGGCGCTTCAGGGATAACAAACACTAGATGGACTGAGAGTAACAACTGCCTTGCAACCAAAAAAGCTTGGCCGTGTGTAGACTCAAAACGATCAAAGAGTTTGTTGGCCCTGAACCGCCTGTGTCTAGGTTCTACCATAGGTGTTCTTACGGGACACTGTCTCATAGGGAGACACGCCAAAAGACTTGGCGTGTTTTCCAATGATTTCTGCAGAAGCTGCATGGACGAGGAGGAGGAAGAAACCGTTCAACACCTTCTTTGCTCATGCCCTGCACTACTTCATAGGAGGAAAACTCATCTCGGTGAATTCTTCTTCGATGATACTAGCGACCTAGCTTACATAGACCCCAAAAGTCTTTCAAAATACATTAAAAGTTCCACGTGGTTTGACTAGCAGGTGATTAACCGGCTAGTCCCGTAATGGAAGATTAATAAGTGATCAACTCGTTAATCTTACATCGGGTTTCTGAGATCAGTAGGTGATTAACTTGCTGATCTCTGTGGTATCACAATGGGCCCTTGTGGCCTAAGTGTGTTAGGCAATGTACTCATTGACTGACAGCCACTTCCACCTAACCTAACCTAAAGGGGTAAAATGAATGATTTCTTCCAAATATCGGGATAAATTGAATCATGCATGGACTTGTTGAAAAGAGAGCACAAGAAACCACACAAAAATTTGAAACATCTTCGTAGTATGCATCCAGGAATTACACATATGAATTGGACCATATTTGCAAGAGGGTTTCGTTTTAATATCAAACCAGGTTGGTGCATAGAATCTCATTATGAAAGTTGAAAGATGTTTTAAAGACTTGTTATGTTTCGACTTGTATGTTTCGACATATAAACGAAGAATTCTATTCTAATTCTAATTCTATTCTAATTCTGTAACGTCACATCCAATAGCTACAAAATATTGCCGCTATTCAAACTTTGACTCGAGAAACTCAACTATATGTTTCACAATAGTCGTGGCTTTTAAAGAATCAACAGAAAGAAGCCCGATATGTTCCGAACCAGGCTCCGAAATCATTGAAATATATTCTTCAGTAATATTCTTCCGTTGTGAGATACCGCCACTTTTAGTCATGATTAAAGTTTCATCTTTACGACTATCAAAGTAAATAGCCGTCAAAATTTGTTTGCTCTCAATGCTTTGTAAATCATTGCGTGCCTTTTTCCGCTTTCTACGTATTTTACTTCGATCTATTACTTTTGATGAGTTTTCAGTGCTGATAACACCTAAATCCAACATTGTAGCATTTACGATTAATGCAGCAGATCGGTCAAAAAAACACCAGTAGCGATGTCAAATAATTTTGATTCAGATTCTTCGAAGAACATTTGCTTTTTTTTCCATTGCGTAATTTCTTCACATTCTTGTATTTATATTATAATATAGGAAATGAATCTGGCAACTGTTTGTTGATGGCTTATAATGGGAATGGACGCCTTTTTTCAAATTTTCCAGTATCAGCGGCTGTCATTTCACACAAAACTTTCACTGCAGTATCTTTGCCATTATCTATTTATCTCCAGTAAGTCGTTTCTTAACCACAAGTAGCTAGTACTTTATTATATCACAATAAGCTGGTAACACATTATCAGTTAGTTTTATTGGATCGCCAAAACAAGGGGCATCTTAAGTCTTTTCGAGTTTTTGGCATTTTATCGACGAATAATCAAACTTTTTTTAAACTTTTCGTTAGCACTGAGATGAGAAAGTTTAGAAAAATTATGCAAAGACGGACAAGTAAACCCTTTAAAATAACGTGAATTATAAGTTTTATTACATATAGGCAAAATAACATTGACCTGCAAGTACACACACGATAGTCGTAAAAATAATTTTTTTTTTTTAATTACCTCATGGCGCGCCACCTCAAAATAAAATAGTACGCTTTTGATTTTTTGCATGAGTAAAGCTTTTATGTACAGTCATCGATTAATGACACAGGAAAAGTGAACTTCCAAAAAAAAATTGTTCTTACCCAAAGTCACTTCACCCTAATGAACGTGTCTTATTTGCAAAATAAGTAGCCTAAAAAACTAAAAATGGTGCCGAAAGTCGCTATTCCACGCGAACGAAGTCGTGGGCACAGCTAGTAACATACAAATTTCCTTTTGTTTTATAATACGGCCCATTGATCATTTCAAAAACTTTCGATTTTAAGTTTTCAAGCAAAGGAAATTTACGAATTAAATGAATTTTACTTCTTTCATTATAAAACTATAGGACTCTAAGCTTGGAGTAAATAACATTCGGTTCCCTTGGTCCATAGTTCTTAATAATTCTATAAAATGTTTAGGTTCAATGATGATTGGATGTATAACATTATCTTGTAGAAAAAGGATAGCTTCGTTTACTTGATTTATAATTAGTTCGGTATGATGAATAAGGAAGTATATTTTGATCTTAAATTCAAAGAAATAATCTTTAATATCAATATTTTCCTATCTTTATTAACTTTATTTGCAACTTGTTCTAAAGCCTTTGTTTGAATGTTTGTTAAGTTTCCTATTTAATAGTAAGCTCCTTTTAGAACCAAATTTTGCTTATTCAAGCCATCTAAAATTTTAATCTCTTCCAGTTGGCTTTTATGTACGTACTCACTATTTTCCTTGGTAATTCTTATCGCTTCTTCATATTGCTTAGCATCTTCACTATCTAAAGTTCCGAACAAAAAATTTAAACCTGATCCAATAATATTTATAAGACCTCTTTTGTATCTTCTGTCAACTCCTAATAAATGGTAAATAACTCTTAAGTCTTTTCTTAATGTGTGTATTTGTACTTCAGTTTTCTTAATAAATTGCACACATTCAGGAATTTCTATTAAACATTCATCATTTATATTTGCTGCGAAATTGGTTTCTAAAATATTTTTGTAATATATTCCGTTTGACGGAAAATTCTCCCAAAGTTTTCCGAAAATGCCGTTCACGGCTAATAAAAATCTGTTATTAAACTTTCAGTTCTTATAATGTTTTCGTTTGCTTTTATTATAAAGGGTGTTCCGTAATTCGTGTTAAATACTTTGGAATGTGATTCTTGGTCATATTCTAAAAAAAAAAAATGTTCCACAGTATAGTCCGTTTCTCAACTTTGACATCACTTTTTGATAGTTTAAAAAAAGGCTAACTTTGGTGTACCCTGATCTGTGCTAAATTCGATTTCTCTGTCAATACTGATGGTAAAGACCTAATTTTAGACTTAATTATTTGTAAAAATAATTATCTTTGAAACTTTGTTCAATTTAAATTCAAAGTTACTCGATGATAATTTTACATTTAGAACACCAACAAATAGCTTTAGTAGAAGTATCCCAATAAACGATTCTCTGATATCAAATTCAGATCACGATAAAATCTATGGTCCACATTTTGATAGTGAGTCAAACTCAAACAAATTGGGTAGATCGAGTTTCCAATCCAAGTCAACGAAAATAACGATATTGTCATCGATCTAGAAGTTTTTCTCGGAGCTGATGGTTTGCTGGAACTTCTTATACACAAAAAGCCACGTAGAGGTATTTTTATACAGCTGAGGATTTGTAGCAATATAACCAAATTTTATCATGCGCTCACTTGAAAAATAACGATATAAACTCACAGATCAAGGGTAATAGAAGCGAAAAGTATAGAAAAATTAAAAAAACCTTAGTTCAGAAGCAAACTGTTAAAAAGAAGGTTGGAATGACATACATGAGTAGTGATTCACCTACAATGCTCGTTACAAGGAACCTTATCGACTATGTGCATTGGGATAACCCAAATGAACTTGTAGATATGTTGAAACTTTTGATTGCATCTCAGACATCCACAATGAAATCCAAAAACGGGCTCTGGCATGAATTCAAAACGAAGGAGGGCGCTTTGAGCACTTGTTATAATTGTATTTGTATTAAATACATAAAAAAACTACTAAAAGTGATCATATTAGGTCTGTTCGTTGAACTTTCCCCATGGTTGACCCAGGTTTTCTTGACAACCCCATGAGTTGTCAAAAAAAACCTGGGTTTTCCAGTCCTCAAAAAACGCTAAACCACAAATCGCCACACATCTCTGTCATTTAAATAAAAACACATGCCATTTGACAGCCCTCAAATCGCCACAGCAAAAAGCTAGGGCGAGTTTGGGGAAAACCTATGGCAAACCTATGGCTCAAAAAACACTCAATTTGACATTCCGGGCGAATTTAGGTTTCTCAAAAAACGCTTTGTGGCGACCCTAGGGCAACCCCAGGGCTTCAACGAACAAACCTATTATTGTTTTATTCAAACAAACCTCAAAGCAAAAACTTTTTTTTATTTTTTTTTTTTATTTTTCCCATTTTGTACTTTTCCAAGTATCATAAAATGTATGGGTTTTTGAGTTAACTTAGTGCTGAGTTTTTTCTTTATTATTGTTTTTTTCATCTGTAAAAATTAAGGAAACTCTATGTTTATCAGGTCTTTTCTCCAAAAAAATTACCTCAAAGTCAAAACTTTGTTTTG
This sequence comes from Melanostoma scalare, assembly GCA_949752695.1. Taxonomy (NCBI): domain Eukaryota; kingdom Metazoa; phylum Arthropoda; class Insecta; order Diptera; family Syrphidae; genus Melanostoma; species Melanostoma scalare. The sequence continues at coordinate 103,084,967 of OX456986.1, read as the reverse complement.
GGAAGAAAATTTGAACACCACTTAAAATTGAAAATCTGGCAAAACTAAACCTATGGAAGCCTAATTTAAATGCAGTCTTAAAGGTTGTTATTTCTACAAAAAATTGAGTCTAAGATTAGGTCTCTATCATCAGTATTGACAGAGATATCGAATTTAACACAGGTCAGGGTACACCAAAGTTAGCCTTTTTCTAAATTGTCAAAAAGTGATGTCAAACTTGAGAAACGGACTTTAATGTAGAACAATTTTTTTCTTAGAATATGACCAAGAATCATATCCCAAAGTATGTAAAACGAATTACGGGACACCTTGTATTAATCTTTTTATTTATTAGATTAAGAAACACGTGGAATATCTCTACTACAAAACTCATGAAAAACTTAGCAACACACAGAAAACCTAAAAAGAGTACGTTGACGTACAATTTCAATACAATACGTTTATTGGATGAACTTCGAAAGTATTTTTTTCTCGAAATGGAAAAAATTTAAAACATTAGGAATAGGTTAGGTAGGTTAGGTTACAATGGCTGTCAGGAATACACCTGACTCACTTAGACCAAAACTAGGTCCATTGTGATACCATAGAAATTATGCGAGGGAGTACCTCACTTAACAAAACCATTTGGAGCTTTTAATAAAGCGAAGGAAAGGCAGGGGATCTGTGTTCGCCAGATCGCTTGGATCATCGAGAAAATATTTCCCCAGATGCCGCTTTCTTTTAAAAGAGAGTGCAGGACATGAGCAGAGGAGGTGTGGGATTGTCTCCTCCTCCTCCTCATCTAAGCAACTTCTGCAGAAGTCATTAGAGGGAACGCCAAGTCTTTTGGCGTGTCTTCCTATCAGACAATGTCCGGTAACGACATTGATAAAGGAGCTAACTTGCAATCTGGTTATGGATAACAAATGTCTTGTGTTTGACCAGCCGAACCTAATCACGCCTTTTGTCGCAGCCAGGGGAGCTAGGGAGTCCTTATTGATGACTTTTATAGCCGATCTATAGTGACCCTCCGGCTCTTCCAGCTTCGCGACTTTCCAGTCATGAGTAGGCAGGGTTGGATTGCCAAATTGGATCATTTACATGATTGTGTTTTTGCATGAGAGTTCTGCTGGTAGTCTGGCGCGAGCCCTAGGCCTGCAAGGGATATCCTCCCTTGACACGACTTCAAGCTTAGCACCAGGCCTGCTTATCGCAAGCGATCTCTGCAACAAACGCGATTAACCTGACGCGCCCCTGGTACCATCCTGCGTCCTCAAAGATGGCAGGTTCCCCTGGGTTTTCCATCATAAGAGTCCAGTAGGAGGCCTGGAGCTTGCTCATGATGATCGCCCATTGATCGAAAGAGATCGCACCATCCGCGTTACTCCTGTCAATGACAGCGAAAATGGGTTTGTCCTTCAGTGCGTCACTGTACGACATGTTTTTTTTTGGAGCTGAGGGTGCTTGGTTGTTGCACCTTAGGCCTTTTGGCGTTCGGGGTTGACTGCTCGAACGAACGTTGGCGCTTAGACGTTGAGTCTACGCAGTTTTTTTTCATTTATTGCAATGATTTTCATTGCCCACTCAAGTTTGGCAGATTGCGTTGAATCAAGCTTAGGTTTAGGTACCGCACCTAACACCTTCGCAATTTTCTCCGCATTCCGCCTTTCTTTGTGGTTTGGGAAGGTAGGGAGGTTGGGAGGCAGTTCGTTGTCCGTTCCACTGTTAGACACAGTTTCACTTTCAACTTGGGGGTTAGGGGGATTGGAAACCCTTTCGTTTTCAGTTCCACTGTAACATCCGGTAAATACAAACATCTTTGAATCATGTTACACATATGAATTGGACCATATTTGCAAGAGGGTTTCGTTTTAATATCAAACCAAGTTGGTGCATAGAATCTCATTATGAAAGTTGAAAGATGTTTTAAAGACTTGTTATGTTTCGACTTGTATGTTTCGACATATAAACGAAGAATTCTATTCTAATTCTAATTCTATTCTAATTCTGTAACGTCACATCCAATAGCTACAAAATATTGCCGCTATTCAAACTTTGACTCGAGAAACTCAACTATATGTTTCACAATAGTCGTGGCTTTTAAAGAATCAACAGAAAGAAGCCCGATATGTTCCGAACCAGGCTCCGAAATCATTGAAATATATTCTTCAGTAATATTCTTCCGTTGTGAGATACCGCCACTTTTAGTCATGATTAAAGTTTCATCTTTACGACTATCAAAGTAAATAGCCGTCAAAATTTGTTTGCTCTCAATGCTTTGTAAATCATTGCGTGCCTTTTTCCGCTTTCTACGTATTTTACTTCGATCTATTACTTTTGATGAGTTTTCAGTGCTGATAACACCTAAATCCAACATTGTAGCATTTACGATTAATGCAGCAGATCGGTCAAAAAAACACCAGTAGCGATGTCAAATAATTTTGATTCAGATTCTTCGAAGAACATTTGCTTTTTTTTCCATTGCGTAATTTCTTCACATTCTTGTATTTATATTATAATATAGGAAATGAATCTGGCAACTGTTTGTTGATGGCTTATAATGGGAATGGACGCCTTTTTTCAAATTTTCCAGTATCAGCGGCTGTCATTTCACACAAAACTTTCACTGCAGTATCTTTGCCATTATCTATTTATCTCCAGTAAGTCGTTTCTTAACCACAAGTAGTACTTTATTATATCACATTAAGCTGGTAACACATTATCAGTTAGTTTTATTGGATCGCCAAACAAGGGGCATCTTAAGTCTTTTCGAGTTTTTGGCATTTTATCGACGAATAATCAAACTTTTTTTGAACTTTTCGTTAGCACTGAGATGAGAAAGTTTAGAAAAATTATGCAAAGACGGACAAGTAAACCCTTTAAAATAACGTGAATTATAAGTTTTATTACATATAGGCAAAATAACATTGACCTGCAAGTACACACACGACAGTCGTAAAAATAATTTTTTTTTTTTAATTACCTCATGGCGCGCCACCTCAAAATAAAATAGTACGCTTTTGATTTTTTGCATGAGTAAAGCTTTTATGTACAGTCATCGATTAATGACACAGGAAAAGTGAACTTCCAAAAAAAAATTGTTCTTACCCAAAGTCACTTCACCCTAATGAACGTGTCTTATTTGCAAAATAAGTAGCCTAAAAAACTAAAAATGGTGCCGAAAGTCGCTATTCCACGCGAACGAAGTCGTGGGCACAGCTAGTAACATACAAATTTCCTTTTGTTTTATAATACGGCCCATTGATTATTTCAAAAACTTTCGATTTTAAGTTTTCAAGCAAAGGAAATTTACGAATTAAATGAATTTTACTTCTTTCATTATAAAACTATAGGACTCTAAGCTTGGAGTAAATAACATTCGGTTCCCTTGGTCCATAGTTCTTAATAATTCTATAAAATGTTTAGGTTCAATGATGATTGGATGTATAACATTATCTTGTAGAAAAAGGATAGCTTCGTTTACTTGATTTATAATTAGTTCGGTATGATGAATAAGGAAGTATATTTTGATCTTAAATTCAAAGAAATAATCTTTAATATCAATATTTTCCTATCTTTATTAACTTTATTTGCAACTTGTTCTAAAGCCTTTGTTTGAATGTTTGTTAAGTTTCCTATTTAATAGTAAGCTCCTTTTAGAACCAAATTTTGCTTATTCAAGCCATCTAAAATTTTAATCTCTTCCAGTTGGCTTTTATGTACGTGCTCACTATTTTCCTTGGTAATTCTTATCGCTTCTTCATATTGCTTAGCATCTTCACTATCTAAAGTTCCGAACAAAAAATTTAAACCTGATCCAATAATATTTATAAGACCTCTTTTGTATCTTCTGTCAACTCCTAATAAATGGTAAATAACTCTTAAGTCTTTTCTTAATGTGTGTATTTGTATTTCAGTTTTCTTAATAAATTGCACACATTCAGGAATTTCTATTAAACATTCATCATTTATATTTGCTGCGAAATTGGTTTCTAAAATATTTTTGTAATATATTCCGTTTGACGGAAAATTCTCCCAAAGTTTTCCGAAAATGCCGTTCACGGCTAATAAAAATCTGTTATTAAACTTTCAGTTCTTATAATGTTTTCGTTTGCTTTTATTATAAAGGGTGTTCCGTAATTCGTGTTACATACTTTGGAATGTGATTCTTGGTCATATTCTAAAAAAAAAAATGTTCCACAGTATAGTCCGTTTCTCAACTTTGACATCACTTTTTGATAGTTTAAAGAAAGGCTAACTTTGGTGTACCCTGATCTGTGCTAAATTCGATTTCTCTGTCAATACTGATGGTAAAGACCTAATTTTAGACTTAATTATTTGTAAAAATAATTATCTTTGAAACTTTGTTCAATTTAAATTCAAAGTTACTCGATGATAATTTTACATTTAGAACACCAACAAATAGCTTTAGTAGAAGTATCCCAATAAACGATTCTCTGATATCAAATTCAGATCACGATAAAATCTATGGTCCACATTTTGATAGTGAGTCAAACTCAAACAAATTGGGTAGATCGAGTTTCCAATCCAAGTCAACGAAAATAACGATATTGTCATCGATCTAGAAGTTTTTCTCGGAGCTGATGGTTTGCTGGAACTTCTTATACACAAAAAGCCACGTAGAGGTATTTTTATACAGCTGAGGATTTGTAGCAATATAACCAAATTTTATCATGCGCTCACTTGAAAAATAACGATATAAACTCACAGATCAAGGGTAATAGAAGCGAAAAGTATAGAAAAATTAAAAAAACCTTAGTTCAGAAGCAAACTGTTAAAAAGAAGGTTGGAATGACATACATGAGTAGTGATTCACCTACAATGCTCGTTACAAGGAACCTTATCGATTATGTGCATTGGGATAACCCAAATGAACTTGTAGATAGGTTGAAACTTTTGATTGCATCTCAGAGATCAGGGAATAGTAAATCATAAAAATGAGATAAACTCTATTGTAGAAGAGTTGCGTGAAGCATATTTCATTTATTAGCAAAAGTGTTTGTCGATAAGTTCGGAAGGAGCTCTATACAATAGCATAAAAGAATGGTTGATCTTCAAGGACCTCCTTTTGACAGATTTAAAAGAATAATGGATGGTGATTTTGATATCGAGGGGAAATGCTTAAGCAATATTTTTTTTTTTTTTTTTTTGTCAGGAGGAAATCTTCAAAAGACACTTGTCAGTATTCGACACCAAGAAGTGTGGGATTCTTACCTCACTTAAAACTCCTCGTAATCAGAACCAATCTATGACCGATCGACAACAGATTTTTCTTTCTCAATAATATAATCGCTTTAAGGGAAGCTTAAACTTTTAATGCTTCCCATGACCTTTAGACCATTAGCTCGTGTGGCTTGGTTCTTCTTAACTTCCGAACATTGCCTCTCGTATTTAATACGGACTCCATTTCAGAGTTGATATGACTATGCAGTCGATGATTGTGTGATACAGCATGTTTTCTTACAGCTTCTGTAACCTTTTCTATTTGTATGTAACCGTTTCTATTTGTAGGTCACGATGTAAATCGCTATTTCTTATATACCATGGTGCATTTACTATTCCACGAAGGACTTTGTTTTGGAGCTTTTGGATGATTTCAGTATTTGTTTTCTTTGTACAGCCCCATAATTGGATTCCATAGGTCCAAACTGGTCTAAGTACTTGCTTATAAAGCATTATTTTATTTTCGACAGATAAGTCAGAATTGCTACCGAGTGACCAGTACATTTTTCTATATTTCAAGTTGAGCTCTTCACTTTTCTTTTTGATATGCTCTTTCGATTTTAGCTTTGCATCCAAATTCATCCCAAGGTATTTTTACAGCTTGATTGTTGATGAATATTTGTACGTAGCTTAACTTTTTATTTGTAATGTTTATATGTGCAGATATAGTTTCATTGAGCTTGATACGCCATTTTTTGGTCCAATCTTTAACGGTGTCGACGGCATTTTGCAATTTCTCAGCAGCCTTGACGACGCACTTACTAGATGCCAAAATTGCATGGTGTTGTTATCCACTGGAATATCCCTTGTAAATAGCAAATACAGGGTAGGTCCTAGGACGCTTCCTTGTGAAACACAAGCTTGTATTTTACTAAGCTTTAAATATTCTTGATCAAACCGTACTCTGAAGAACCGGTTTGAGATATAAGATTCTAGTATTTCGTAGTACTGCCTGGGTGGGCCCCCTTTACCTGATGATTTGGTATTAGATTTCTTTCTTCTATGACTTTGCTTAGTCTTTTCAGTAGCAATTTTTCAAAGACTCTTGCCATTATTTGTATAAGCGATATTGGTCTGTAAGACGTCACTTCTGTTGGTGGCTTACCTTGCTTTGGTATAACAATTTTTTCAGCAATTTTCCAATGATGTGGGACACATTGGGGCTTTAGGCATGCATTTATTATGAATTGGAGTTTTATGAAGACTTTTGATGGCATTTCTTTCATAACCCGAGCAGTTATTAGATCGTACCCAGGTGATTTTTTTTTCGATAGTTGATTTCGACACATACATTTTATTTCTTTGAGTGTTACAATTGATATGTCAACTTCATCTACCTTATCAGAAACTGTAAGCTGTTTTCAGATGTGTTTACTGGGAATGGCTTGCATTCGCAAGATGTTCTGCAAATAGGTTAGCTTTTTCTTTCGGATTTCCGATCCAATTCCCGTCTAGAGATTTTATTGAAAATCCTATCATGTCACATCAAGCAGTAAACAAAGCATAAGATGAAAAACTGAGTGAGTGCAGCGAAATAAAAATATATAATCTGATTGGAGGATCTAAAGATAAAATTGAACAGCTTCAAAAATCAGGAATTTATTCTATCGGATGTAATGATTGTACAAAAGAATATATAGACATATATTTGCACATCTTAAATATAATGAAAAAGAAAAGTCAAGTGTTGCAGAACATATGCTAGAAAATAGTCATAGTTTTAGTTTGCAAAATTTAAAATTAATAAGAAATGTAAATAGCAATTATGAATTAGCTGCTTTTGAATCTTTTTACATATTTAAAAACAAAAATAATCTTATGAATAATGATGATGGATCAATCAAAGATTCAATATTCAAAAAATTTTTCAATAGATTCAACTCAACTCAACTGTAATTTTGTTTAGAAACATTTTTTTTTTTTTTTTAGTTTTTTTGACAAATAATTTAATTTAATTTAACTTATGAATCTCACTGACGATGGAAGCATTGCTTCCGAAATGTGCATTTGAGGAAATATAATAAGTGTTTTTAACTGTTGAAAATTATACAGGGTGTCCCGTAATTCGTTTTACATACTTTGGGATATGATTCTTGGTCATATTCTAAGAAAAAAATTGTTCCACAGTATAGTCCGTTTCTCAAGTTTGACATCACTTTTTGACAATTTAAAAAAAGGCTAACTTTGGTGTACCCTGACCTGTGTTAAATTCGATATCTCTGTCAATACTGATGATAGAGACCTAATATTAGACTCAATTTTTTGTAGAAATAACAACCTTTAAGACTTCATTTAAATTAGGCTTCCATAGGTTTAGTTTTGTCAGATTTTCAATTTTAAGTGGTGTTCAAATTTTCTTCCCAAAACAAAGTTTTGACTTTGAGGTCATTTTTTTGGAGAAAAGGCCTGTTAAACATAGAGTTTCTTTATTTTTTACAGATGAACAAAACAATAATAAAGAAAAAACTCAGCATAAAGTTAGCTCAAAAACCCATACATTTTATGATACTTGGAAAAATACAAAATGGGAGAAATTTAAAAAAAAAAAAAAAAAAAGTTCTTGCTTTGAGGTTTGTTTGAATAAAACAATAATATGATCACTTTTAGTAGTTTTTTTATGTATTTAATACAAATACAATTATAACAAGTTCTCAAAGCCCCATCCTTCGTTTTGAATCCATGCCAGAGCCCGTTTTTGGATTTCATTGTTGGTGTTTGCTGTCGATAACTCTTGTCTTACTTGTAGTCTTGTAATCTTTGAAACTGTATTTAAATTTGACTCCTTTAGGCTAAGGGTTGCCAGATTTTCAGTTAGTATAAAGTTCCTGGTATCCTTTGTTGTGCTTTTCTTCAATTTCTATTTAAAAACTCATATAAGAAAAAAATGTCTGCGTATTCTTCTCTCGTAAATGAAAGCATTTCAAAAAACTCTCTGATCAAACTGCAATCGTGACTTATTTTGATAAACTGATAAACAAATTGGTTTTCTTATTTTTTTATACGACTTATTTACCTATTGAACATTCATACCCCAAATTTAAAGCAAACATCCACAATGAAATCCAAAAACGGGCTCTGGCATGAATTCAAAACGAAGGAGGGCGCTTTGAGCACTTGTTATAATTGTATTTGTATTAAATACATAAAAAAACTACTAAAAGTGATCATATTATTGTTTTATTCAAACAAACCTCAAAGCAAAAACTTTTTTTTATTTTTTTTTTTATTTTTCCCATTTTGTACTTTTCCAAGTATCATAAAATGTATGGGTTTTTGAGTTAACTTAGTGCTGAGTTTTTTCTTTATTATTGTTTTTTTCATCTGTAAAAATTAAGGAAACTCTATGTTTATCAGGTCTTTTCTCCAAAAAAATTACCTCAAAGTCAAAACTTTGTTTCGGGAAGAAAATTTGAACACCACTTAAAATTGAAAATCTGGCAAAACTAAACCTATGGAAGCCTAATTTAAATGCAGTCTTAAAGGTTGTTATTTCTACAAAAAATTGAGTCTAAGATTAGGTCTCTATCATCAGTATTGACAGAGATATCGAATTTAACACAGGTCAGGGTACACCAAAGTTAGCCTTTTTCTAAATTGTCAAAAAGTGATGTCAAACTTGAGAAACGGACTTTAATGTCGAACAATTTTTTTCTTAGAATATGACCAAGAATCATATCCCAAAGTATGTAAAACGAATTACGGGACACCTTGTATTAATCTTTTTATTTATTAGATTAAGAAACACGTGGAATATCTCTACTACAAAACTCATGAAAAACTTAGCAACACACAGAAAACCTAAAAAGAGTACGTTGACGTACAATTTCAATACAATACGTTTATTGGATGAACTTCGAAAGTATTTTTTTCTCGAAATGGAAAAAATTTAAAACATTAGGAATAGGTTAGGTAGGTTAGGTTACAATGGCTGTCAGGAATACACCTGACTCACTTAGACCAAAACTAGGTCCATTGTGATACCATAGAAATTATGCGAGGGAGTACCTCACTTAACAAAACCATTTGGAGCTTTTAATAAAGCGAAGGAAAGGCAGGGGATCTGTGTTCGCCAGATCGCTTGGATCATCGAGAAAATATTTCCCCAGATGCCGCTTTCTTTTAAAAGAGAGTGCAGGACATGAGCAGAGGAGGTGTGGGATTGTCTCCTCCTCCTCCTCATCTAAGCAACTTCTGCAGAAGTCATTAGAGGGAACGCCAAGTCTTTTGGCGTGTCTTCCTATCAGACAATGTCCGGTAACGACATTGATAAAGGAGCTAACTTGCAATCTGGTTATGGATAACAAATGTCTTGTGTTTGACCAGCCGAACCTAATCACGCCTTTTGTCGCAGCCAGGGGAGCTAGGGAGTCCTTATTGATGACTTTTATAGCCGATCTATAGTGACCCTCCGGCTCTTCCAGCTTCGCGTAGGCAGGGTTGGATTGCCAAATTGGATCATTTACATGATTGTGTTTTTGCAGGAGAGTTCTGCTGGTAGTCTGGCGCGAGCCCTAGGCCTGCAAGGGATATCCTCCCTTGACACGACTTCAAGCTTAGCACCAGGCCTGCTTATCGCAAGCGATCTCTGCAACAAACGCGATTAACCTGACGCGCCCCTGGTACCATCCTGCGTCCTCAAAGATGGCAGGTTCCCCTGGGTTTTCCATCATAAGAGTCCAGTAGGAGGCCTGGAGCTTGCTCATGATGATCGCCCATTGATCGAAAGAGATCGCACCATCCGCGTTACTCCTGTCAATGACAGCGAAAATGGGTTTGTCCTTCAGTGCGTCACTGTACGACATGTTTTTTTTGGAGCTGAGGGTGCTTGGTTGTTGCACCTTAGGCCTTTTGGCGTTCGGGGTTGACTGCTCGAACGAACGTTGGCGCTTAGACGTTGAGTCTACGCAGTTTTTTTTCATTTATTGCAATGATTTTCATTGCCCACTCAAGTTTGGCAGATTGCGTTGAATCAAGCTTAGGTTTAGGTACCGCACCTAACACCTTCGCAATTTTCTCCGCATTCCGCCTTTCTTTGTGGTTTGGGAAGGTAGGGAGGTTGGGAGGCAGTTCGTTGTCCGTTCCACTGTTAGACACAGTTTCACTTTCAACTTGGGGGTTAGGGGGATTGGAAACCCTTTCGTTTTCAGTTCCACTGTAACATCCGGTAAATACAAACATCTTTGAATCATGTTACACATATGAATTGGACCATATTTGCAAGAGGGTTTCGTTTTAATATCAAACCAAGTTGGTGCATAGAATCTCATTATGAAAGTTGAAAGATGTTTTAAAGACTTGTTATGTTTCGACTTGTATGTTTCGACATATAAACGAAGAATTCTATTCTAATTCTAATTCTATTCTAATTCTGTAACGTCACATCCAATAGCTACAAAATATTGCCGCTATTCAAACTTTGACTCGAGAAACTCAACTATATGTTTCACAATAGTCGTGGCTTTTAAAGAATCAACAGAAAGAAGCCCGATATGTTCCGAACCAGGCTCCGAAATCATTGAAATATATTCTTCAGTAATATTCTTCCGTTGTGAGATACCGCCACTTTTAGTCATGATTAAAGTTTCATCTTTACGACTATCAAAGTAAATAGCCGTCAAAATTTGTTTGCTCTCAATGCTTTGTAAATCATTGCGTGCCTTTTTCCGCTTTCTACGTATTTTACTTCGATCTATTACTTTTGATGAGTTTTCAGTGCTGATAACACCTAAATCCAACATTGTAGCATTTACGATTAATGCAGCAGATCGGTCAAAAAAACACCAGTAGCGATGTCAAATAATTTTGATTCAGATTCTTCGAAGAACATTTGCTTTTTTTTCCATTGCGTAATTTCTTCACATTCTTGTATTTATATTATAATATAGGAAATGAATCTGGCAACTGTTTGTTGATGGCTTATAATGGGAATGGACGCCTTTTTTCAAATTTTCCAGTATCAGCGGCTGTCATTTCACACAAAACTTTCACTGCAGTATCTTTGCCATTATCTATTTATCTCCAGTAAGTCGTTTCTTAACCACAAGTAGTACTTTATTATATCACATTAAGCTGGTAACACATTATCAGTTAGTTTTATTGGATCGCCAAACAAGGGGCATCTTAAGTCTTTTCGAGTTTTTGGCATTTTATCGACGAATAATCAAACTTTTTTTGAACTTTTCGTTAGCACTGAGATGAGAAAGTTTAGAAAAATTATGCAAAGACGGACAAGTAAACCCTTTAAAATAACGTGAATTATAAGTTTTATTACATATAGGCAAAATAACATTGACCTGCAAGTACACACACGATAGTCGTAAAAATAATTATTTTTTTTTAATTACCTCATGGCGCGCCACCTCAAAATAAAATAGTACGCTTTTGATTTTTTGCATGAGTAAAGCTTTTATGTACAGTCATCGATTAATGACACAGGAAAAGTGAACTTCCAAAAAAAAATTGTTCTTACCCAAAGTCACTTCACCCTAATGAACGTGTCTTATTTGCAAAATAAGAAGCCTAAAAAACTAAAAATGGTGCCGAAAGTCGCTATTCCACGCGAACGAAGTCGTGGGCACAGCTAGTAACATACAAATTTCCTTTTGTTTTATAATACGGCCCATTGATTATTTCAAAAACTTTCGATTTTAAGTTTTCAAGCAAAGGAAATTTACGAATTAAATGAATTTTACTTCTTTCATTATAAAACTATAGGACTCTAAGCTTGGAGTAAATAACATTCGGTTCCCTTGGTCCATAGTTCTTAATAATTCTATAAAATGTTTAGGTTCAATGATGATTGGATGTATAACATTATCTTGTAGAAAAAGGATAGCTTCGTTTACTTGATTTATAATTAGTTCGGTATGATGAATAAGGAAGTATATTTTGATCTTAAATTCAAAGAAATAATCTTTAATATCAATATTTTCCTATCTTTATTAACTTTATTTGCAACTTGTTCTAAAGCCTTTGTTTGAATGTTTGTTAAGTTTCCTATTTAATAGTAAGCTCCTTTTAGAACCAAATTTTGCTTATTCAAGCCATCTAAAATTTTAATCTCTTCCAGTTGGCTTTTATGTACGTACTCACTATTTTCCTTGGTAATTCTTATCGCTTCTTCATATTGCTTAGCATCTTCACTATCTAAAGTTCCGAACAAAAAATTTAAACCTGATCCAATAATATTTATAAGACCTCTTTTGTATCTTCTGTCAACTCCTAATAAATGGTAAATAACTCTTAAGTCTTTTCTTAATGTGTGTATTTGTATTTCAGTTTTCTTAATAAATTGCACACATTCAGGAATTTCTATTAAACATTCATCATTTATATTTGCTGCGAAATTGGTTTCTAAAATATTTTTGTAATATATTCCGTTTGACGGAAAATTCTCCCAAAGTTTTCCGAAAATGCCGTTCACGGCTAATAAAAATCTGTTATTAAACTTTCAGTTCTTATAATGTTTTCGTTTGCTTTTATTATAAAGGGTGTTCCGTAATTCGTGTTACATACTTTGGAATGTGATTCTTGGTCATATTCTAAAAAAAAAAAATGTTCCACAGTATAGTCCGTTTCTCAACTTTGACATCACTTTTTGATAGTTCAAAAAAAGGCTAACTTTGGTGTACCCTGATCTGTGCTAAATTCGATTTCTCTGTCAATACTGATGGTAAAGACCTAATTTTAGACTTAATTATTTGTAAAAATAATTATCTTTGAAACTTTGTTCAATTTAAATTCAAAGTTACTCGATGATAATTTTACATTTAGAACACCAACAAATAGCTTTAGTAGAAGTATCCCAATAAACGATTCTCTGATATCAAATTCAGATCACGATAAAATCTATGGTCCACATTTTGATAGTGAGTCAAACTCAAACAAATTGGGTAGATCGAGTTTCCAATCCAAGTCAACGAAAATAACGATATTGTCATCGATCTAGAAGTTTTTCTCGGAGCTGATGGTTTGCTGGAACTTCTTATACACAAAAAGCCACGTAGAGGTATTTTTATACAGCTGAGGATTTGTAGCAATATAACCAAATTTTATCATGCGCTCACTTGAAAAATAACGTTATAAACTCACAGATCAAGGGTAATAGAAGCGAAAAGTATAGAAAAATTAAAAAAACCTTAGTTCAGAAGCAAACTGTTAAAAAGAAGGTTGGAATGACATACATGAGTAGTGATTCACCTACAATGCTCGTTACAAGGAACCTTATCGATTATGTGCATTGGGATAACCCAAATGAACTTGTAGATAGGTTGAAACTTTTGATTGCATCTCAGAGATCAGGGAATAGTAAATCATAAAAATGAGATAAACTCTATTGTAGAAGAGTTGCGTGAAGCATATTTCATTTATTAGCAAAAGTGTTTGTCGATAAGTTCGGAAGGAGCTCTATACAATAGCATAAAAGAATGGTTGATCTTCAAGGACCTCCTTTTGACAGATTTAAAAGAATAATGGATGGTGATTTTGATATCGAGGGGAAATGCTTAAGCAATATTTTTTTTTTTTTTTTTTTGTCAGGAGGAAATCTTCAAAAGACACTTGTCAGTATTCGACACCAAGAAGTGTGGGATTCTTACCTCACTTAAAACTCCTCGTAATCAGAACCAATCTATGACCGATCGACAACAGATTTTTCTTTCTCAATAATATAATCGCTTTAAGGGAAGCTTAAACTTTTAATGCTTCCCATGACCTTTAGACCATTAGCTCGTGTGGCTTGGTTCTTCTTAACTTCCGAACATTGCCTCTCGTATTTAATACGGACTCCATTTCAGAGTTGATATGACTATGCAGTCGATGATTGTGTGATACAGCATGTTTTCTTACAGCTTCTGTAACCTTTTCTATTTGTATGTAACCGTTTCTATTTGTAGGTCACGATGTAAATCGCTATTTCTTATATACCATGGTGCATTTACTATTCCACGAAGGACTTTGTTTTGGAGCTTTTGGATGATTTCAGTATTTGTTTTCTTTGTACAGCCCCATAATTGGATTCCATAGGTCCAAACTGGTCTAAGTACTTGCTTATAAAGCATTATTTTATTTTCGACAGATAAGTCAGAATTGCTACCGAGTGACCAGTACATTTTTCTATATTTCAAGTTGAGCTCTTCACTTTTCTTTTTGATATGCTCTTTCGATTTTAGCTTTGCATCCAAATTCATCCCAAGGTATTTTTACAGCTTGATTGTTGATGAATATTTGTACGTAGCTTAACTTTTTATTTGTAATGTTTATATGTGCAGATATAGTTTCATTGAGCTTGATACGCCATTTTTTGGTCCAATCTTTAACGGTGTCGACGGCATTTTGCAATTTCTCAGCAGCCTTGACGACGCACTTACTAGATGCCAAAATTGCATGGTGTTGTTATCCACTGGAATATCCCTTGTAAATAGCAAATACAGGGTAGGTCCTAGGACGCTTCCTTGTGAAACACAAGCTTGTATTTTACTAAGCTTTAAATATTCTTGATCAAACCGTACTCTGAAGAACCGGTTTGAGATATAAGATTCTAGTATTTCGTAGTACTGCCTGGGTGGGCCCCCTTTACCTGATGATTTGGTATTAGATTTCTTTCTTCTATGACTTTGCTTAGTCTTTTCAGTAGCAATTTTTCAAAGACTCTTGCCATTATTTGTATAAGCGATATTGGTCTGTAAGACGTCACTTCTGTTGGTGGCTTACCTTGCTTTGGTATAACAATTTTTTCAGCAATTTTCCAATGATGTGGGACACATTGGGGCTTTAGGCATGCATTTATTATGAATTGGAGTTTTATGAAGACTTTTGATGGCATTTCTTTCATAACCCGAGCAGTTATTAGATCGTACCCAGGTGATTTTTTTTTCGATAGTTGATTTCGACACATACATTTTATTTCTTTGAGTGTTACAATTGATATGTCAACTTCATCTACCTTATCAGAAACTGTAAGCTGTTTTCAGATGTGTTTACTGGGAATGGCTTGCATTCGCAAGATGTTCTGCAAATAGGTTAGCTTTTTCTTTCGGATTTCCGATCCAATTCCCGTCTAGAGATTTTATTGAAAATCCTATCATGTCACATCAAGCAGTAAACAAAGCATAAGATGAAAAACTGAGTGAGTGCAGCGAAATAAAAATATATAATCTGATTGGAGGATCTAAAGATAAAATTGAACAGCTTCAAAAATCAGGAATTTATTCTATCGGATGTAATGATTGTACAAAAGATTATATAGACATATATTTGCACATCTTAAATATAATGAAAAAGAAAAGTCAAGTGTTGCAGAACATATGCTAGAAAATAGTCATAGTTTTAGTTTGCAAAATTTAAAATTAATAAGAAATGTAAATAGCAATTATGAATTAGCTGCTTTTGAATCTTTTTACATATTTAAAAACAAAAATAATCTTATGAATAATGATGATGGATCAATCAAAGATTCAATATTCAAAAAATTTTTCAATAGATTCAACTCAACTCAACTGTAATTTTGTTTAGAAACATTTTTTTTTTTTTTTTAGTTTTTTTGACAAATAATTTAATTTAATTTAACTTATAAATCTCACTGACGATGGAAGCATTGCTTCCGAAATGTGCATTTGAGGAAATATAATAAGTGTTTTTAACTGTTGAAAATTATACAGGGTGTCCCGTAATTCGTTTTACATACTTTGGGATATGATTCTTGGTCATATTCTAAGAAAAAAATTGTTCCACAGTATAGTCCGTTTCTCAAGTTTGAC
Source organism: Melanostoma scalare (assembly GCA_949752695.1). Lineage (NCBI taxonomy): Eukaryota > Metazoa > Arthropoda > Insecta > Diptera > Syrphidae > Melanostoma > Melanostoma scalare. The sequence continues at coordinate 103,068,987 of OX456986.1, read as the reverse complement.
ATCACTTTTTGACAATTTAAAAAAAGGCTAACTTTGGTGTACCCTGACCTGTGTTAAATTCGATATCTCTGTCAATACTGATGATAGAGACCTAATATTAGACTCAATTTTTTGTAGAAATAACAACCTTTAAGACTTCATTTAAATTAGGCTTCCATAGGTTTAGTTTTGTCAGATTTTCAATTTTAAGTGGTGTTCAAATTTTCTTCCCAAAACAAAGTTTTGACTTTGAGGTCATTTTTTTGGAGAAAAGGCCTGTTAAACATAGAGTTTCTTTATTTTTTACAGATGAACAAAACAATAATAAAGAAAAAACTCAGCATAAAGTTAGCTCAAAAACCCATACATTTTATGATACTTGGAAAAATACAAAATGGGAGAAATTTAAAAAAAAAAAAAAAAAAGTTCTTGCTTTGAGGTTTGTTTGAATAAAACAATAATATGATCACTTTTAGTAGTTTTTTTATGTATTTAATACAAATACAATTATAACAAGTTCTCAAAGCCCCATCCTTCGTTTTGAATCCATGCCAGAGCCCGTTTTTGGATTTCATTGTTGGTGTTTGCTGTCGATAACTCTTGTCTTACTTGTAGTCTTGTAATCTTTGAAACTGTATTTAAATTTGACTCCTTTAGGCTAAGGGTTGCCAGATTTTCAGTTAGTATAAAGTTCCTGGTATCCTTTGTTGTGCTTTTCTTCAATTTCTATTTAAAAACTCATATAAGAAAAAAATGTCTGCGTATTCTTCTCTCGTAAATGAAAGCATTTCAAAAAACTCTCTGATCAAACTGCAATCGTGACTTATTTTGATAAACTGATAAACAAATTGGTTTTCTTATTCTTTTATACGACTTATTTACCTATTGAACATTCATACCCCAAATTTAAAGCAAACATCCACAATGAAATCCAAAAACGGGCTCTGGCATGAATTCAAAACGAAGGAGGGCGCTTTGAGCACTTGTTATAATTGTATTTGTATTAAATACATAAAAAAACTACTAAAAGTGATCATATTATTGTTTTATTCAAACAAACCTCAAAGCAAAAACTTTTTTTTATTTTTTTTTTTTATTTTTCCCATTTTGTACTTTTCCAAGTATCATAAAATGTATGGGTTTTTGAGTTAACTTAGTGCTGAGTTTTTTCTTTATTATTGTTTTTTTCATCTGTAAAAATTAAGGAAACTCTATGTTTATCAGGTCTTTTCTCCAAAAAAATTACCTCAAAGTCAAAACTTTGTTTCGGGAAGAAAATTTGAACACCACTTAAAATTGAAAATCTGGCAAAACTAAACCTATGGAAGCCTAATTTAAATGCAGTCTTAAAGGTTGTTATTTCTACAAAAAATTGAGTCTAAGATTAGGTCTCTATCATCAGTATTGACAGAGATATCGAATTTAACACAGGTCAGGGTACACCAAAGTTAGCCTTTTTCTAAATTGTCAAAAAGTGATGTCAAACTTGAGAAACGGACTTTAATGTAGAACAATTTTTTTCTTAGAATATGACCAAGAATCATATCCCAAAGTATGTAAAACGAATTACGGGACACCTTGTATTAATCTTTTTATTTATTAGATTAAGAAACACGTGGAATATCTCTACTACAAAAATCATGAAAAAATTAGCAACACACAGAAAACCTAAAAAGAGTACGTTGACGTACAATTTCAATACAATACGTTTATTGGATGAACTTCGAAAGTATTTTTTTCTCGAAATGGAAAAAATTTAAAACATTAGGAATAGGTTAGGTAGGTTAGGTTACAATGGCTGTCAGGAATACACCTGACTCACTTAGACCAAAACTAGGTCCATTGTGATACCATAGAAATTATGCGAGGGAGTACCTCACTTAACAAAACCATTTGGAGCTTTTAATAAAGCGAAGGAAAGGCAGGGGATCTGTGTTCGCCAGATCGCTTGGATCATCGAGAAAATATTTCCCCAGATGCCGCTTTCTTTTAAAAGAGAGTGCAGGACATGAGCAGAGGAGGTGTGGGATTGTCTCCTCCTCCTCCTCATCTAAGCAACTTCTGCAGAAGTCATTAGAGGGAACGCCAAGTCTTTTGGCGTGTCTTCCTATCAGACAATGTCCGGTAACGACATTGATAAAGGAGCTAACTTGCAATCTGGTTATGGATAACAAATGTCTTGTGTTTGACCAGCCGAACCTAATCACGCCTTTTGTCGCAGCCAGGGGAGCTAGGGAGTCCTTATTGATGACTTTTATAGCCGATCTATAGTGACCCTCCGGCTCTTCCAGCTTCGCGTAGGCAGGGTTGGATTGCCAAATTGGATCATTTACATGATTGTGTTTTTGCAGGAGAGTTCTGCTGGTAGTCTGGCGCGAGCCCTAGGCCTGCAAGGGATATCCTCCCTTGACACGACTTCAAGCTTAGCACCAGGCCTGCTTATCGCAAGCGATCTCTGCAACAAACGCGATTAACCTGACGCGCCCCTGGTACCATCCTGCGTCCTCAAAGATGGCAGGTTCCCCTGGGTTTTCCATCATAAGAGTCCAGTAGGAGGCCTGGAGCTTGCTCATGATGATCGCCCATTGATCGAAAGAGATCGCACCATCCGCGTTACTCCTGTCAATGACAGCGAAAATGGGTTTGTCCTTCAGTGCGTCACTGTACGACATGTTTTTTTTGGAGCTGAGGGTGCTTGGTTGTTGCACCTTAGGCCTTTTGGCGTTCGGGGTTGACTGCTCGAACGAACGTTGGCGCTTAGACGTTGAGTCTACGCAGTTTTTTTTCATTTATTGCAATGATTTTCATTGCCCACTCAAGTTTGGCAGATTGCGTTGAATCAAGCTTAGGTTTAGGTACCGCACCTAACACCTTCGCAATTTTCTCCGCATTCCGCCTTTCTTTGTGGTTTGGGAAGGTAGGGAGGTTGGGAGGCAGTTCGTTGTCCGTTCCACTGTTAGACACAGTTTCACTTTCAACTTGGGGGATAAGGGGATTGGCGACCCTTTCGTTTTCAGTTCCACTGTAAGTCACAGTTTCACCTCCAACTTTGGGGTTAGGGGGATTGGACACCCTTTCGTTGTTTGTCCCACTGTAAGTCACAGTTTCGCCTACAACTTGGGGAAGGGAAGGAGTGTTTCCGGAGCTCGAAGGAGGTCCTCCCCTTTCAGCCACGGAGCCGATAAACTCGGCGCCCGTACCGTCCGGGTTGGTCGACCTCGAGTCCTTTGACATTGGACGGGATGAGGTGGGAGGTTTTGTCAACACATCACTGTTCGCTTTGGAATCAAAAGTCTCGGCCTCTCTACTTGCAGCAATGGTCTCCTCCGGGGTCCCTTCTATACGGGCAGTATGAGTGGAAGTATTGCAGAGAGTCATTGCAACCCTTCCACTGGTTTGGGCATCCTCCTTAGGAGGGACGTTAGAACCAGAGGGCTCTCCACATTTCTTAGTTGGCTTGTGAGGCCTTCCTCGAACTGCAGTCGGCTCCCCAGTCCTTCCGTCAATCGCTTTTTGTGTCGTTATCGTTAATAAATTTGTCACTGGCGACTTATTCTCTTTCGAGGCCAAGCCATCGCCGGCAGTCGCGACACCTGCCAGCTTGTGAACGTATATCCCCGTTCGTTTTTTATATATTTTATTAACTTTTTTCATTTGATTCAGAGGTTTTGTTTGAGTTATGTTGGTTGGCCAGGTTCTGCAGCTGGATTGCTGGAGAAGATGTCCTTAAGCACCCCCACCACGACAAGGTCAACTTATAGGGGGTGAACAACATTAGGAATAAGAATCTAAATGTTTTCATATCAAACATTACTTATTTGTAAAACAAAACACAACAACCCTGTCTAACTTCAATATATCGAGCCCTTCCCGCAATTTTATCGTAAGGGACAAAATGAAAGTTTTGCAGAAAGACGTTTTTTGTATTTTTTATCATAAGCATTCAAACGGAAGGGACCGAAAGCTAGGATTCTCTTATACTACGTAAACTTAATTTATTTAAAATGATCTTGACTCTTTTTCTAACAAATGCTTGCCGTTTCTGCCGTTTTTGTCGCTTACGATATTTGGTTATTTATCAAATCATTATAATGATGGCGCTTGAGATAAAAGTAAAACAAAATATAAAAAAGCAAGATATCGGTTTGTTTGCATTTTAATAGAACAAAAACATTTTAAAGCATAGTAAACAAAAACTTAAAAAAAATTATATTCTTCATAGTATGGAAAAATTAATGGTAGTGTTCACAAAATAATGGTAAATAGCTCATGTCTCTGCATTATCTTCTTCGTCTGTTTGATTTACAAAGTCTTTAACTGCAGCAGAAAATCCCAACGACAAATATTCATGATGGTAGCGATCAGGAATTGTTCTTTTTACGCACAATCCTTTCAAGTCGAGGTATTTAGCTTTAGAAATTTTAAGATTTTGCGTATAGCATTGTTTGAGGTTCCTTAAATAACCAACCAAACAGCTTCGGTTCGATTTTCTTGAAGCGATGTCATAGTCTCTTACTTCACGGTCTTCAGAATATCCATATTTAAAGTGGATGATTGAACTATTTTTTTTAAAATGGGCAGATCTCAGGGCCTTGAAGTTAAAAATAAATTTGTTTCGAAAAACAATTTTTGAAATTTGTTTCCAATCTTTGAAATCTTTATGGCCTAGTAAAATACATTCATATGATGCTGGGTTGGTTCGCGCGTTAGACATCAGAGTAGGTCATTCCGATGGTGCCCACACTGTTTTATTACGAACAAACGATTCAATTGTGCTATGGATTGAATCCACAGGCATCATGGTATGCCCAGGTAACAAAAATGTTATTGTAATTTCGAAAATAAAAGTACAGTTCTGCAGGAAAAGCATAAGCATTGACAGCATTACCTTATTGCGATTTTGACCAGAACAGCTATCACAATACAAATGAATATTACTCTGAACATTGCGCCTGTCAATCAGAGTTAAGTATTCAAACATAATTGATGCAATTTCATTGCATCCCCTTTTACCGTAACTCGCCCCCCACAAAAAGCAAATGCCCTTCCTTGTTCCACTATCGTATACACTTTCATTATAAGAGTACTTTCTGGAATAATAAAGATTTACACTTTTACCCTGGGGGGTATTCTAAACCTTCTGTAAATCAAAGCTAGCACATAGAAATGAAGTGTCCATTTTGCTCTTTTCTTGGTCTTTAAGAAACATTTGTTTAGAGAGTTCTTTATCTCTCATATGATTTTGGTAATTATCTGTTTGCGCAAAAGCAACTTGTTCTTCTGTTTCAACGTTTTTATATTTTTCACATAATGTACATTTGTCTTTTTTAGGCAGATGAAAACCCAAATGAAAATCATTTTTAAACACATTACGGAACACTCTTGGCGATAAAACGGATGCACTTAAATTTTGTTCTTGCAAATCCTTAGTATACAATCTATACAAAGTCGAAATATTGGAAAATTGTTGTGGAAGGTACAATTTTTTGCTCTTATTACGGCAGTAATTGGAGGGCACTGCAGGAAGTTTTTCAATATAAGACTTTAAAATTTTAACTTTATTTTCGTCAGATTTGTTGCTCGCTTTTCATCTTCTTTTACTTGTTTCACTTGTCTTAACTTCGTGTTTGTTTCAATTAAATCGAATAACCATTTGCGAAATATCTAACGTTTTAATCAAAAACTGTTGACAAACTTTGATATGTTCACCTTTGTAAAAAATAAAATAATCGTACGACATGTTTCTTAGGGTACTGGCGGCTCTTCTTCTACGATTTTTTTTGGGTCTTATGCATGTTAGTAACCAGGGCTTTTGTCTGTCAGAATTACCTTAGCCCCAATAATGTTCATGAAAGATATTTCGATCATGTTCTTGAAATTTGTTTGCACAGTTATTACCACACTTTTTGTTTAAACAAGGATTTGGTTTAACATACTTTTTTGAAGCCGAACGTGTTTTAATGCAAGCTTTTGTATTAATTCTTTTTTTCTTATATCCTCTTTTTCCAACAGTTATTTCTTCTTCGTTGTTCTCATCAGATTCACTAATTTCACTATCGCTATAAACAACGAGTTTTATTTTAGTAAATGAGCTCATTTTATTTGTTTTAACTTAATACGACCACTTCAAATGACTTCGAACGACTGAAGAAACCAACCAAACTTTGCAATTTAAAAAAATTATGAAAACAGTTAGGTTTCTTCAATTACAGTTTTAAATATAGTGATGTCAACAATGACAGTGGGGAAAGCATAGCTTTCCCAGAACAGCTCTTCCTTTGACCACTTCATTGCTTCACCTTTAAACTGTACTTTATGTAGAAGCAAATTATGAAAAAAATCACTTGATAAGAAAAAACACTGTCGCTTGCGATATAAATAAAATGAGAAAAAAAATGTTATGTCGCTTACGATAAAATTTATTTTCGCTGTAGCTTTTCGCAAAACAGTCATAATAGGTCTGTTCGTTGAACTTTCCCCAGGGTTGACCCAGGTTTTCTTGACAACCCCATGAGTTGTCAAAAGAAACTGGGTTTTCCAGTCCTCAAAAAACGCTAAACCACAAATCGCCACACATCCCTGTCATTTAAATAAAAACACATGTCATTTGACAGCCCTCAAATCGCCACAGCAAAAAGCTAGGGCGAGTTTGGGGAAAACCTGTGGCAAACCTATGGCTCAAAAAACACTCAATTTGACATTCAGTGCGAATTTAGGTTTCTCAAAAAACGCTTTGTGGCGACTCCATGGCGACCCTAGGGCTTCAACGAACAAACCTAATGTAAAACTAAAAATGCAGAAAATTGGGAAACAATGCAAACTTTTGAATTGTATAAAAAAACCACTTTGCTAAAAATGTCGCTTACGATAATTTTGCGGGAAGGGTTCGATATACCTTACTTGCTGTGCCCGCGACTTCGTCCGCGTGGAATAGTGACTTTCGGGAGCATTTTTAATTTCTCAGGCTAATTATTTTGCAAGCAAAACACATTCATGCATTACAGTAACCTATACTTATATATTGTTTCATTTGAGTACATGTTTGCACACGACGTTCTTACTTTTTCCATCTTTTGCGAAATAAAAAGGTTTTAGCGGGATTGAAACACGTGATTCTGCCAACTAAAGTTGGCATGGGATTTTTTTCTAAACTAAAAGCGTCTGAGCCTTATTTATACTAATATCTAGTACTGGTTTCAGAGGAAACTGTACTCTAAAACTAAACTTAAATGACAAATCAGTGCGAATTAAAGGAATATGGAGAATCAAAATTTTTTGACTATTTAAACTTTTATAGTGCTGCATTCCAGATGTGTAATTTGTAGGTGTGTAAAATTCTAGATTTCTGGTTATTGGCATTGGAACACCAGCTTGCCCTTGCAGCCACTCCTGATACTCCTAAGGAAATTAGGAAACGTTATAGGGTTTCGAACACATTCCCCACCGGGTCTGACATAATTTATTAGATATATATTGTATTATTGTTCTCATTAGTCGGCGCGGCGACGAAATCGATCTTTTGCACGTCCATTCCCGATTGTCAATATTTATTTAAAGATCAATATAGACATTTCTTCTCAGATCAACTGTGTTATCGAAAATTTGAAAGAAATCACCCCACGGTGAAAGAACTTTTGAGATCAATCCAGTAGCTTCAATGTTCCCGTTAACGTTGCCGTTCCCGTAGGAACATAGGGATAACAGCCCAATGTCCTTCCTCAGGATCAAGACTATCTCTGCACCAAAATTCATACAATTAGATTCAATAATTTGGGCGGTAGACGGTAACAAAGAAAATCAGACAGACAGAGTTGATTTAGGATCTATAATGTTAGTAGGTATTTCTGTTCCCATGGGAATATGGGGATAAATTAAAATTTATGTGGATTTAGTATAGCATGCTAACGGGGAAATAGTTTTTAAAATCAGTGCAGTAGTTCCTAGGTTCCCGTTTACGTTCGCACTGTTGTGGGAATATACGGATTGGGATAACATATAGCCTATGTCCATCCACAGGTTCTTAGACCAGTGGCGTAGATAGCTTTTCGCTATGGGGGGATGGATCTAGTTCGCTAATTTTTTTAAAAGTTTGAATAATAAAAAAAAAAATAAGACTTCTTTGAATTCACTATGTTTGCCATAAAAAATTATATTATATATGAACTAGAATAAATATTGATGTGATACGTGAAATAATATTAATTTAAAAAATAAAACTGAGAATAAAATCCTTTTTATATAAAACACTTATAACCTGCTAGAAGTATTTCGCGATGAATAGCTAGAGCAGCCAAATAATTCAAACGATCTTGCAAATAAGTAAACATCCAAAGCTTATCACACTGTTATTAAACAAGGCATATATCTTTAAGAATCTCACTTCATTGGTCATGCTTCTTATTTATGTATGTGTTAGGAAAGTTTTCCTCGGGGCAGCTATCGAGCGCTTCCAATAAATTCTTAGAGGAAGTATTATTCTTTCGGATCAAATATCTTTCCCAAGTTTTTAATTTTTCAAGAACCGAAGATGGTTCAGCAGCCAAATATGTTTGGTAAAACTCAACAGTTTCATTTAATTTTTTAGCTCCTTTGTCTATTTCAGACGAAAAATCCTTGAAAAGAACCGAAAACTCTTTTCGTATGTTTTCATGGCTTGCAAATTTTTCTCTAAGGTTTATTGCATAGAAAAAAGCTATCAGAATCATATAAGTTCGCATATTCTGCTGTCAAACTGATATCAAGCTGTGGCATCCAATAAAGACCTTTCCTACTTTTTGCCTATTGCACGTGGCGTACGACAGGGGTCTGTTTTGGAACGTTTGTTGTTCCATTATACATTAATGAACTGCCATCGATCATACGGCATAGTAACATACACAGTAAGTAAGTACGCTGACGATGTACAGCTTTACAAAAGATTCCCATTAGGTTTAATTGAACATCCTACAAAGTGGTCTAAATGAAGACCTTTCTGCAATAGCCACATGGTTACGTGAAAATGGTCTCATGTTAAACCCTTTGAAGTCAAAATGTCTTTTCATCGAAAAAATCGCTCCTATCCTACTTCCCTCGTATTTACCTTGATGACGCCCAAATCGAATTCGTTGAATCTGCAAGAAATTTTGGCGTAACCTTCAATAGGAATCTAACCTCGGATAACCATATCAATTGTGGTTCTATGGCTTACTTTGTGTACTCTGAACCTAAATGTTGTTTTTAATCACATAGTTCGCTATACTTTTGGGTTAAGCAGGTATGACAGAATCGGAAATATCTTTTCTCTTTTGTGTAACATGTCTTTTGATATGTTTCTACAGTTTCGTACTCTCAGTCCTTTTTCAGATATTCTTCTTACTCGTAAACCTACACTTATGTACCTTTACAAAAGAATTCAAACTCCTTCTTCTAGCAGGTTTGGGCAGTTGATTTATACCCGACACACATCATTGGTTTCTGAAAGACAACTTTTTTTTAAACTCTATTCGTCTTTGGAATACTTTGCACCGTTGGATAAAAAGAATTGAAAACGTTGCACAGCTCAGAAAAGAACTGAATAAGCTTGTTTCTTTTACTTTATTAGATAGCATGTCTTACATTGTATCAGAATTCAATGAAATAAATAAACTAATAAACTAAACTAAAACTAATAAGTCGATTGAATTGTCATTTTAAGCAAATGTGTCACTAAGGCTCATTTTAAGGCTATTATAAATGACTATAAATTTGCGCTATGGACTTTATTTCATCTAAATATTGCAGAATCGATGATATACACTAGATTGCCGTAGCCCCCGAGCTACCCCGGGCGGATCAGCTAGTAAGGAATATAATTAGGAATCGTATAACCTGTTCGCTCCTGTTACATTTTTTTACTCCCCGTTCAGTTATTCAGTTTCGAGAGACATTTTTTATACCAAACATAGTAGAAATAAACCGTTTGCACGTTTTATAAACGTATTTCGTTGAACTAAATAATTTAAAGCAGTAGGTATGCAAGAGCTATGCTCTGTTTGATGAAAAAATTTACTAAACTAAAAATTAGTTGCACCATTCTATCACTAGCATCCACTAAGACCTGTGGGTACACTTCGCTAAAGTCAACCATGAAAACATATCTTTGCATTCGAAAATTGGTTTTGATTAAAAAAAGTCTGGTAAGAACTTTTTTCATGAAAAGAATATCCCAAGACGACGGTCTTGTCGAAATTAAGTTTTAGTACACAGGGTGTTGTGCAAAAGATTTGACAAAAGATTAAAACCGATAGGTTGGGATAAGAAAAAAAAGTATTGGAAGGGTGTCCATTCCCCCTTTAACAGAACTTTTTTTTCTCAAATTTTGAGTCAATTTCTATTTCCACATAGGCGGAGTGCAGAGATGAATATTAATTGGCCCCCCATTTGCAAATCAAATGCCTCTAGTTTGTATATACGATTGGCATATAGGCTGTCAGACAAAAAACATATTTGTTTTTATTATGCTTTTACCCCAACTAGCAGCCAATTTTTCATACAATATTTTTCTTTGTAGGAAATTTCACTTGCTTGGCTATTGTATTCAATCTTCGACGAAGGTTAGGCTATCATCTGTTTCATACTTACATTCCCTCAGCTTTAATCGTTGTAATGTCATGGATCTCATTTTGGATTAAGCCCGAAGCGATTCCAGCACGAGTCACATTAGGAGTTACTTCCTTGCTGACGCTAGCAACGCAAAATACCCAGTCACAGCAGTCCTTACCTCCTGTATCATACGTTAAAGCAATTGATGTTTGGATGTCATCATGTTCGGTTTTCGTTTTTCTATCCCTAATGGAATTTGCAGTTGTAAATAATTATATGGGCCCAATCGCTACGAAGGCAATGAAAGGTTATTCAGACGAAAGCGTGCATAACATCGAAGATTATAAGGTAAGATCTTTGGAATAGAAATCAACATTCAGTTTAAAGCTGCCAAAATATGTCTTTGCAGAATAATATTCACAGAGAATCCGTGGTGGAACCTCAGTACGATATTTCCTGTCAAGGTCACGCAACAGCTATTACTATTGATAAATTTTCGAGATATTTTTTCCCATTTTCCTTTTTTATTCTTAATATTGCGTACTGGACAACATTTCTCTAATATAAGTATTTTAAGCAAAAAACATGACGGACCAAAAGCCCACCGCATTTTTTTTTGTTTTGTTTTAAAGGCAATCAAAGCTGAAGTAGGTGCCAAACTATGTCAACCACTTAGCAAGGCTGCAAAGCATTTAAATTCTATGCCATGAAAAATGCGAATATTTACTTAAGTTTTGGATACCTTTTATGCCCGAATACATGTTTTGGGCTCTTGTACTAGACGTAAATTTTGATAACAAGTCTAATTACGTATACACAATAGCAAAGGTATTTATAAAGTTTGCCTAGAACATCTTAGGACAGCTATCCAGCCAGACGGGCTCTTAAAAGATGGACAAGCCTGAGCGAACTACGTATTTATAAGCGCATTTTTAAATGAATGTATCCGTACATTACCATTAGCGTTGTTTTGATGTTTGGTATGCGCGTACATCAAACATTTTGTGTGTTTGGTATGCGTGACATGAACCATGAGCGAAAAATACGCAAATTTCATGGTAATGAAATCTAGACTATAGGAACCACACATTCATTGGATCATGCACGTGTGAACTTGAGGCATTATTTTTGTTTTGGTTTTCCTCCTTGTCTTGGTATTCCAAACTGGGAACATTTGGTATGTGATATTGATGCACTGCTCAAATTATGAAACACGTAGATTGTGCAGTAAGTAACCAGTAATAAATAGGACACTAATAAATGAACGCTTATAACCAATAGACAGTCATCTAAATTTAATGTTAGTCTCACCATTCAATTTTGCGTGAAGAGCCCTACTTAAAGTAGACGAGATATAATTAATTTCACGTAGTTGTTTCCTAGTAAGCCCATTTGTGTTTATAGTTATTTGCGAACAATCCTTAATAAAATATGAAGAGACCACGACGCGACGACGCGACGACCAGACCTTCGTTATTTTATAAAAGCTGAAAGTTTCTCTGTGCATGTTCCCTACACTGGTGAGAACGATTTGTGAATATGGAGTGTGGATTGTGGTTACTTGGCCAGGTGTGAGGTGGTAAAGGCGCTAAGAATAGAACTTTAGTTTCGTTAAGGCATAAAGCTAAATTTTTTGATATTTTCTTCAAAAAAACATTAGAAAACACGACTCCAATTTCCTGAACACTTAGTGCAGGTACAACCCTCAGCCAGACACCCCTAACCTCTTTCTTCATAGCATAAAAGCCGAATTTTATACAGGACGTTTTGCATAAGTTGCGATAAAAGCTCAAGACGCATAGATTGCGTCAAAACAAGAAAAATATCGCTAGGAAGAAGGGGTCTATCTCCCTCCTATTATATACTATCCTATTAATTATTAAAATTAATTATCAATAGTCTTATTAGTTTCAAGTCAAACACAGAAAATCGAACGTGAATTTCTTCAATAGTTTTTAGAAATTGAAAAAAAATCTTCATTTATAATGCCTTCATCACCTTGTTACGGTAAAATTTCCACCAACAAAAACCTTTTTTGTTTTTTTGTTTTTTTTTCGATTCCCTCTCTTTTCCTTGAACTTTCCCTATCATTTGTTCGTCTCACCATTTTCCGTTGTTTTTTTTTTGGCAATATGAAGGGAATATCGCTTTGAACAAATAACAAAAGCAGATACACTGTACCAGCGGACGAGCGGAACGATACACATACATACACAAACCGAACATCAGAAATAGTCTTGTGATGAGACATTTTGCATGATGTAATCAAAACTTAAGCCCACCCTAAATATTTAATAAAGTATCAAAGATTGGAACGTTAATAGTTTCCCGCTTTTTCCTCTAAAACAGCGAAAGACCAGCGTAAGTTTGGCTTCGCGATTATGAAAGATTTTCTCCGGCTACGATTCTTTTCGAAAGATTTTTTATTAAAAATAGGGTATTTGGAAAACTGAGCATTCCTCGATAACTGGGAGAATGTCCAGATGTAACTTGGTTTTTGTTCAATTACTTTCAATTTTCTAGAAAGGTTTTGATATTGGGTAATTGTGGTCTGTGATCACCCATGAGATCGGCAATTTTTAGACTACACCAACAACTTGTCGAACTCGCTCAATTGAGAGAATGAGCACAAACAATTTTGTTGGATATTCGATAGCGATGTCAGAGCCCCATTGGTGGTTAATGTCGTTTAACTGAACTCCTCGAATAGTGATTGGTTGGGAGATCGGACATGGAGCTAAACTCGAAGTGGTAGACACTTCTTTGATATTTATCAAGCTAAAAAGTATTGTTTTTTTTTGATATTGAGAAATTTTAAAAGTGAGTGGAAGAAATTCAACATATCTATCGATTGACTTCACACCTGAAATAATCATCGAACACACCCAGCTGATCAGCCGTGGGCTGGAAGTATCATTATAGGTATGCTGTGTGTTGCATTTTTTTTATCACCGTTTAGTCAGCTATTGACTGTTGACTTATTCATTCGCTATTATTCAACCGGTGCACCTCGTGCAAATTTTCCTTGTTAATTTGTTTATTTTGTGTTTTTCTAGTTCCCGGAATCATCCTATATTTGCATAAATAAATTGTTTAAAAAAAAAATATATAGCACCCCTAAAAGAAGAAAATAAAGAAAAAAAAAATAGTGCAGCAATCACATACCCTCCAAGTAACCACAATCAGAAGTGTTCGGATCAGAGAAACTTTCAGCTTTTATAAAATGACGAAGTCATGGCCGTCGCGTCGCGTCGTCGGCTCTTAGGATAAGTATAAAAAAAAAAATGCTTAAAATTATTTCCAAACTATATTGTTCTGTTTTTTTTTTTTTTTTGTATGAAATAATAAATTGCCAAAAGATTTATTAGGTTTCATCGATGCGGTCTTCATGCGACATTGACTAGGTGCATACACCCATCAGCAACCTGAGCACTTTCCAGGACACTCCCAAATGCGTTTTAGAAAAGAAAAGTTCCATGATATCAAGAAGACGAAATAAAGGGCACTTGAAATTTTATTACTTTGGATGCATTTTTATTTTTCATAATATTTTTAGGTTTGTGATTTTTGTAATCGACAGCACAGAACATGTTGGTCCTCCTATACCATCAAGTGAGAACTGGGAAAAAGGTTTATACCTTTAAAAATAACAAAACTGTGCTTCGATGCCTTGCCGTTTGAATACTTCTATTAAAACGCACCCTCAGTACAAAAGAGTGTTAGCTCAAACAATACCGTTTTGAGAAAACGCTTGTGCGAAATCACGACTCTAAACTTTAGATAATAACTTACCATACGGCAGCAATTTGAATGATATCTAAACTCTATTCCAAGAGGAAATATACAGGGTGTCCTGGTATTCGTGTTAAATACTTTAGGATGTGATTCTTGGTCATATTCTAAGAAGCAAATTGTTTTACAGTAAAGTCAGTTTCTCAACTTTGACATCACATTTTAACAATTTATAAAATGCTAACTTTGGTGTGACCAGTGTTAAATTCGATTTCTCTGTCAATACTGACAGTAGAGACCTAATTTTAGACTTAATTTTTTGAAGAAATAATAATATTTAAAACTGTACTTAAATTGGGCTCCAGAAATGTTTTGACTTTTAGGTAATTTTTTTTTCAGAAAATGCCTCATAAACATAGAATTTCTTTACTTTTTTTTACATATGAACAAAACAATAATAAAAAAAACTCATTTATAAGCGCACTCAAAAGCCCATACGTTTAACGATATGTGCTTGAAAAAATACAAAATGATTAAAATTTAAAAAAAAGAAAGAGTTTTAGCCCTGAGGTTTGTTTGAATAAAACAATAATATGGGCCTACTTTTAGTAGTTTTTTAGGTATTTTATACAAATACCATTATAACAAGTGCTCAAAGTGCCCTCCTTCGTTTTGAATGCATGCCAGAGCACGTTTTTGGATTTCATTGTTGATGTTTGCTCACGATAACTCACGCAGTGGAACATCCTCCAATAGGGCTGGTTGATTATTTTGTAAAAGCTTCAAATAATAAGTAGAATTAAGTCGGGGTGGTAACTTGAAAGCCCAATTATTTTTTTTCCAATTACACCTGTCCACATATTGACACAAAATCTGCGCTGAAACGATCTTTGCCGTCTTGAATGTGTAATGTGGATTGCTTGAAGCCTTCGAAAGGTATTTCCAAAAACATTTTGAGAAGAAAGTCATCTGTTAGGATAAAGTTCCTGGTATCTTCGTTGTGGTCTTTTTGTATTTCCACTGCAAGACTCATATACGAATAAAATGTCTGCTTATTCTTCTTTTGTAAATGAAGGCTTTTAAAAATGCTCTCTAATCAAACTGTAATCGTGACTTATTTTGATAAACTGATGAACAAATTTGTTTTCTTATTTTTTATAAGACTTATTTACCCATTGAACACTCATACCTCAATCTTACATCTCCCTGAGACAAGGTAACTCAATTAGGATTTTGGTAGCAGGTCAAATACACTTTTTATCCTTTTCATCAGTGCACACTGCACAGTCATATAAATTACCTTGAAATAATCAATTCCTGGAAAACTACTCCCGTTGTAAGCTGTTGCAATAAAAGCCCGTAAAAAACCCAAAATTAGAATTTTTATCTGTTTTAGATTTTGTCAAGTATCATAAAATGTATGGGTCTTTGGATGCACTTATTTAAGGTTTGTTCGTTGAAGCCCTGGGGTTGCCCTAGGGTCACCACAAAGCGTTTTTTTGGGAAACCTAAATTCGCCCTGAATGTCAAATTGAGTGTTTTTTGAGCCATAGGTTTGCCATAGGTTTTCCCCAAACTCGCCCTAGCTTTTTGCTGTGGCGATTTGAGGGCTGTCAAATGGCATGTGTTTTTATTTAAATGACAGAGATGTGTGGCGATTTGTGGTTTAGCGTTTTTTGAGGACTGGAAAACCCAGGTTTTTTTGACAACTCATGGGGTTGTCAAGAAAACCTGGGTCAACCCTGGGGAAAGTTCAACGAACAGACCTTTAGTGAGATTTTTCATTATTGTTTTTGTTGGCAACGCTCCTAATCTATTACTAGGTAGGTTTATCGTCAAATAATGTAATAGAATGTGAGACGGCCATGTTAATTTATCGATTTTTCCGGCAGACGAATTCACAGACAGAACTCTTGGACAGCAGCAAGCAGCAACCTGGGAATAGCAAACTATAAGTAAAGAATTAAAGAATTGAAATAAAACTAAGAATTGAAAAGAAACTAATGCCTGTAAGTAATTTTATAAATAATATTTACAATACATAATATGTAAAATCGTTTAATAAAGGTTGTAACAAATCGCCAAAGAAAAGCTACGCAACGAAGACCTTTTATATTTTGTTGACAACGAGTTTTTTTTTTGTTTTACCTGTTGGTCGGAGCGCCAAGTTTTGTTCATCTGTAAAAAATAAAGAAACTCTATGTTTAACTGGCATTTTCCGAAAAAAATGGCCTCAAAGTCAAATCTTTGCTGGGGGATGAAAATTTGAACACCATTTAAAACTGAAAATCTGGCAACTCTAAGCCTATAGGAGCCCAATTTAAATACAGTTTTAAAGAATTATTTCTACAAAAAATTGGTCTAAAATTAGGTCTATACCATCGGCCAAAGCTAGCCTTTTTTAAATTGTCAAAAAGTGATGTCAAAGTTGAGAAACAGACTTTATGTTGACGAAATAAACAAATATGTCAGTACATTATTATTCAACAAATCAACAACAATCAACAATTAGTAATAAGTATTATTTAAGTCAATAGGTCATAAGAAATTAGTGTCATAATATAAGTCAGTTTATATGTCGTAAGCAAATGAGGCAAGCAATGCAGCCAAGTTCATTTTGTGTTTCACTAGTTTAAATAAAGCAAATATGCACTCTAGACAAAATGAGTTTGAACTGTATTGCTGCGAGCTGACTTACGGTATGATATAAATAGAATAAGAGAATGAATAAATGTTATTATTACTCAGTCAACAAGACAGTGATAGTCATTATAAATCTCAACAGTAAGATTTTCATTGGTCCTTCGAGCCTTTAAGGACAAGGAAAGAAAATACAGTCTACTTAAATAAATACCAAAAAAAAAAAATAGGAGAGAAAACCATTCTTTTTCATCATGTCATTCAACGAGACAGCAGTGAAACAGGTCAAAATCGCCGAAGACATACAAAAACTCTGGGCGAACGTCAAGAAAGATGGAGAGTCTCGATACTCATTAGAGTATTTCACAAAGAGGCTTATTTTGGAAAAACATTGGATAGAGTTTCAAGCGAACAATGAGTACTTGGAAGTCATGCGGAAGACGTATCCAGAGCACGAATACTTTACAAAGAAGTATTTTACTCAACTTGAAACCAAGTATCTGGAAATAAGGTCTACCTTCAAGGAGAAGGTGCAACGTTACATAGAGGATGTAACCCAAACACCTGGTGGCTCACAGGTACCACCAAAGCTACCGGTCAAGGGACCGGAGGAGAAGGTGCAACTTTACATAGAGGATGTAACCCAAACACCTGGTGGCTCAAAGGTACCACCAAAGCTACCGGTCAAGGGAAGGCAGCAGGAACCAGAAATAGATCCAATTCAACTTGATTTGGATCGCATTGTTTGCCAGCAACAGCAGTTATCAAAGGAACAGCTGACCACAACAGATGCAGACGAAAGCAACACATTACTATTCAAGAAAGCAGAGGGTATCAAGATCACCTTAAAGCGTTTGACTAGTAGCTTAGACCTAGATCAAAACGGTGTTTTTCTGACGTTCAAACTTGAACAACTAAAAGAATGCTGGGTAAAATTGTTGGCTGTTGACGAGGAAACCATGTTGTCAGAGGATAGTAAACGCAAGCAGCAGCACGCAGACGACTACATAGAACTGGAACAAAAATACGAAGAAGCATACATTCAGCTCAAAGAAGCGGAACGTCAACGGCAGCATCAAGACATCGTAGTCCCACAAACAAAAACCCATCGAAAAATTATACTTCCAGCCATTTGTATACCATCCTTCAGCGGCAAGTATGAAGAGTGGAATTCTGGCAAATGTTTGATCGTTTGTTTCATCAAAACGATGCATTGAGCGAAGAAGAACGGATTCAATACCTAAAAACGAATCTAAAAGGTGAAGCGACAAGAATTATAAGCCATCTGTCACCTTCAGCTTGCAACTATGAAACTGCTATAGAATTGCTTGCAAGACGATTTCAAAATCCTGCGGTTTTAATCATCAATTACATACAAAAGTTACTCACCTTGAAGTCAGTGCGAAATGAAAACGCATTTGACTAAAAAACCTTAATGGATACGTCAAGAGAAATCTTATACGGAATCAAAAATCTAGGGGTTGACGTAAGCCCCTGGGATACCATCATAGTTCAGTTACTGTGCCCGAAGTTGGACCTTGAGTCAAGAAAACTCTACCAACAGTCCAGAGGAACATCTACAGAAATTCCTAAGCTGTGCGATTTGTTGGAATTCATTGAGGGAAGATTCCGAGGCCTGGAAAGTAGCCGTGAGGGAAACCGGGATCATCAGCATCAACCCTCAAGATATCCAACCTCATCCTCATCAGGAAACCATGATCATCAGCATCAACCCTCGAGATATCCAACCACAAAAAATCTTTTGACCACCCTAACAAAGCAAAAATGTGTTGTTTGCAGCGAAGCTCATCAACTGTATAATTACAACAAGTTTGTGAGTATGAAGCCGCGTAACCGGTTGGACGTGGTGCAAGCATCAAAACTGTGTTTCAACTGTTTGGGAGGTGGACACAGAACAAAGGAATGTACGGTGAAGAGAGGCTACAAGATATGTGCACGACAACATAACACCCTACTTCATATTCCCCAAAGTGACAATGTTGCAGATCCAACAACAAACGCTACATCTACTAAAATTGCTACTGCCTGTCATAACAACAGGATGGTACTTTTAGCAACAGCTATGGTAAACTTATGTGTTTTAGGGAAAAATACAACCGTACGCGCACTGATTGATCAAGGGTCTCAATCGTGTTTCATTACAGAAAAATTAGCTTACCAATTAAAAATTCCACTAACCAAATATGAGTCAAGAATCAAGGGTATTAACGTGCACGCAACAGAAATTATTGCATCATGTAACTTCAAGCTTCAATCTATTCACAATGAAAAAATGTTTCTTGAAGTTGAAGCTCTCGTTATGCCAAACATTACGTCAAAGTTACCAGCACAAAATATAACAACCAACCATTGGCCACACATACAGAGATTGATGTTGGCGGACCCATGGTACCACCAACCAAAAGATATTGATGTACTGATTGGATCAGACATATTACCACAATTGCTTACCGATGGATTAATCAAGGGACCAAATAACACTCCTATGGCACAAAACTCAAGGTTTGGTTGGATATTGTCGGGACCAGTAGTGACAACTTCGACAAAAACAAGTTATAGTACACTAACTTCATTTATTAGAGTATGTTGTGAGGATGACGACTTAAAAAAATTTTGGGAACTAGAGGAAGTTCCCACAGCAGAAATTAAATCCATAGAAGATGAAATGTGCGAAGACCAATTCAGACGTATTCACTATAAAGATGACACAGGACGTTATAATGTCAAATTACCACTGTTAAAAGACATCATAGTCTTGGGGTACTCACGCAAAATGGCGTTAAAAAGACTCTTTAATTTGGAGCAAAGATTGGCAAAAAATAAAAGTCTTCAACATGACTATGTAAAATTCATCAAGGAATATATAACTCTTGGCCATATGGAGGAGGCATCAGCCGCAAATACTGACAAAACGTATTATCTTCTACATCATGCAGTGATAAAAAATGACAGCAGTACAACAAAACTAAGAGTTGTATTCGACGCTTCAGCAAAGACGACATCTGGAGAATCTTTAAACAGCATCATGATGACGGGTCCTACACTTCAAAAGGATTTATTTTCGGTGATACTCCGATGGAGATCTTTTAAAATCGTCTTCACAGCTGATATCGAAAAAATGTATCGGCAGATTTTGGTTGACAGTAACGATAAAAATTTACAACGCATCCTGTGGAGAGAAAGTACCAAGGATCCAATAAAGGAATACATTTTTAAGACCGTAACATACGGTACCACAGCCGCTCCGTACTTAGCAATCAAGACCCTACATCAGTTAGCAGAAGATGAAAAACATTTGTACCCAAGGGCAAGCAAATTATTGCTCGAAGGATTCTGTTGAGTCGCGATTAAATAAAAACCAAAAACAAGTAAAACATGTAGGTAATTCGAAAACAATGTAAAATTGATCTTTATTTTCGTCTCTGATAGTTCAGATCCGTGTTCAGTAAATGTCGATCTTATACTAACAATGATTAAATAAGTTTTTAAAATGGACTGTATGATTTATGGTTTAGTACATAGAGAGTACTAACAAAGTTAAGAGAAACTAAGAAAGTGTTACGTTATAAGAAATATAAAGGTATCATATAAAATAAGTAGTTTGTCAACAAGAAAATGAAAAGTATTAAATACGATTGAACATGCCGCCACCTCTGAAAGGATTGCTAATTCTTTAAGTACTGTCCTCAAATGGAAGTGGTGCCACCTTGTGAACAGCTCTTGTTATTACACCAGATTTAGTTTTAATCGATATTACTCGGACATGACCATCCTTGCCGAGGACGGTGTCAACAATGCGTCCTAATAACCATTTTAGCGGAGGTTAGTTGTCATCGGAAACAAGAACCATTGTCCCAGGCTGAATATTAGCTGATGTTGAGTTCCACTTGTGACGGTATTGGAGTTGAGAGACATACTCGCGGGACCAGCGCTTCCAAAAATGTTGACGAATGGAAGTTAACCTTTGCCATCTATTGAGACGGGATATGTTGGTAACATCAGGTTCTTCAAAAGATGTTAGTGGGCTGCCAATTAAAAAGTGTCCTGGCGTAAGAACTTGTTCGTCATTGGGATCTGCAGTTAGTGGTGTCAAAGGCCGTGAATTCAAGATGGCTTCGATCTCCGCTGCGACAGTTGTCAACTCTTCGAAACTAAAGGAAAACGGGCTGCAAGATCTGATCAAAAGATTTTCGCTGACTTCACGGCTGATTCCCACAACCCACCGAAGTGAGGGGAACGTGGTGGAATGTGGTGAAACTCGATGTTATCCTCTGCACACGCCTTTGAAATTGAAGTCTGAGTGGTTTGGCAGTAGAATTGTTTCTTTAACTCAGCTAACTCGTTTCTGGCTCCTACAAAGTTTGTGGCATTATCGCAATAGAGATGACGACAAATCCCATGACGAGCGATAAACCTTCGCAGAGCTGCTAAAAATCCATCTGTTGTCAGGTCGGAAACAATCTCCAAACGGACTGCCTTTGTAGAAAAACATACGAAGACAGCCATATACGATGTTGTGGTACGACAGCCTCGACTTTTCAATGTAGTTAGAAAAGGACCACAAAAGTCCACACCAGAAACTAGGAATGGTCTGGTACTGCATACTCTTGAAGATGGAAGGTCACCCATAATTTGCTCTCGTAATTTTGGCCGCATTCGAAAGCATCGCAGGCATTGATGTACGACCTTTGTTGCCACACTTCGCGCATCGATGATCCACACCCTTTGTCTTGAAATCGATACCAATGCTTGGGCTCCTGCGTGACGATGTTTCTGATGAAGATAGTTCATGAAGCTTTCAACGAACGGATGAGACTTGTTCAGTAGGATGGGATGTTTAGCGTCATACGGCAGCTCCGAGTGTTCCAAACGTCCACCCACACGTATCAAAGGCACCAACGAATCATGTTGCATGAATGGATTCAGCTTCCTTAAGCGACTCTTTGGACTAACACACATGTTGCCTGCTTAGAGTTTAATGAAGTCATCCTTGAATGCACTCTGCTGTACGATAAATATTATTCTCATCAAAGCAGCCTCATATTCTTCTGCCGTAATTTCATCCAAAACAAGTTTCTCCTTTTTCACTTTTCGCTTGACGTTTACGATAAATCGATTACAGTAGGCATAGATTCTTAATAATTTTTTATAATTATTGACATATTTGTTATTTCCGATGATATCTTCGAGTCTGCTGTCATCAAAAACTGGATTGTTTAACGCTCCTATCAGAACTGTGCTTGGTTTTCGCCTTTCCAAAACATTCTTTGTTGCTCGTTTTGTTTTTGAAGGCCATGCGTTTTGCTCTTGGTATAAGAAATCAGGACCGCTAAACCAAAAGGAATCCATTAAATCTGCAACAAGCGAACCTCGGGAAACGATGTCGGCTGGATTT
Source organism: Melanostoma scalare (assembly GCA_949752695.1). Taxonomy (NCBI): domain Eukaryota; kingdom Metazoa; phylum Arthropoda; class Insecta; order Diptera; family Syrphidae; genus Melanostoma; species Melanostoma scalare. The sequence continues at coordinate 103,046,660 of OX456986.1, read as the reverse complement.
GATTTCGTGTTGACGTGTCTCCAACTGAATTTTGCCGTCAGGTTTTGAATAATAGCCACCCGATTGGCAACAAATGCATTCCAAGAAGAAGGATGATCAGCAATCCAATCCAGAACAATTTCCGAATCTGTCCACAAGTAGATATGGTCAAACTTCATATCGAAAGAGTCCATAACTTGCCGGAGAAGATTAGACAACAACAGAGCCGCACACAGTTCGAGTCTAGGTAGACTTTGAGTGGAAATCGGTGCAACTTTCGACTTCGCGCTCAACAGATGAACTGATATATTTCCCATCGAATTCTCAACACGACTGTATATGCAACATCCAAATGCCTTAAGAGACGCGTCCGCAAACCCATGATCTATCTTCATCAGAAACATTTGATACTACCATTGTTAGACCTATCCTATGTTATGGCAACTTGGTCTGGTGGAAGGCGTTGGAAAAATCCACGCATTTAAAAACCCTAACCAAAGTTCAAAGATCTGCCTGTATTTGCGTAACTGGTGCAATGAGAACTACACCGACCGCGAGTTTGGAAGTAATCCTCAATCTCACACCTCTTGATCTCTACGTTCAAGAAGCGGCAGCAAATAGTGCACTTAGACTAAACCAATGTAATGTCTGGAAAACCAGCCAAATAGGACACGCACAGATTTTATCAAGATACGCAGATAACAATATCTGCACGGATTACATAACTCCATACTTGGACTTTAAAAAATCCTTCACAACCAGCTTCCCCAATAGACAGGATTGGGAGAATGAAACACCTTACGAAACGTCTATAGCAATCTATACCGACGGTTCAAACATGGAAGTTGGAACAGGGGCAGGTTTCTTTTCAGAAAGCCTAAACCTAGCAAGTTCATTCAGACTTCCAAATCACAGCAGCGTCTTCCAAGCCGAGATCTTGGCAGTCTCGCACGCTGCAAAACAGGTGTCCATGATGGCGCAGCAATAAGCAATAAAAGCGATTTCTGCCACTCTTATCAAATCAAAGCTTGTTTCTTGCTGTCGCGAAGAGCTAAAGGTTCTTGGCACGCAGCATAACGTTAGACTCTGCTGGGTTCCTGGTCATAGTGGTATACCGGGAAACGAAAAAGCGGACGAACTAGCGAGAAAAGGATCAACACTTGACCCTTCTCTCATTGATCAATCAATCAGGATTCCACCCTGTGAAATTAAACAGATAATTGGTAACAAAATAACGCAAAAATCCAATGAAAGATGGGTATGCCTAGATTCCTGTGTTACTTCCAGGAAAATATGGCCGAAATATAATAAGAAAGAATCTGAAAAGCTGCTATCATTGAATAGACCTTCATTGCGAATGCTTATCAGTATCATAACTGGACATAACCTACTAGGTTATCACAAAAAGAAAATGGGTCTTTGCACCGATGACCTATGCAGAGGATGCAATGACGAAGATGAACATGAGGATACAACTCACTTCCTTTGTCAATGCCCAGCACTCTGCCATATTAGGGAAAAATTTCTAGGCAATTACTTTTTAAATGAACTAGAAGAATTATCAGACGCTTCAAAAAGCAGTCTGTTAAACTTCACTAAGGCCACAAAATGGCTAAATACTGACCAGACATAAATTCATAGGTTTCAAGGACGTTACAATACGTCAGGGTATCACAATGGATCTACATTGATCTAAGTGTGACGGAATTAAGATCAACCGTCAGCCCATTCTACCTAACCTAACCTAAACCCATGAAGCTCGCAACGAACAAGATCTCGCGCGAACACGTACCTTGGAACTCGTATCGTAGAAAGTTGGCACAGCTGCAATCGAAATCTAACCCATTCTTCTTTCAGATCCTCATCGATTTCTTCATCCCATCCGACCTTTGCGATCCATAGCCGCTGCAAAAACAGCTTACCGAGAGCGATGACTGGATTTACCAGCCCCAGAGGGTCAAAAAGCCGGGCCACGTCCGTAAAAAAAAATTTATGGGATGCGGTTGCAACCTTTGATGTTTTCTAAGGGATTGACGTATTGTAACTCATCAGATGAAGGCTGCCACACGATACCAAGGGCCTTGATCACATCACTATCGTTTATTCTCAACGGCGTTTCAAGGTCGTTCACAGGAATCCTTTCCTTTAGCTTCGGATCGTTCGAATACCACTTCCTCAACTGAAGTCCTGCAGTCTTCAATACAGAATCAACCTCAAAACGAATTCTCTCGGCGTCTTCCAAGTTTTCAGCTCCAGAAATTAAATCGTCCATGTAAAAATCTTTCTTGATTACCGCGGCACCAAATGGAAAGTTAATCTGATTGTTTTCGGCTAAATGCAGCAAACAACGAGTGGCATGATAAGGTGCGGAGGAGGTACCGTATGTGACAGTTGACAACCGATAGGTTTGAATTTCTTGTGATGGATTTTCTCTCCACAAAATGCCTTGGAAGTTGGAATCAGAGAGCTGAACAAAAATTTGCCTATACATTTTTTGAATATCTGCCGTCAAGGCTATTTTGTGTGAGCGAAAGCGAAGTGAGATGGAAAACAAATCTTCTTGTATGGTCGGACATACCATTAGAATTTCATTCAACGAAACATTGGATGATGAACGACAAGATGCGTCGAAGACAACCCTCAATTTAGTCGACGAACTGTCCGGGCGCAGAACGAAATGATGAGGCATGTAACAACGAACATCTGAAACCTTATCCAATGGAACAGATTCCATATGTCCCATCGATTCATATTCTTGCATGAACGATACGTAACGTTCCCTTATCTCCGGCGATTTTGCAAGTTGTTTTTCGAGATTTAAGAATCGTTTCTCAGCTATTCTGCGAGAGTCACCAAGGATATTTGGATCCTCCTTAAATGGCAATTTAACGACCAATCGGCCATCTGGTCTCTGCTGGATGCTCTTGGAAAATTCTTTCTCACAAGCAATCTGTTCTTCAGTCCAGTTTGGGGAATTCGAAGGAACGTCTTCGATGGCTAAAAACCGCTCTAACATTTTATTAAGTGTTTCATCTGCTGCAAGGTTAGTCGTACTCAAATGAGAATAAGGGTGTATGGTTTGGCAAACTGTTCCCATAGCCTTATATTTTCCGACGACGATCCAACCAAGTAGGGTGTTTTTCAATAGCGGTAGTTCTTCACCTAGTTTAATTTGGCCGTCTGCTAACAAATCGAAAAAGATATCAGCTCCGATAAGCATATCAATCCGTTGAGGCTTATTAAACATAGGGTCGGCGAGTTGAATGTCCGATGGTATTTGCCAATTCTTTACGTCTATTCGTACTCCTGGTTGGTTTGATGTTATGGACGACAAAATCCAAAAGTCCAAGTTAAATTCAATTTTGCCGAGTCTTGAGCTGACAGAAGCGGAAGTTTTTTGTCGAGCTGGTATGTTGATGTTGCCGATTGCACTCAGGTTAGGTTAGGTTAGGTTGAAATGGCTGTCAGGAAAACCAACTGACACACTTAGACCAGTATTTGATCCGTTGTGATACCATAAGATTTAAGTGAGGAAGAACCCCACTTAACAAAACCATTTGGAGCTTTTTATGAAGCGAAAGAGATGTAGGATATCTGTGTTCGCCAGATCGTTTAGATCATCGAGGAAATATTTTCCAAGATGCCGTTTTCTTTTAATGGAGAGTGCAGGACATGAGCAGAGGAGGTGTGGAATAGTTTCTTCCTCCTCCTCATCTAAGCAACTTCTACAGAAGTCATTTGAGGGAACACCAAGTCTTATGGCGTGTCTGCCTATCAGACAATGTCCTGTAATGACATTGATTACGGAGCTAAAGTGCAATCTGGTTATGGATAGCAAATGCCTTGTGCGTTTTGGATCAAGTCCTGGCCATAGCTGTTTTGTTGCCACACATGTGGTGATACTGTTCCACCAATGATTTGTTCTATCCATTGCCTCTTGCTTTAGCATAAGTTTACATGTAGCGATTGGTATACCGATATTCAACCTGCTGGTTGATATCGGTAGAACGGTTCCTTTTCTGGCGAGTTCATCGGCCTTACAGTTGCCCGCGATATCTCTGTGCCCCGGCACCCAAATAAGGTGAATATTGAACTGTTCAGCCATCTCCCTAAGAGACAGGCGACAGTTAAGGGCGGTTACTGAGTTCGTGGAAACGGCGCCGAGTGATTTGAGGGCTGCCTGACTGTCTGAGAAAATCCGGATATTCGCTGAGGATATCACGTTTTCTTTTAGCCATGATAGGACCTCTTTGATCGCCAGAATTTCCGCTTGGAACACGCTACAATGGTTTGGGAGGCGGAAAGAGAGACTTACGTTAAGTCGTTTTGAGTACACCCCGCAGCCAACCCCTTCCTCGGTTTTTGACCCATCTGTATAGAAATGAATTGAATCATCTCTCAAAAATTCTTCGTCTTCCCAGGTCGTTCTCGTTGGGATTGAGACATGGAACTTATTATCAAAAACCAATTGGGGGATGGTGTAGTCAGAGTGGCAAGGGATTGATCTGAATGTATTCAGGATTGTGGCATGACCGATGTTGTTATCGGTCCATTGGGAGATAGCTCTGATACGAGTGGCCGTACTTGCGGCCATTTGTTTACTGAAGATATCTAGTGGTATGAGATTAAGGAGTATATTTAGGGCAGCTGAGGGTGTTGATCTCAGTGCTCCGCTTATACATAAACAGGCTGTTCGTTGGACTTTGCTCAGACTATCGCAGTAGGTCCTTTTATCAAGAGCGGTCCACCATACCACTACTCCGTATGTGAGTATTGGTCTGATGACCGCGGTGTAGAGCCAGTGGGTGATTTGGGGGGAGAAGCCCCATTTTGTGCCAATGGCTTTTTTGCAGGAAAACAGGGCTACGGTTGATTTCCTGATTCTTTCCTCTATATTGGCTTTCCAGTTTAACTTTTTGTCTAGGATAATACCTAGATATCTAGCTTCGTTGGAGAGTTGAAGTGGGATTCCATTTATTGATGGAGTTGTTAGTTGAGGAATTTTGTATTTCCTGGTGAAGAGAACGAGTTCGGTTTTCTGAGGGTTGACCCCTAGATCACTTTTTCTCGCCCATTTTACTAGTTTATTTAGATCCATAAGGACGTGAGCATATTTGCCGGATACCGCAATGGAGACGTCATCTGCATATGCAATCACTTTGAATCCCTCAGCTTCTAGGTCAACTAGAAGTTCATTGACGACTAGATTCCATAGAAGAGGGGATAGAACTCCACCTTGCGGTGTGCCCCTGCTGACAGATCTCTTTGCAGAAAAATCTCCCAGTGTTGAGTTGATTCTTCTGCTTTTTAGTATAAGATTTATCAATTGCACTAAGGATTTGTCTACTTTGAGCTTCGTCAGTGCCTTTGTAATTGCAGAGTTGCTGACGTTGTTGAAGGCACCCTCTATGTCGAGGAATGCGGCCAGAGTGTTTTCTTTGTGATGGAGGGAATATTCTATAGTACGAACCAGGGTGTGAAGGGCCGATTCTACAGATTTTCCCTTACAGTAAGCGTGTTGCGCTTTAGATAACAGTTTAGGATCTATATCTTTACGCAGGTGGATATCAATCAGTCGTTCTAAGGTTTTGAGAAGGAAAGATGATAGACTTATTGGTCGGAGATCTTTTGGATTTACATGGGATGATTTCCCAGCCTTAGGTATAAACACCACCTTGACTTCTCTCCACTGAGTGGGGATATAGTTTAGGGTGGTGCAGCCAATAAAAATCACTTCAAGGACAGGGATTATGATATCCGCAGCCTTTTGGAGTTCGGCTGGAATTATACCGTCTGGTCCAGGGGATTTATATGGGTCAAAGCTGTTAATGGCCCAAGTTAGTTTTTCCCTTGTAATCAGATCGGGGGTGTTAGTTATTATGCTACCTGATTCTGTGAAATCATAGTTACATAAGTTCTTGGAGCTACCTGGAAAGTGAGTGTCCAGAAGCAGATTGAGCGTTTCTTCGCAGGATTCTGTCCAGCCGTCAGCTGTTTTCAGACTGCTAGGCATGGTCGGACTTTTTGAGAGGATTTTTCTTAATCTAGAAGCTTCTGAAGTATCTTCTATTTTTCCACAGAAGTTTCTCCAGGAAGTTCTTTTATTTTTCCTCAGTTGATATTAATAAGTTTTGAGGGATTCCTTGTAGGAGTCCCAGTCTTTTACACTTTTAGATTGTTTAGCTCGGTTGAAGAATTTTCTACATTCTTTCCTGAGCGGTTTTAGCCCCGAGCTCCACCACAGTGGTTTCTGTTTTCCCCTTATTTTTATAAGAGGACAGGATTTCTGCAGTGAATGGTTAAGGGCAGTGGTAAGATCATTGACTTTTTTGTCTAAATCATGTTTGTTCGTAGGGTTTTGTAAAAGTTCAGGTTTAATAAACTTTTTCAAAGTTACCCGATATTTTTCCCAATCAGTTTTCCGGTAATTTCGGAACATTGGTTGCTTAGGAGGCTCCTCATTAAGATCAAATTGAATGTATCTATGATCCGAAAAGGAGTGTTCAGTCGATACTTTCCAATTAGTGATCCTATGATGAACCAAGTCGGAGACAAGAGATTGCACTCAATTCTCCATTGAAATTCACGCGCTTCAGACATAGTCGTTGGGCCAGCCGTTCTGATATTAAATTGAGCTGCGACCCGGAATCCAAAAGTATGCGAGTTGGTACAAATTCTCCGTTGGCTCCCGTTACGTTCACTATGGCTGTTGCCAAGAAGATATAACTGTTTGTGGTATCTTGTACCTGTCCAGAATGAAGGGTAGCTGAGGTGATTGGTGTGTGGGTATTAGGGTCGACGACAGTTTCAGTTATTGAAGGGTTCAAGGAAATCTTAGCAATCTGAAACCGATGAAGTAATGAATGATGTGGTTCTTTACATACCTTACATTTTGAAGCGTTGCAATCCTTCACTGAATGTCCATGATTCAAACAGTTAATACATAATCCCATACGTTTGATATTCCGGAACCTATGATACACTGGGAGCTCGGCGAACTTATTACAATGTGTTATGCTGTGACTGGTGACATTGCAAAAAACACAACGTTTTGTTCGGAAAGACTCAGACTAGTGGCAACTCGATGCTTGCTCTTTGTGTCGTTGCTCCTTGACGATGTCATAGTTTTGCTTGGGGTTTTCCTTATGTCGAGATGTTGACTTCGTTTGTTTAGGAATGTTGAGCACGTCGTCCACGATGCTAACTTTTTCATATCGAATGATTCCTCCCACTTATTGTATGTCTCAGCATCAAGTTTGATTGAGGCAATGTGGATCAGCAAAGCATCAACAATATCAGTATCCGTACCAAGCGAAGCGCAAAGCACCCAGATGCCCATTTACGTCATCAACAAACCGACGAAGCTGAACGCCTGAATTTCTCGACACAGATGAGGTGTTATAAAGCTCTCGAATGTGTGATTGAAAAATAATACACTTGTTGTCGTAGCGCTTTTGAAGGATCTGCAGTGCTTTGGCATAATTTTCTTCAGTCACATCCAACGATTGAACTGACAACTTTGCATCTCCTTTGAGACACTCATCTACCAACAGCTGGAACTTTCTTATTGTTGGAATGGGATTTTCTCCAATTGTTGCATTGAACTGCTGTATGAAAGTGTTATACTGAGTGTATTCACCAGCAAATGTTGGAGGCTTTATTTTCGGGAGATCGTCAGATTTATGTATTACGGTTGTAGATGGTAAAGCTGTTGTTGATTTGGGAACCATATCTATAAGAGTAAGTATTTTAGATTTAACAACACAATACAAATCTTCAACAGTTTCTCTGTAATCTTCCTGCTCCGTAATGTCTCCGTCACCTGCATCCTGTTTAGACATAAGACTGTCAATGGCATCTCGAATTTCTAAGTATTCCGCAAAATATTTTTCCAGCATTTTCAAGCGGCATGTTAGATCGTTGGCCGTCTGTTTGTCTTTGGCTATTTTTGAATTTATCCTTGATATGCTTGCTTTTTTCACACCACGCGCGCGTTTTAGATCGGTAAGACTTTCTTCAGTCATTCTTGCAATTAAATATTTTCTAAAATGTTCACAACGATTTTAACGAGACAAGTACAACCTAACAGACTGACGGCGACAATGATAACGGCGAAACTATGCTTTCTTTTTCTTGATCAGGTTGTCAACGAAGGAGACAATATTTCTTGAAGGTAAGTAAAAACAAGACAAACAGATAAACAGTCAGTTTGTTAAAAAAGGACGATGAAGATATTACATAGACAACGAAACTATGTTTTTGTTGAGAGAGAACACGATAGTCTCAAACAATCGACGAGATGATAGTTCAACACGATATCGAGCTAATTTGCCCGATAGAGAACACGATAGTCCCCTTTCGTTTTATTTCTTTTGTAGAACCGACACGATGATTTCAACGACGAAAGCAATGCACATGTGCTTTTATGGATTATAATACAACTACTGTTTGTTCTATATGCACTTTTGTGGATTGCATCTACTGTCTGTTCTATGTCCACTTTTGTGGATTGCATCTACTGTCCGTTCTAGGTGCACTTTTTCTATATGTATTTTCACGGCGAATTGTTTTTCGTTACATATATATTGAATTGACACGGTTAAGACAATTAATCTTTTTCAACTTTATCGCACTGAAACACGAATTCGGCTTTAAGGACCAAATGTTGAGTCGCGATTAAATAAAAACCAAAAACAAGTAAAACATGTAGGTAATTCGAAAACAATGTAAAATTGATCTTTATTTTCGTCTCTGATAGTTCAGATCCGTGTTCAGTAAATGTCGATCTTATACTAACAATGATTAAATAAGTTTTTAAAATGGACTGTATGATTAATGGTTTAGTACATAGAGAGTACTAACAAAGTTAAGAGAAACTAAGAAAGTGTTACGTTATTAGAAATATAAAGGTATCATATAAAATAAGTAGTTTGTCAACAAGAAAATGAAAAGTATTAAATACGATTGAACAGATTCTATGTAGATGATTGCTTAGGAGGTGCAAATTCGATACACGAATGTATAAATCTCCAACAAGAACTTATTCCTCTTCTTCAAAAAGGTGGATTTAACCTTCGTAAATGGACTTCAAACAACTCAACCTTTATCAATAATTTGTCAAAAGACATTATAGAAATGGAGCCAGAACATGATTTTGACAATGATAGAACGTTTAAAATTTTGGGACTCACATGGTGCCCAACAACAGATGACTTTCAATTTAAACTTTATTTGGAGTTCAACTCAAAAGGCACCAAAAGGGCAATATTGAGTGATGCTGGAAAAACCTTTGATCCATTTGGTTGGCTGTCACCAATAACAATCAAGGCAAAAATTCTTATTCAAAAACTATGGCTTTTGGGCATCGGTTAGGACGAAACGGTTCCAATAAATATACAAAATGAATGGAATGAATTCAAAACAAGGCTAGCATTATTAGCGAAAGTAAGAATTCCACGGTGGACACAACAAACTAAAGGATCTCGTATAGAGCTCCACGGACTTGCAGATGCATCAGCAGCAGCGTTTGCAGCGGTGGTATATCAAAAGGTTATAAATAATGGCATTATTACAGTAAATCTCATAGCATCTAAAACCAAAGTAGCTCCTGTGAAGCAAGTATCGTTGGCAAGGCTAGAACTATGTGCAGCAGCACTATTAACGAAGCTACTGAAGTACATCAGAGAAGAATCAGACACAAAATATGATAGAATTTTTGCATGGTCAGATTTAACAATAGTATTGAACTGGGTGAAACAACATCCAGTGAAATGGAATACATTTGTTGCCAATCGGTTTTCTTATGTGCAACAAAATTTTGAGGGAAAATGGAGATTCGTGCCAGGTAAAGAGAATCCTGCTGACATTCCGTCTAGAGGAACATTTGGAGATGCACTAGCTGAAAACATAACATGGTGGCGTGGACCAGATTGGCTAAAGAGAAATGAACAATATTGGCCAGCTGATAATTCCCTAACAGAGATGCAAGATATACCAGAAGTTCGCCAATCTCACGTCATATTGGCGAGACATCGTAATTGTCCAAATGGAGATGACATTTTTTTGAGATTCTCATCAATGTCCAATTTCAACGTATTAGGGCATACTGTTTACGTTTTAAAAACAATTGCAACGGAACATAAATAAACAACCATTTTTTTTTTGGTCCATTAACGGTAAAGGAACTAAAGGAAGCAGAATTAGCAATGGTGCGAAGTACTCAACAAGACTTTTCTGATGATATAAATATTCTAAATACAGCAAGGGCTTTGACGTCAAAAAGCAGATTATCATCATTGAACCCATTTATCGATTCAAATGGAATACTGCGAGTTGGAGGTCGACTAAAACATGCCAACTTATCAATCAACCAGAAACATCCAATTATCCTATCACCGTCACATCCATTGACAAAATTGATCATCAATAAAACTCACATCGATACATTTCACGGGAGTCAAGCTGGTTCTTAACCATATTCGAAGGAAATTTTGGATCATACAAGGTACACACACAGTTAAGGCACTAGTTAACCAAAGTGTCCGGTGTTTCCGTTTTAAGGCCAGAGAATCAAGTCAACTTATGGGACAACTTCCAGAAGAACGTGTTAAGTTTTCACGTCCATTTACTCATTGTAGGGTTGATTATGCAGGCCCTATCAACATAAGATGTTCACAAAACAGAGGCGTGAAGTCGCACAAGGCTTATATAGCACTCTTCGTTTGCATGGCAACAAAAGCCGTTCACATTGAGCTCACGTCGGATTTAGCCACAGATGGGTTCATGGCTGCATTACGACGAATGACAAGCAGGAGGGGTTCCATACAACATATCTACAGCGACAATGGGATGAATTTTGTAGGAGTAAAAAATATTATTGAGGCAATCCAAAACAAACTGGCTGAAAACGCCATCCAATGGCATTTCATTCCACCTGAAGCACCACACTTTGGCGGACTCTGGGAAGCAGGAGTTAAATCGGTAAAATACCATCTAAACCGTATCATAGGTGAACAGAAACTCACCTACGAAGAGATGAATACCATTTTAGTGCAAATAGAAGGAGTATTAAACTCAAGACCTCTCTGTCCACTAACAGATAACATCGAAGATCTTGATGCCTGGACACCAGGTCACTTCATTATTGGGTCACCATTAAGAACGCCACAAGACGACATCGTACTGGACCTGGGCGAAAATAGTTTGAAAAGATATAAATTAATTCAAAAACTCAAAAAAGATGTCTGCAAGCGTTGGCACGATGATTACATAAATAAACTTCAACAACGTTTTAAATGGAAAGAATCAACGATTAATGTGAGAATTGGACAACTAGTACTCCTCAAAAACGATCTTTTTACACCGTCAAAATGGCCTCTTGGTAAAATTATTGAAGTACACAGCGGTGTGGACGGGCTAATTAGAGTGGTGACCATCAAAACAGAAAAAGGAATATACAAGCGACCGATAACAAAGGTGTGCTTGTTACCAAACGATGAAAACATAAGAAAACCTGACGACAACCCTCTGCAGTCAAATCAAGTATTCATTGAACCTAAAAGAAACCTGAGAGATAGAAGAGAACCACCTGGTGTTACCTTGACGAGTACCACAGTATTCATAGCCATACTATTATTTTTACCTCTTGTCATGGGTAACCAGATTAAAGTGTTACCATTCACTTCGCAAATAGGAATCTATTTTGAAAACTTGGGAACAGCAACAATTTCTTCCAGGAGTTGGGACATTGTAGCCTATTATGACATGAAAACATATTGGGCACAATACCAATCAATAGATCAATTTAAAAATAGCCTGATAAAGATCTGTCAGTTGCTGCCGAATCAAAATGAGACATTGTAGTGTAATAACATTCATTCGAAAAGAGCCACAACCAAAATACGAGATACAAACAAAAAGCACGTTTTCATTGATACTCAATATCATAGTAAAACGATGTACACAATTTTGTTGTCCCCTTTGGCCAACAAAAGCTAAGTTCAAAGACATCGTTTTGACTACGTTGCTTTGTGAGTGGCACTGAATGTATTTTGTTACACTACTCCCGAATGCAAGTTTGTCAACATTAGAAATGAGACGACTGCCCCAATTAGTAACTTATGAGAAGCAGAATGCTGATGCATTCTTATTTGTAATATAATTCATAAGAGGGGATATCCCAAATAGATGTGTAATATAATTTAGGTATAAATAGCTGTAAGAAACTGTAAATAAAATCAATTCCATTTCATATACTGAGTGTGAATTCATTATTAAACATCGGCTCTCTAGCCATCTATTTTAAGCGAGCTGCGCTGGATAAAGATACAGCAAAAGTAGGGAAAAATTAATAGTAATACAGAAACATAACATGGCGATCCTGCCAACTTGTTGAACTAACAACAAGACGCGGACCAAAATCCCTTTCAAGTTGAGTCTTATCCCTCAGTTGAATCGCTGACATCCATCCAGCAATCGCAATATTTCAATGAAAATATTTATTATATGTATACTTGCAAGTTTATGATAGTTTATATTGAAACCAATGAAAACAGATTAAATATGTCTGCACCAGCATTTAAAGATCTTCCAAAAGTTGCCAACGACCTTAAAAGCTAACTCGAAGGTTTCAACACCATCATCATCTACATTACATGACGATCTTTTGTGGATTTCAGGACAACCAATCGAAAAATTAAATAACATTACAATGGGGCAACCACAATCGAGGGAAGTTATAAATAACAACCTGAGTAGCAGCCAGCAGATTCTAAGCAGTTCGAATATAAACAATATAACTCTAGTAATACTTATCATTCTATTAATAGCGAAAATTCATTCTTATTATAAGAAATATGTTAGGAAACAAATAATACGTAATAGAATAAATAATGTTTAAAAAAAAAAAAAAGTTTATATATTGTGAAATCTAATATCGAAGTCAATATTCTTACTATAAAAAAAAAAAAATTTAAAAAACATTTGATGGTTTGGATTATTATATACATATATGTCGAATAAAACACATGCCCGAATCGTACGGTGACAATTTAATATTTATTGCAACCGATGTTACCTCTACGAACTGTACCAATTGAATGACCCAAGCGTCAGTTTCAATGATATGATTTACAGAATATGTATATCAGTTAACGGCAATGTAGATAACATAATGAGTTGAGAGAACATGATTCTTGTATTGGTAGGTACGTTAACTAGTTGTTTATCGAAGATGATTTAAAGAAAAGCGAAAACATTGTAGGGTATATAAACAAAGTATGGCAAATGAAGTTAAGATTAAAATAGTTTACGAAATCTATTAGTACAATCGAAATATTTAGAATTTATTTGTTTTCATTTTCAAACATTCTGCCCCCCCTGGAACGTAGTTTCAGTTTACGGGGAGAATGGCAAGCTTATGAATTGGTCGTACTAGGTTACCACTAGATGTTTTCAAGGTAACTACTCGAATGCGTCCATCAGTACCGGGGTGCAAGTTGATAACGCGGCCCATCGCCCATTTACCAGGTGGTAGGTTCGTTTCTTTAATAACAACCAAGTCATCTAGTTTTATGTCCGGTTGAACATGTTGCCATTTGGGTCGATTCTGGAGAGATGTTAAATATTCGACCTTCCACCGCTTCCAGTACCCTTGAATTTTGGCTTGTAAGCCTTGCCAATTTGATAAACGATTTTGTGGGAGTTCCAATGTTGGTTCCGGCACAGCAGCATAAGATTCACCTAGAATGAAATGTGCAGGAGTTAGAGGATCTAGGTCAGAGTCTGATATTTGGCATAAAGGACGCGAATTAAGAACCGCTTCGATTTGCGTGAGTAGCGTATAGAGTTCTTCAAACGTAAGATTGTCAGTACCGATAACTCTTCGAAGATGTTGTTTGACTGACTTAACCCCTGCCTCCCACAACCCGCCGAAATGTGGTGCCGAAGGAGGGTTGAAGTGCCATGTAATCCCGTCTCGCACTAATGACTCAGCTATTATTGAATTATGTTGTTCCGATAAAACTAAGTCATGCATTTCCGAAAGAGACCGAGCAGCTCCACGAAAGTTTGTTCCGTTGTCGGAATACAAATGCGAAGGCTTACCGCGACGCGCTACAAATCGACGGAAGGCTGCAAGAAATGCATCAGTTGTCAAATCAGTCACTAACTCTAAGTGTATTGCCTTGGAGACTAGGCACACGAACAACGATATATAGCACTTTGATATTAATGATTTTCGACCGTATTTAGTTTTCATGGTTATCGGGCCAGCATAGTCGCAACCACAATGTAAGAAGGGTCTGGCAATGTTCAGACGTTGGGCTGGAAGATTGCCCATTTGCTGGGTAAGGGTGGTTTTCCTTTGTCGAAAACAGTCAACGCAGTCGTGGGTTAGTTTCCGAAGAAGATTACGGCATCCAATAACCCAATATTCTTGCCGAACTAACGCGAAGAGTAATGACACACCCGGGTGTAGATATCGGATATGAGCATCAATGAGAATGAGTTTAGTGATAGTATGGTCCTTTGGTAATATTATAGGGTGCTTTGTATTAAACGACACATTTGCATTTTCGATCCTACCACCGACACGGAGGATGTTTTGATCGTCTAGAAAGGGAGAAAGGTCTATTAATGTACAAGTCCTAGGAAAACACTTATGCTTTTTGTAAAATTGTATGTACTTGCCGAAGTACCGGTCTTGAAGCCAGAGTATGATTTTGGTTTTAGCTTTGAACATTTCTGTTGGAGCGAATCGAATCGAAGGCGATTTTATACCGCGACAGTGATCAACTACGCGACTTATTAGGGCTACAGTTCTTATTATAATATTCCAAGAGGATATCCGCGTCGAAAGAGCTTCAAATGGATGATCTGCAGTGGTTGTTATGAGCGCGACAGGTTGCCGTTTTGCTTCCTCGACGATGCAGCTTGGATCGTCTTCTACATCCACCACGACTGGCCAGTAAGTTTGAACTTCCCTGAGCCATTGGGGACCTGTCCACCAAAGGGAATGTTCGAGTAGCTGTGAAGGTAGGATTCCTCGTGAAGCACAATCGGCTGGATTACAAGCTCCTTTGACGTGGAACCATCTGCTTCTGGGAATGCTGTTTAAAATTTCTGAGGTACGATTTCCAATGAAGATATTCCAACGGCGGGGAGGTGACGACAGCCAAGATAAGACCACATTAGAATCAGACCAAGCATATACGTCCGCGAAGGTTATATTGAGTGCAGTTCGTACTGAAACGAGCAATCGGGTGAGGAGTACTGCTGCGCAGAGTTCCAACCTTGGAATACTTAATTGTTTAACAGGGGCTACTCGAGACTTCGAAGCAACAATAACTGTAGTAAACCCTCCATCCGGAGTTCGATAGCGTGCGTAAATTACGGCTGCGTACGCTGAAGCAGAAGCATCTGAAAATCCATGCAACTCGAATTCAGCGTTTGTAATACCAATGATTCTTGGGACGCTAATTTTAGTAAGATGCGAGAGCTCATTTCGGTAACAACTCCATTTTTTTGATAACAAATCCGGGAGCTCTTCATCCCAATCCAGTTTTTTTAGCCATAACTCCTGAAAGAGAATTTTTAAAAGAACGACTGTAGGAGCAAGGAAGCCAAGTGGATCAAATATCCGTGCAACATCACGTAGAATCTGTCGTTTAGTGATGGGTTCGTTTGGATGGTAATTTAGGCGAAAGGCGAAGATATCAGATTGCGAATTCCAATAGAGACCAAGTATCTTAATCCATGTATCAGCGTCAGTGTCCAACGAAATATTGTTAACGTTGCTAGAAGTGTAGTTTGTTGGAAGCAACTCGTCGCAATTGCTGTGCCATTTGCTGAGTTCCATACCGCACTTGGATAAAAGTTGAATTAGAGATTTTTTCTTGTCTAACGCTTCCCTTATCGTATCAGCCCCCGAGACTACGTCGTCTACATAGAAGTCATTCAGCACGATTGCTGCAGCTTCTGGGAAGTCTTGCTGGTAATCAGTAGCGAGTTGTTGCAGGGTTCTTACCGATAAATATGGTGCGCACGAAGTACCGTACGTCACAGTACGCAAGCGATAGTGTTCAAGAGGTTCTGAAGGTGATGTGCGCCAAAGAATACGCTGGAAATCCGAATCCTTTTCCGAAACTAAAATTTGGCGAAACATTTTGACAATATCTGCCGCAAAAACGTACTTATGACGACGAAAACGCAAACAAACAGCAAACAAATTTCTTTGAATAGGTGGTCCAACCATTAATGAATCATTAAGGCAGTGACCAGCGGAATCTTTGAAGGATCCGTCAAAAACGACGCGTATTTTTGTCGTTACGCTATCTGGTTTTAACACTGCATGGTGTGGCAAATAAAACACATTGGCCTTATTGATCTCTGTGCTCGGCACCCTTGTCATATGTCCTAATTTCAGATATTCATTCAAAAACGCCGAGTAGCTTTCAAAGAAACTTTTGTTGGAGGCAAATTTCCTTTCCATTGATTTCAACCGGGAAAGGGCACCATTAAACGAATTCGCGAAGCTTGGAGGTGATTTGAAAGGGAGATCGACTATATACCTTCCAGTTGAGTCACGACAATGGGTTTCAATAAAGTGGTTTTCAATTGCCTTATCTTCGTTGGAAATAATTGATTTAGGATCAGCTTCTTCCACTGTCCAAAATGCCTGTAGAATCGTTTCGATATTAACCGTGACCGAATGAGCGAGTACAGAGGTATTGCACACTGGTGTCAACTGACCAGCCAACACCCAACCATAAATAGTGTTCTGTGCTACAGGGTAGCCCTTGTTACTATAAACAACGCTTCCTGTGAGTATTTCCCAAACCTTGTCTGCTCCTAGCAAGATATCGACGGCTGAAGAACTGTTAAACGAAGGATCGGCTAAGTTCAGACCATTTAGATGATCCCAATCATCTACGTCAAATGATATTGTAGGCAGATTCGAAGTAAGCTTTGATAATATGTATGTGTTTACCCGAATGTAACATGAATCTATGCGCGATATAATATCTATGGATAGAAGGCCTCTGGATTTGCCAGCATTCGTAAATCCAATACCGCTTATCGGTATACTAGCGTTGCTTCTTTTAAGTCCAAGTCGTTGGGCACAATGCTCCGTGATAAAAGAAACTTGTGAGCCTGAATCTATGAGAATTCGAACTTCTTGAAAATCACCGCGAATATCCCGTACTTTACCGATAGCAGTGGGAAGTAACGTCTGAGGAATATATTGAGTACTGTTGAGGGAGTGGTTGTTGACAAATGATGCGTTTGATGTCGAAGCTTTATTAGAAGTTTGTTGAGGTATAAACTCACGAATAGGCCTCTCTATGACCAAGTTGCTGTTCGGTGTGTTGATGGGACTTATCTCATTGCGATTGACATATAACGAATCATCATGGACTAAACTGTGATGCCGTGATTTGCATACGGAACAGCGAAATTTCGATGTACAACGGCTTGAAATGTGTCCAGATCGCAGACAATTAAAACAAAGTTTATTCGATTTCACAAAATCCCTACGCAGTGTAACGTTCATTTTAAGAAAATCGGGACATTGATTAAGTCCGTGCGAATCACTGCATTTTATGCATGAAAATGAAGATACGTGCATACTCTTTACCATAGAACTCCTTGGTTTTAAATTTTCCCGTGGATTATTATGAACACTCTCTAAGGCGTCACAACGACGTTCAAGAAATTCAAAAAATTTGTCGATTGTAGGATCATCCTCACAAGAACTGTCTTCCGACCAATCTTTGCGGGTTTCTGGGTCGAGTTTACTAAGCAAGATAAAGATTAACCAGGGATCTCTATTAAGTGATTTAATCGCCGTAAGACCTCTAACTATTTCATCAGCACTATTAGAAATTTTACGAAGGTGCCTAACATTTAAGTTATTAGATGATGGTAGTTGCATGAATGCCGTTATATATCCATTGACAATAAATCGAGGTCGATCAAAACGCTTCACTAGCCTTTCCCAAGCTTCATCGTAAGCTGCATTCGTAAGAGGCAAATGATTCAGAAGACCTAACGCATCACCACGAAGCGAAGATTTTAAAAACAGGTACTTTTGAACAGGAGTCAAGGTTTGCTTACTATGAACCGCACTTGTAAATATATCTTTGAATGTTGGCCATTCATGGTACTCGCCAGAAAAGGGCTCTATATGAATCTTTGGAAGAAAAATATCGGCCTTTAGTTCGTATGGACGTGGTTTCCCTAACGTTTCGAGAAGAATTTGTTGTTGTTCCGCTAACTGGCCAACGATGTCTTTACTTTTGGCTAATGCCTCCCTTTCTCGAATTGATGACAAAAGAACTGATTGTACCTTTAAAAACTTGGTTTCAAACTCATCGTAATCGGAGGCAGGATCAACATAACCTTCATCTTCGGAGAACTCATACATGCAAGTCTGTGATGCATTAAACTCATCCCATAGCGTTGTTGCTTTGGATAGACGAACATCTAAATCCGAAAGCGTAATCTTCTCATCAATATTTTCGATAAAGGTCATCAACTTGGTCAGTGAAGTCTTAAGATGCCCACGCGTCAAACGCAAGGCGGCCAATGAGGGTACTCCACTACCAGGCATATCGAAGACTATATAAGTGAGTTGGTATCGAAGCTACTTTATATTATTTTCTCCGAAAAATTTGCTAACCCTGACAAACACGTGGTTCTCCTAATATGCAAGCTCAAATACAAAAACGCAAACTTATATTTTTAAGATAATTTCTTGCGAGAATTCTTTGTAACTTTACTTACTGTAATGTGTGATGTGTGGTGTGATGTGTGGTGTGATGTGTGCTGCGAAAGTGTGTAGTGTGATGTGATGTGTGGTGCGAAAGTGTGTAGTGTGATGTGATGTGTGGTGTGTGGTGCGAAAGTGTAGCTTACATGTGTATTTAATTTATAATACGAAAATGATTTCTTTATTCTTTATTTTAAATTCAAAAAATAAATGTTCAGTTTGTGGACTGTAATATTAGCGAACAATGCGAAAAATATCCGGCTCGATTCAGGCCAAAAAATGGTTTGGATTATTATATACATATATGTCGAATAAAACACATGCCCGAATCGTACGGTGACAATTTAATATTTATTGCAACCGATGTTACCTCTACGAACTGTACCAATTGAATGACCCAAGCGTCAGTTTCAATGATATGATTTACAGAATATGTATATCAGTTAACGGCAATGTAGATAACATAATGAGTTGAGAGAACATGATTCTTGTATTGGTAGGTACGTTAACTAGTTGTTTATCGAAGATGATTTAAAGAAAAGCGAAAACATTGTAGGGTATATAAACAAAGTATGGCAAATGAAGTTAAGATTAAAATAGTTTACGAAATCTATTAGTACAATCGAAATATTTAGAATTTATTTGTTTTCATTTTCAAACATTTGAAGTCATTTCTGTTATGGATAGTATAAAAAGCATTTACAAAATATTAGTAAATTTAAAAAAAAGTCCAAACAGAGAATATTCACAAGAATACATTGACAAAACAAAAAAAGAAATTGACAAGATATGGAGAGAAATACTCATAGAAATTACTGACGAAACGGAAATAGAAGAAATAACAGTAAACTTTAAAGAAATAGAAAAACGAATTTTGGAAATAATTAAGCCAAAAACAAAAAAAATTAATCCTGAAAAAATGGCAGAATTCAATATGATAACAGCTACAAAGCTAATAACGGAATTTAACGGTGAATCAAAAAACCTTTAAAATTTTTTTGGGCTTATTGAATTCTATCATGATACTTTAGGTGGAGAAAGTGAAAAGAAAAAATTAATTAAATTTGTTATAGCAACTAAAGTAACTGACAAAGCAAAAAACAGGCTTCTGACTCTAGACAAAGAACCTGACAATTTCTCAGATTTAAAGAAAGTTTTAACAGATATTTACAAAACAAAAATAAACCCATTGAAACTACATAATGATTTAGCTAGACAGCATCAGGGAACACAAGAAGTTAACAAAGTTGCAGAGCGGATAGAAGTACTAATTTCACAATTAAATGAGATTCAGATAGCTGAACAGGGTGAAGCCAATAAAAGAATTATAATAAAGTTAAATGACCAACTAGGATTAAATGTTTTTAAAAATGGATTAAATGAAGCATGTAGACAGGTAGTACAAGCATCAAGAGTAGCTACATTTAATGAAGCTGTACAGATAGCAATTGAGGTTGAAGCGTCTACACGACAAAATAACATCATGCAATTTAGGACAAATCATAGTGGTAGATACCAATACAACCATAATTCTTCCTATCCAAAATTTACAAATAATAATAGAATCAACAATAGACAGTACAATAACAACAGTTATAACAATGGTTATGAAAGGAACAACAATAATAATAGAGGTAGAGGTATTGCAAGGGGATACCACAATAGTAACACTAGGTCGAAAAACTTAGAGATCCCCGGTCAGCAGAATCGGGGAAACCAAAGAAGGTTCTAAATTTCCATGGGGAATGCGACACAAACTTTGTTAACATAAGGATAAAACATTTAAACAAAACTTTTAAATTTTTAATTGACACGGGAGCTGATATTTCAGTTAGTAAAGAGTTTCTTGTTAAAGATTTAAATGAATATTCGTCATGTCAAATAAACGGCATAACAAATAAAACGATATTTTCGAAAGGTATAACAGAACTAGAACTCATGCTTGGAGAAACAAATATAAAACATCAATTCCACGTGGTTAGTGAGGAAATAAATATATCAACAGATGCAATACTAGGTAGAGGCTTTTTATTACAATATAACTGTAAGATTGATTATGAAACATGTGTACTAATAATTCCATTAGATGGGGAAGAAATGGTTTTACCAATGAATATGAATACAAGAGACATTAAAAATGATATTAAAATTCCAGCAAGAACAGAGATAATTCATAAAGTCTATTTAGACGTAAAAGAAGATAGCGTAATACATGGAAAAGAAATAAAAAAGGGAGTATTTTTAGCAAATTCATTAATACCAGCAATAGGAATCAAACATGTGAAAATACTAAATACAACTGATTCAGAAGTAACGCTTAAACATATCTCATTAGGAATAGAACCAATCTCGAGTTATGAAATATTACAATTTAAAAATAGTTTAGTAGATGAAGATCGGTTTAAGAAAATAGAAAAGGAAATAAAAGTAGATAGTTTAGATGACAACGCTAAGACAGAAATACTTAAATTATGCAAGCAATTTCAAAATATATTTCACTTAGAAAATGAAATACTAACAAAAAATAATTTCTATGAACAGAAAATAACAACTATAGATAAAACACCAGTATACATAAAAAATTACAGACTCCCGCATGCTAATTTGAATGAAATCAAAAACCAAGTTGAAAAGTTGATAGATGAAGATATAGTTGAACCATCTATAAGTCCTTATAATTCACCTTTATTAATAGTTCCAAAAAAGGACAAAGAAGGTAACAAAAAATGGAGATTAGTAGTTGATTTTAGGTCTTTGAACAAAAAAGTAGTTGATGATAAATTCCCACTAACTCGTTTGTAAGACGTATTAGATAAACTAGGAAAAGCGAAATATTTTTCAACTTTAGATATGACAAGTTCATTTCACCAAATTTCATTACATCCGAAATCCAGACCATTGACAGCATTTTCTACGGACACTGGTCACTTTCAATTCAAAAGATTACCTTTTGGATTAAAAATTTCAACAAATAGCTTTCAGAGAATGTTATCAATTGCACTTAGTGGACTGCAAGCATCTGCATTTCTATACGTAGATGATATAATAATTTTTGGATCAAATCTTAGAGAGCATAATAACAATCTAACAGAAGTTTTTAAAAGGTTACGTAAATATAATTTAAAACTAAACCCAAGCAAATGTAATTTTCTACGTCCAGAAGTAGTTTATCTTGGACATTTAATAACTGAAAAAGGTGTAACTACAGACCCAGATAAATACAATGTTATTAAAGAATATCCTAAACCAGATAATGTAGATGAAGTTCGAAGATTCGTAGCTTTCTGTAATTACTATAGACGTTTCATACAAAATTTTGCAGAAATTGCAAAACCACTAAACCAATTATTAAAGAAAAATCAAATTTTTAGCTGGACACAAAATTGTCAAATTGCTTTTGAAACACTTAAATTAAAACTAATGTCACCACCTATCCTATCTTACCCAAATTTTTCAAAACCATTTATACTAACAACAGATGCATCAAACTATGCACTAGGAGCGATTTTATCTCAAGGAGAAGTAGGCGATGATAAGCCCATTGCATATGCCAGTAAAGCATTAAACAAACATGAACTAAATAAATCTGTAATAGAGAAAGAATTACTTGGTATTCATTGGGGAATTAATCATTTCAGACCTTATCTGTATGGAAGAAGATTTATTGTGTACACAGATCATAGACCATTAGTTAGCTTATTTACTCATAAGAACTCTTCATCTAAGTTGACTAGAATTAGAGTAGATTTAATGGATTACGATTTTGACATAGTTTTTAAGCAAGGAAAGATGAATACGAATGCTGATGCATTATCCAGAATAAAAATAAGTTCAGAAGAATTAAAAGAGATGATACCAAAAGTAAGCATAAATGTCCTAACTAGAGCAATGAAGCTGAGAAATATAAAAAACACTAGTGAAAAAGAAGAAAATCCGGAAACCATGCCACCAGTGGAGACTGATCACCTTCACATATGGGAATGCATATCAATTTCAGACACTAGGAATATTAAGAAGTTGCAACCTGAGAATATAAAAAATTTAATGGTGGGTACCCATAAGAACCCAAAAGAAAGAATATATTCAGTCAAAGATAGAATACATGTTGGATACAGTGATAAATCATTATCAGATTTAAAATTGATTCTGAGGAAACTGTTGTCCTATGCAAAGCATGTGAAGTTAGAAAAGCTAGCGTTAGCAATGAATAATGAAATATTTGAAACAATATCAGTGCACAAATTTAAGAAGATATTTAATGAACTGCAGAAAAATGAAAAAGAAAATTGTCTAGACATTATATTATACAATGCGCCAAAAAGAGTGCATGATATAAAAGAAATGAATGAAATAATAAAAAGGTATCACGATGATAAATTAGGAGGACATATAGGTATAAGAAGATGTATAGCAAAGCTTAAGCAGAAATATGTATGGAAGAATATGAATAAGATGGTTAGAAATTATATAAATAAGTGCAAAATTTGTAATGAGGTTAAAATAACAAAATATACAAAAGAACAGTTCACAAAAACAGACACACCAAATACATCATTCGAAACAATAACAATAGATACAGTAGGACCACTCAGACCATCGAATGGATACAGGTATATTCTGACAATTCAATGTGAGCTTACAAAATTCATTGAAGCATTTCCATTAGTTACAAAAGATGCCGTTTCAGTAGCAAAGACTATAGTAGAAAAATTCATTTTAAAATATGGTTGTTTTAGGAAATTAAAAACAGATAAAGGCACAGAATTCACAAATGAACTACTAGTAAACATATGCAAATTATTAAAAATAGAAAAAGCTACATCTACGCCATTTCACCATGAAACTTTAGGCTCAATAGAAAGAAACCATAGAGTTCTGAACGACTATTTAATGACTATGAACGGAAAAGACGAATGGGAAGAGTTACTACCATACTACACTTACACATACAATACTACACCACACAGTACTACAAATTATGCACCATTTGAATTAGTATATGGAAAATTATGTGCTTTACCTTGTGAAATCATTAAAAATAAACAGAGCATTTATAACTTGGATAATTATGTTAATGAATTTAAAATAAAGTTAAAGTATGCACATAATAGAGCTAAGGAAAACTTAGAATTAAAAAAAACTAAAATATGTAACAATCAATTAAATGTAAAAGCATCAAATTTCAAAATAGGAGACTTTGTCTAGGTGCCCTGACATAAGGCCATACGACATAAGGCCATATTCGAACATATGGCGTTATGACGCTTTCAATTGTGACTTAAGGCCATATTCGAACATATGGTCTAATGACGCTTTGTCAAAGCGTCGTAAAGCCATATTTTTTTGCGACTTAAGGCCATATAGTGAAATGCCCTAATGAGGCTTCTCTAAAGTGTTCTGAGGCCATATTTTTTTGTTAATAGTTGACCTTGAAACATTATACAGTTTTATGAAAGAAACACAATGTGCAATCTTACAAAAAAAAATGCAACAGTTATGAGCTTGACGAAAAATTTCCATTGATCAGTGAAAACTTACATTCATTCATTTATTCATACCTTCATCAAATCATTAGATTCTTCTAAATCAGTTGCACAAGCGGTCGTTACAAATTAGAAAAAAATGGAATGAAAAGAGCTTATATATAATTTTAATTTTTGCGAAGGCTTTCTATAAGGCAGCAAATGGCTTTACATATATTCCGGATTTCAAATAAGTTTATAAATCTAAATATCAATCCACGTATTCAAAATACCAAATTTTAACAAAATCATTTTCTTTATCGCGTGAATTTTGCATTTATAGAAAAAAATAAATTTGTTCCTTTCTGGATAACCGTACGATAGCAAATTTCAAGAGACTTTTGTCAAGAAAGGTGTGTCATGATTGTAAATATTCGTACGATACTAAGAAAATCTCAACAAAATTTATGCGCACATTTATGTTCACCAACAACAAACCCGTTGCTATCCGGAGGCAAATTATGTTTGTTTTGCTTTTTACTTACGATAGAATAATGAAGATAAGAGCGAAGCGGAAAAAATTTTCCCAGAGGAGTATGGATGTGTGGTGTAAAAATAAAAATTCGCGCGAATTTTTATTTTAACACCACACATCCATACTCCTCTGGGAAAATTTTTTCCGCTTCGCTCGTATCTTCATTATTCTATCGTGAGTAGAAAGCCAAACAAAAAAAGATAAAAATTCGCGCGAGTTTTTATTCTTACAGCACACATCCATACTCCTCTTTGAAACTTTTTCATCTATAAACTTGAATGAATGAATGAATGCAAGTTTTCTCCGATCAATGGAAACTTTTCGTCAAGCTCATAACTGTTGCACTTAAAATTGGGTTTAGAATGTCTTGCTCAGACTACAGAAAATTACAACAAAAACAAAAATCCAACCCTCAGTTCTTTTTGCAGAAGAATAGTGGAAAATAATTTAACAATATATTCTTAAAATACTTTCTTGAAATTTAAGTTGTTAATTTGATTATAAAAGATTTATATTTGCAATTACGTAAGCCGATGTTTTTTTTTATTTGGAATAAAACAAAAATTCAGTTTCGTTGTTATTATGTTTGGTGTTTATTTTTTTAACTGGGAAACGGAAGAATGGGTCATTGGACCATAATGGCATTAAGACTCTTTAGAAAGCGTCATTAGACCATATGTTCGAATATGGCCTTAAGTCACAATTCAAAGCGTCTTAACGCCATATGTTCGAATATGGCCTTATGTCGTATGGTCTTATGTCAGGGCACCCTTTGTCTATATAAAAGTAGGAAATAAAAGAAAACTAGATAAACCCTTCAAAGGTCCATATAAAATCATTGCACAAAATGGTCCAAATAGTATTATAAGCATTGAAAACTAAAACAAAGAAGTACACAATAACAATTTAATTAAAGCCAGAAATACAAACTAACAATAAACATCAATAGATAACACAAACCTAAATCCATATATATGTACATACACAAAAAAAAAAAAAAAAAAACCGAATAATATTTATTTAAATTTTACAAATGTAAACAAATATCATTTTTTAAAGGGGAGGGATGTAGTGTAATAACATTCATTCGAAAAGAGCCACAACCAAAATACGAGATACAAACAAAAAGCACGTTTTCATTGATACTCAATATCATAGTAAAACGATGTACACAATTTTGTTGTCCCCTTTGGCCAACAAAAGCTAAGTTCAAAGACATCGTTTTGACTACGTTGCTTTGTGAGTGGCACTGAATGTATTTTGTTACACTACTCCCGAATGCAAGTTTGTCAACATTAGAAATGAGACGACTGCCCCAATTAGTAACTTATGAGAAGCAGAATGCTGATGCATTCTTATTTGTAATATAATTCATAAGAGGGGATATCCCAAATAGATGTGTAATATAATTTAGGTATAAATAGCTGTAAGAAACTGTAAATAAAATCAATTCCATTTCATATACTGAGTGTGAATTCATTATTAAACATCGGCTCTCTAGCCATCTATTTTAAGCGAGCTGCGCTGGATAAAGATACAGCAAAAGTAGGGAAAAATTAATAGTAATACAGAAACATAACAACATGTAAGGCAACTATTCCACAAATCATGTCACTTAATGAAGATCTAGAAAGAGGAAACGAATTACTATCACCCCATCCAAATAGCAGTATGAGAGCTCGCCGTGCAGCATTCAACTTCATTGGAAACATTGCAAACGGTCTTTTCGGAATACTCGATTCGGAATATGCGGATAAGATGTCGAAATCAATTAATAAAATTCAAAAAGACGATGGTCATCTTTTACATCTTATTAAAAACCAAACATCAATAATTGACGCCACAATGAATATTCTTCAGCAGTCTCAACAAGAAACTACCAACAACTTTCTAGAAATAGACAAGGATCTTCAACATTTCACTACACTTCTTGACGGAATCAGGCAGAAGTATCATGAGGACCAATTACGGCAACTATTCAATGCAATTGCCGTGCAACTTATCCTTGCATTATCGCAAGTACAAAAGAACCAGACTGCTTTGATAGATGTTTTAATCGATGCTCAGCATGGCAAAATAAATCCTCAACTAATTTCTCCTGCCCAACTTCGACAAGAATTTCTCCACATAAAATCAAGCCTCCTAACAACACTTCGACTTCCCGTCTCTCAAGACGAGGTTTTGACGCTTTACCATCTTATGAGCATCCACGGCAGAGCACTTAAGGATCACATAATCTTCAAAATAACTTTACCATTGCTAAGTCTGGATGATTTTGAACTATTTAAGGTAACACCAGTGCCCGCACTCATAAATGGAACTTTCTTCACAATAAACCCGTCTACAAGGTATATCATGGCTACCTTGCATCGGGATCAATACTATCACCTATCCGAAGCCGAATTT
Organism: Melanostoma scalare; assembly: GCA_949752695.1. Lineage (NCBI taxonomy): Eukaryota > Metazoa > Arthropoda > Insecta > Diptera > Syrphidae > Melanostoma > Melanostoma scalare. Next base: position 103,019,509 of record OX456986.1, on the reverse strand, counting down.
CAACAATGTGTCTCTTATACCATAGAAAGGTATCTATGCAACCAGCATCATCCCATTTACAAGCAAGGAGCAGAAATCAGTGCATGCGAATTTGTTTATCTAAGTCAAGGATTGCAATCTCTGGACTGTCAACCTACCATAACCAGCAAGGGGCCCCACTGGATACGACTATGCAATCCTAACGAATGGAGTTACGTGTTGAAGGAGCGGACGACCCTGAATATTGTGTGCAATGGAACAGTTACCCAAACGACACTAGAAGGGACAGGGAAAGTACGTATCGATCCAACCTGCGTAATAAAGACCAATCTTATTACCTTACGTGGTCATTCCATCTACCCATCATTTTCCAGAATTTCCGTTCCCCCTCACACCAATCTATCTAACACACTTGTTCCAGATCATTTTGACAGATTAACACATAATCCGCTTTCAGTCTAAAACCATCTACAAGAACTGAATACGCTTAAACAGCAACTTCAGAACCTCACGATGGCCTTGCCTTCTAACGATCTTTCAACAAATGATGTTCATCAATTTGCGGTGGGCTACCTGGGATTACTAGGTTTCATCATCATTGTGATTCTCCTACTTCGAAGTTTTTACACCAAAAGCTTCAAACCAAATACGAAACCAATCAAGACATCCGAGAACACCGGTACTGCAGATCCAGGAAACATCTCCTTCGAGTTGCTCCCGTAAGCGGAGATGGCAAAATGTTGACGAAATCAACAAATATATCAGTACATTATTATTTTATATCAACAAATCAACAAATCAACAACAATCAACAAATAGCAATAAGTATTGTTTAAGTCAATAGGTCATAAGAATTTAGTGTCATAATATAAGTCAGTTTATATGTCGTAAGAAAATTACGGTATGATATAAATAGAATAAGAGAATGAATAAATGTTATTATTACTCAGTCAACAAGACAGTGATAGTCATTTTAAATCTCAACAGTAAGATTTTCACTTTAGGTTAGGTTAAGTTAAAATGGCTGTCAGGAAAACAACTGACACACTTTGACCAGTATTAGGTCCATTGTGATACCATAAGAATCAAGCGAGGAAGAACCACACTTAATAAAACCATTTGGAGCTTTTGATAAAGCGAATGAGATGGAGGAAATATTTTCCTAGATGCCGTTTTCTGTTAAAGGAGAGTGCAGGACATGAGCAGAGGAGGTGTGGAATAGTCTCTTCCTCCTCCTCATCTAAGCAACTTCTGCAGAAGTCATTAGAGGGAACGCCAAGTCTAATGGCGTGTCTTCTTATCAGGCAATGTCCGGTGATGACATTGATTACGGAGCTAAATTGCAATCTGGTTATGGATATTAAATGTCTTGTGCGTTTTGGATCTAGTCCTGGCCATAACTGTTTTGTTGCCACACACGTGGTGATATTGTTCCACCAATAATTTATTCTATTCATTGCCTCTTGCCTTAGCATAAGTTTGCATGTAGCGATTGGTAAACCGATATTCAACCTGCTGGTTGAGATCGGTAGAACGGTTCCTTTTCCGGCGAGTTCATCGATTTTGCAGTTACCCAATATATCTCTGTGCCCCGGCACCCAAATAAGGTGAATATTGAACTGTTCAGTCATCTCCCTAAGAGAAAGGTGACAGTTTATGGAGGTTACTGAGCTCGTGGAAGCGGCACCGAGTGATTTGAGGGCTGCTTGACTGACTGAGAAAATCCGGATATTCGCTGAGGATATCACGTTTTCTATTAGCCATGAT